>CM060474.1:20664897-20792397 GCA_030544235.1 Lepturacanthus savala
CATATTACACAGAGACTTTAGAAAGTCAATCAGTGGGTCACATTATTTTACACAAAGCTACGGTAATACTATCAAGTATACGTCTCCCCTGCATTCATCCGTTAGATTTAAGGCAATGTATCACAGAATGGACTGCTACACTGAACAAAAACTGCATTAAATCACGAGTATATTGCTTGTGGGCTCTAGGTGTGTAGAAAAAAAAAAACAGTATTATGCAGATGGTTTTTGGTCATTAATACGATATTAAGGCCCACAGAGGAAATTACATTCAACCGTAATTAAATCAATTGAATTGCAGCAGGTATATAAAGATGTTTAGGGGGTGAAGTATGGCTATTTTCTCTTTTAAGTGCAGCATACGCAAGTGCAATATGGAAGATACAGCTGACTTATTAGAAGTGTTTTAATGACTTGATCAAAAGGTATTAAAGTGGGACATTTGTGCAGGTTTTACTACACAGTGCTCAGGCAGGCAGCATTAATACGTGGGCGCCAGCATCACCAGCTGTGAACACACCTGTTCTTTATTTATTGGACGTGATGGAAGCTAAGGGCGCCCGATTGCCATATTTAAACAGTGCAATCGGGACTTTGCGCTCTTGCTTTGATGGATCGACCATTAGCGGTGCACTGGGATTGCTAACGCTGCGTTCACAACACAAGCAACAACAAGTCGTCAGACGTTTGTGATTCCTACAGAGCTGAGAGACCAGGGAAACTGAATCACAGCTCGTCTTTTGTTCTGAGCCCATAATGGGAGCTGTACCCAAAACCAGTAACTACCTGCCTATGTACACTACCGTTCAAAAGCTTGCGGTCACTGAGAAATATCTTTATTTTTTAAAGAAAAACATTGTTTTTTCAGTGAAGACAACTTTAAACTAATCAGAAATACACTCTATATGTTGCTAATGTGGCAAATGACTATTCTAGCTGCAAATGTCTGGTTTTTGGTGCAATACCTACATAGGTGTATAGCGGCCCATTGCCAGCAACTATCAGTCCAGTGTTCTAATGGTACAATGTGTTAGAAGGCTAATGGATGATTAGAAAACCCTTGATGCTATCATATATTAGCACAGCTGGAAACAGTTTAGCTAGTTAGAGAAGCTAGAAAAGCTTCCTTTGATGAAAGCAAAATTTGAAGGAAAACATTCTTTCAAATACAAATCATTATTTCTAACCTTGTCAATGTCCTGACTATATTTTAATATTCAATTCATTTTACAACTCATGGTTGTAAATAACAGTGTGACTTTTCATGGAAAACACAAAACACTTGTCTGGGTGACCCCAAACTTATGAAGAGTAGTGCATATCATGAACATTAGCCCATAATTGGCGCGATCAATGGCTGTGCTTGAAATTGGCAACTACCTGCCTATGTAGTAGGCAAAAATGAGGAATGCACCATCTAGAACACTTGCTTCTGGTCCTGGGGGGCCGGTGTGAGTGCAGGCTTTTGTGCCAAACAAGGAGTTATACACCTGATTCTATTAATCAACCACTAGAGCCCTCTCTAAGGAACTTCAATAGTAGAATCCGGTGTGTTACTGCTTAGTTGGAACATAAACCTGCACCCACACCAGCCCTCCGGGACCAGGATTGCCCACCTCGCCTGAGAATGCTTTCAAATAGGTAGGCGAACGGTACCCGAATGGTTTTCTACATCTGATCATATTTTGCAGTGTGCAAGCAAACCACACTATGTTATCCCAGAAGTCACCGGTAGGGCAAGATGGCGGTGCTGTAGCACATCCAAATTGTACCTTCTACTGGCTAACCTTCTACATGGAAGCTACTACTGTGACATTCGAGTAGTAGCTGCTGATTAGTAGGCAGTGATACTAAGGTTTTGGACACAGCCAATGTCTGGTCTTTCAAAGCCTCCTACTACCTACTGGTCTGACTCGTCAGACTTTTTGCTTCCTACAAAGCTGAGAAACTCAGACAAATTGTGAAGGCCTAATGGCGGCCAACGCTGAATCTGATCACAGCTTGTCTTTTGTTTCACATTAATATATCATGAACATTAGACAACAACAGAAGCAATCAATGGCTGTGTCCGAAACCAGCAACTACCCACCTATGAAGTAGGCAAAAACACGGAATGGCCAGTGTGGGTGTAGGCTTTTGTTCCAACCAAGGCGTTGCACACTGGTTGATTCTACTAACCAACCACTAGAGCCCTCGCTTCACTAATAGAATTAGCTGTTACTCCTTCTTTGGAACAAAGGCCTGCACCCATGCCAGCCTTCCAAGACCAGGATTGCCCACCCCTGACTTAGAAGGCTTTCAAACGTCAGGTGAACGGTACCCGGATGGTTTTCTACATCCAGTTATGTGAACCACACTATGCTATCCCAGAAGTCACCAGAATGGCACGATGGTAGTGCTGTAGCACATCCAAATTGTGCCTTCTACCGGGAAACTTCCTACATAGAAGGTACTACATTGGTGTTCAAATAGTAGCTACTGGTTAGAAGGCAGTGATGATAAAGGTTTCGCACAGAGCCAATGTCTGGTCTTTCAAAGCTTCCCACTACCTACTGATCTGACTCTTCATTTGCTCACAATCTGTCAAAAACACATACAAGAAGTTACTTGTTGTGTGAACGCACATTTAGGGCCTCAGTGCTGCTAAAGACCTCACCACAGACGGACACTGGTTGTTGTTACCTTTCAGTCACAGAAAGGGCTTTCGGACCACCAAGAAATGCTTTCGTTGTTTCCTGCTAATAATTCCACCTTATCCTCAGCAACCAAAACTTCAGTGTTTTGTGAAGATCTAATTTTGAACACGTGGGTTCAGTTTGCTGGTGCCATAAGAAAATTGGCAAACGCTGATGCCGCATTCACGTCATATCGGAAGACACAGGATGAAGAACGGAATGGCGCTTGTTGATACAGCTCGGAATATTCATGTACTGGTTGGAACAGATCTAAATGACTCAAACTATAAACAGACATCAGCTGATCATACTTTTCTTGAGCAGAGTTGATTGTCTGACTAAATTCAATAATGATCTAATAATCTGTCTCTATCTATCTCTCTACAAAAACAGAAATCCCACATCTTAAATGTAACTACCACAAGGATGGATGCCTTGCAGGCAATTGTACCCAGTCGCAGTCATGTATTTACAGTAAATCCGATATGAGGTGAATGTGGCAAGAAAGAAAATACAGTTAGTAGTACACCGTTTTCCACATACAATTTCTGACTTTCAACCTCTTCACATGCATACACAGTATCTTACACATTTCTTTCTGGTTAATGTATCCGTTTACTCAACACTGATAACCTTTGAGAAACAGATATTACGCCTCACAGCCTCCTACAACACCATTGTTGCTTTGGCAGTTGTTTTACAGAAGTGCAGAGGACCCCGGATAGAGCCTGGTGGAACACCGAGAGGCAACTCTTGGCATGGAGCTCCGTTTGATCATAGTTGAAGATGTTGGGAGGCTGGAGTAGAAGAACCCGATACAAAAGAGAGGGAAACCAACATCTATGCAGAGGGAAACCAACATCTAATACAGGATTAGATGTTGGTTTCCCTCTGCATAGGTTCTACCGCTTTCTCACTTCTGTCAACCAGCTCATGGGAGGCCTGGGCTTCCCCGTCAGCCTCCTTCTGATCTTGGACATGGTCTGGATCTTCTGTCTCAGTCCGTTTGTACATCTCTGCACGCTTCTTTTCACGAGCCAACAGTCTGTAGTTAATGAAGTTTCCAATGAAGAGCCAAATACTAGCCACAATCACTATCGCCCCACAGGCAAAATACATTATCCTATAGTCCTTTGTAACATCGACCAGTTTTCCTGCAAGACAGCACATAAAGGTTAAATGCATTTTCAGGTAGAACATTTTAAGTATTTCCAAATATATTTGAGATGCAATTTACAGAACACACATCTAAATACACGTAAAGTCGATTATACAGTGTAACATTTGTCATAAGTTATTAGCTTTGGGAGGCCAAAATGTATTTATTTGCAAACTGAATATTTTGTTGATTTGAATGGAAATGCTGATATTTGATCATCAGTCCAAGTAATTTCATGCAGATCTTTCACATTATGGTGAATTTTAATTGCCTATTACTTATGGTGAACCATTGTGACGATGTTGACCTTTGAGTAAACAAAGATATGAAGAGTTAACAAATCCATCATAGCCTATTAGCTGTAACATTTATTTAATGCTCCAGTCTGAGTACAAACTGTTTGGCAAACGGGTCGTTGTTTGATGATATGATTGTGGTTATGTAACCGCTATCATGTGTTTATGAGTCAATGGTACGATACGCCTCTTTCACCTATTCATAATCTTGCCAACTGACAGATATATAAACAGGGTTTTTTTTTTTAACTGTTAGCAAGATAGGTGACCTGAGACTATGCCGGCAATAAAACCATAATTCAAAGTAAAGGAAATATGATCTCAGACAGACACAGGATTGACAGTACCTGCTAGTGGTGGACCGAGGAGTACTGGACAACACTCCACAATGGTGGTGAGTCCCACAGCACTGGAGAACCTTTGAGGTCCAACGAGGTCCATCAGTGTCTCAAACAGCACTGAGCTCACCATGCCAAAGGCAAAGCCAAAGAACACTGCATACACCACCAGACCAGTGTAGCTTTCCACCAGAGGGCAAAGGATGTGGCATACCCCATTATAAAGCACCGCAAAGGAGAAGAAATATTGGATTTTAGGTCGGATCCATCGTGAGTTGGCCAGTAGTCCCATTGAGGGCCTAGCAAACATGTCGACAAAAGCCAGGATTGAGAGCAGGAAGGCAGCCCAATACTCATCTACCCCCATGTCCTTGGCGTAGGGTGTAAGGAAAACAATAGGTGCAAAGAAGCCCAGGAACATAATAACATTTCCAGACAGGTAGATAAGGAAGCCACGATGCTTGAAGAGCGTCAGATCCAGGTATCTGTTGACCGTTTGCCAGGCAGTGCGCTTCTCTGTTGTTTTGGCGGCAACTATTTCTTCCTCCTTCTTCATTTTGTTGGGTGGAGGCTCCAGAGGCCTCATGAGAGAACCGGCCACACAGCAGTTCAGCAGCAGGCCGCCCAGGATGAGGAAGCTCCCTCTCCAGCCAAAATGGTTGAAGAGGTACTGGTTTAGAGGAGCTAGGGTGCTGAGGAACACCGGACTACCCGCCATTGCTAGCCCATTAGCCATCGGACGCTTCTTAGCGAAATATTTGCCTATCATAGTCAGGGCTGGCTGCAGGTTGAAGGCTAATCCAAGACCTATGGGGAAAGATACAGAGGTGGATTAGACTAATTCTAATGTCATGTTAGCATGATTAACATAAAATATTAAAGGTTTGGTGTTTACATGGCAAAGTGACATTGGACAAGAGACTGAACCCTAAAATATCTCCTATTGGTTATCCAGCATGTTGCTATAGTAGCTTGCTGCCATCAGTGTGTGGATGTGAGTGAATAAGCAGTAAATTGTAAAGCACTTTGGATAAAGTGCTATATAAATGGAGCCATTCATCATGATAATCAGTGCTTAAATACATCTGGTGCACCAGTGTGGTTCACATAGATCAGCCCATGGCCTTGGTTATAGTCGTCATTTATAAATGGGCATTGATTATTAGATGGCAAACTGGTGTAATTCATCTGCAGATATAACAGAAATATACCTAAAAGATTTGTGGAATAAAAGCAAATTTATCTGAGGACCAGATCATTTTAGTGACCTCCATTATGTGTAAATTGGCAACTGCAAAAAAAAATAAGAGACCACTGCAAAATTCTGATTTTACTAGTTATAGGTATGTGTTTGGGCAAGATGAACATTTTAGTTTGAGTCTATAAACTACTGACACGTTCCAAACAAAACTATGATCCTTTAGAGGATTTATTTGCAGAAAATGATAAATGGGCAAAATAACAAAATCCCAGCTTTCATGCGTCTTGGCATGTTCTCCATAAGCCTTTAGCATTGTTCTTGGGTGACTTTATTCAACTCCTGGTGCCTCTTTAGGCAGAATAAGGTGTGTACATGTGTTGGAATTCAACAGACGCTGGAATGGAATGGCTGGAATACATGTAGAGATGCTGATTTCAGAATAAAAGCCAGTGGTCTCTTATTTTTTTTTCCAGAGCTATAGTTTATGATGTGATTAAGACAAAAAAAAGCTGAAAACAAAACCAACACTCTTCCTGCTACAACAGTTTTATTTTTACCCTGCTACTTGTAAGTAGAGGCTAATGAAATTAACTCTAAATGGACTTAAGTGGCTTTAGATGGACTTACCCCCAACTACTCCAATGCAGAGGTAAAGCTGTACCACATCGGTGCAGAAGGAAGCTAAGATCATGCCAGTGGAACAGAGGCAGCCGCCCATCATCACAATAGGTCTGCAGCCATATGTGTTAACCAGTATACTGCTGATGGGACCTGCAACGAATGGAAAAAAACAGAGAAATCAACCCACGTGTCGCATATACACAACAGTCAGGATCACTGAAAGTGAGTCCGTAATGATTTAATCTGGTTAGTACTGCACACCAGCAGGAGCCCAGCTTCTATTAATAACAGCAACCGGGCCGCAGCACTCAAATCATCCTCTGTCACAGCGTAGCTGGGAAAAGACGAGCATATAAAAGTGACACTTTCTATTCCGATTTATATTTTAAATAATTATGCACACGCATAAGCATGTGAGGTCTAACTTCAGGCAACTGCAAAGCTGCGCCAGATACGTTTCTGCCAATTCCTACTGACACTGCCAGATGGCAGTAAAATATTTAATTAGGCTAATTGGGTTGTAAACATATACCCACATTATCCATATTATATGAATAACTTCATTAGAAGTGAAAACAAAGGTCAACATTAATATTAATAACCAAAATGTTTATATAGATCTTGTAAATCTCCACGCTGGTTCAGCTTTGACTGATTATACCGTTGAACTGTAATGGACATTTTATTGTTTGCAATTATATAAAAATGTAGTTTAGACACATTTCTGGGCTTGTTTACAACCCATTTCATCTTCAAAATCCATGAATCTTAGCAATTAAATTGATGTTTGAACTAGCATTAGCAGATTTCTGTTGGCTAACATTCACATTATAATTCTATGAAGCTGCTATGGCTAATATGTTAGCAAAAGGCTTTCTGGTTACACATTAAGCAGACATATTTACATCCAATATTTACTCTGTTTATAGTAATGATTTAGTGTCCACAACATCCTGAAGTAAATATCTGGATCATTAGCGGCTAATTGCTCCACTATGCTCACCAGCTCTCTGAAATGAGGATGAGGGCAGTAATATTGAACCAAAACAGTACATCTGTGGGCAAAAAACAGAAAATCATTAACCCAAAATGAGCTGAGAGAGTCATTGGATCCATTGTTCCAAGGGGGTAATTCCTAATACCTAGAGAGAACAGTACCACGCATGCAGATTATTAGTAGATGCTACAATTTCCTGATGTCCCCTAAACACCTCATATGATGCCCAATGGGATAGTTCAACATTTTTGAAAATTCGCCCATTGTCCATATTCACCCATAATTCCCATATTCAGAGCTTTACCTTTTTTGTCGATATAAGCTGAGCCATTAGCTGCTCAGCTACTACTATGCTGCTAATGGTATTTTTTGGTTTTTGGTTCAAACTCAGCAAATAGACAATCGGGCAACTCCCAAACATGGTGGACGAGTTGTGACCTGCATGTTCCCCACGTTATGAAACGATAAATGGAAAATTACGACATGTGAAGCAAATACTCAGGACTTCAGTAAACCATCAAGCACTTAAGGCAGCAAAATGGCCCCTTTTTATTTAAATGGAAGTTGCTCGCCTGGCACAAACGCCGACCCATGGAGTCACTTCCCATGATGCTCTGGGGTCTCCCATCATGTCCTGGGGTGAGGAAAATGTGCAAATTGTGAAAAAAAAAATCATCTTTAAGTTGTTTAGAAACAGCTTATATCAACTACATTAAAAAGAGAGACTTTTCCAGAACTTTTCCGACCATTATTAGGTTTTGATGGATAAAAAGTTCATGACTTAAAAATATAGAGTCCTAGGATTAGTAATTAACAGGGTTATCAGTTTTACAGGCTTTGCTTTTTGGGTCACGTGGGATTTTTTTGTTGCAGTACCACGAGTGACCACTGGGAAAAATTGGCACCATATCCAGGTCTATAATACATCCATGAAGTAAAATTGAAATTCCGGCAAATTGAATTCCGGCTTTACATTTACCTTAAGTTGATGGATTGTGTATTTGCTGAGTTTAATAAGGGAAACCAAAAAATACCATTAGCCAAGTATTAGAGGATGAGCAGCTGGAAACAGTTTTATATTAACAAAAAACTAAGAAATAAAGAACCTATTGCTATGACTATAGGAATCATGACAATCTTTTAAAACGTTGAACTATCCCTTTAAACATGTTGCATAGCTACAAAGCTATGACAACAGGAATTTAAATTGAATATACTATGGTTATAAAAAATTAAATCAATACACAATTAAACAATTCAGGCTTCTGCTGTGATTATTTTTGTTGCAGTACCACGAGTGACCACTGGGAAAAATTGGCACTGTATCCAGGTCTATAATACATCCATGAAGTAGATGATAAACGGTGCTGAAGCTTTTTTTCTTCTACACTGCCGAGTCAATATATGTGAATTATCTTTTATTATCCTACATGTAAATCAATGTTTGCACAAGGTGAATCTTAATTTTAGATTTTTAGAAAAGCCAATATGCTATAGGAGCGGGTGGGTGTAGAATTCAATGGGTAATTAAAGTGGTGGACAACAGCTGATATTAGATATATGATAATAGATCTGTTGTATTGTTTGCATTTCTCCAACTATAATTATTCCATGAATAATGCAGCTATGCATCTTATAATTGACAGCATCTTGATCTCTTTCCTGAATCTTAAGTGCAGGATGTGTAAAATCGAATAGAGCGAGAGAAAAGTAATGAAAGATGTATTTTTTGTGAAATAATGCTCTCATTACCAGCTAGAAGATGTTTCATATTTCTGCCAGGCTCAGTGCAATTTAAAAGGCCACAACGGGCGACCAGTCATCTGACTTAATTTGCTCCGCATGAGTCTTTTTTTTCGACCTTGAGGAAAAGTTCCTCTCATTTGCATCCCCAGCAGTGATCAGGATTTCTCGGGGGCTCGGTGGGATGGAATCGGCCGAGAGGAGGAAGCCCCTGAGCCGGCACATTACCTCCCTAGAAAAGGCTTATCATCTCCTGGCCAGACGCAGCATGGACTTCATTACACAGCGGACAAAACCCACGACTAAATATAGCCAGCTAGCTCCCAAAAGGGAATGACACATAAATTAAAATTGTTAAAAAAAGTAGTTCTATATGAGCAGCAGTGAAGATGAGGGTACAGCTTATAATGGGAGGATGCTGGATATTTAATGGAAGGAAACAACTTTTAAACTGTTTACAGGGACATAATGGAGGGTAATAAAAGTTTATCCATAATATCCGTGATATGAGGTGTAGCAGCTGATAATGTCATAATGGCCGATAAAGGAATAACGGCAATTAACGTAAAAACATCAGATAAAGTAATGGCCGAAAACGTAATAATGGCCAACAACATAATAACGGACAATAACGTAATAATTGACAATAGCGTAATGGCTGATAGCATAATAATGGTTGATGTAATAATAGCTGATAACGTAATAATGGACGATAACGTAATAATGGACGATAACGTAATAACGGACGATGACGTAATAATGGACGATAACGTAATAATGGACGATAACGTAATAACGGACGATAACGTAATAACGGACGATAACGTAATAACGGACGATGACGTAATAACGGACGATGACGTAATAATGGACGATAACGTAATAATGGACGATAACGTAATAACGGACGATAACGTAATAACGGACGATAACGTAATAACGGACGATGACGTAATAACGGACGATGACGTAATAATGGACGATAACGTAATAATGGACGATAACGTAATAACGGACGATAACGTAATAACGGACGATAACGTAATAATGGACGATAACGTAATAACGGACGATAACGTAATAACGGCCAATAACGTAATAATGGACGATGACGTAATAATGACCAATAACGTAATAATGAACAATAACGTAATAACGGACAATAGCGTAATAATAGACAATAACATAATAACGGACAATAACGTAATAATAGACAATAGCGTAATAATGGACAATAACGTAATAATGGACAATAACATAATAATGAACAATAGCATAACGGTTGATAACATAATAATGGTAATGTAATAATGACCAATAACGTAATAATGACCGATAATGTAATAATGGACGATAACGTAATAAATGAAGATAACGTAATAATGGACGATAACGTAATAAATGAAGATAACGTAATAATGGACGATAACGTAATAAATGAAGATAACGTAATAATGGACGATAACGTAATAAATGAAGATAACGTAATAACGGATGATAACCTAATAAGGGCCAATGATGTAACAATGGAAGATAATAATAATAAATAAAAATAACCTAATAAAGGCCGATAATATAATAAAGGACAATAAAATATTAGGGTGATTCTTCAATTAAGGACGTTTTTCTGCTTTTATTTATAGTATAATTTAATATTTCTTTTGCATTTCCTCATAACTTAAGAGTTAAAATTGAAAATTGCTCATTTTCATCATTTTATCTTAAAATGCGACTGAAATGATTATTCAATGATCAAAACGCGTACTAATCCCTTAATCTACCAATCATTCTGTAGTTCTAAATTATATATTTTTTTGCTAATGCTACGTTTTTTGTCAATTTGTAGTCAATAGCATTTAAAATAGTGCTATCTGCCAGTGTTCTAGCTATGTAGAAATAGCCAGGGTACAATGTGAAAACATTGTACATCAACACTTATAGATATCCAGGTTACTGGATAATCCACACATGTAACTGGTAGCAGTTTTCAGCAGTTTTCAGCAGTTTTCAGCAGTTTTCAGTGATTTGCAGCATATTCTGTGGATTATCTAAGAGAACAGCAGCAGCTAAGAGCTCAATCACTTTCACATGAATGCACGCTGATTAAATCTCAATCAAAATGTTAATATTTTTATATAGTTTCTGTAACATGAGCACTGCTTTTTCCTGATAAAACATAGACACTTGAATGCAACTGTGGAATCATTTCCTTACTGAATGAATGAGTGTAATTTACTGTAAATGTCACATGCATTTCCATGCTGCCTCACCCAAGGTCAACTGTGTGTGTGTGGGTGTGTCTGTGCATGTCTGTGCATGTGTGTGTGTGTGTGTGTGTGTGTGTGTGTGTGTATTAATGACACTGATCCAACAGCCTGCAGCTTAAATCACGTCATCTCAGAGCGACGGCAGCTTCCCAGTGGCCTCATTTAATGTCATTAAGGTTTATGCTGTGGATCTGAAATCATTCATTTAGCTGATTGAAAATCACGTGTTCCTTCTTTTATAATTACATATAACATAATAAGATGGATTTAAAACATCTGCATTCTGTTTTTTATTAATTTAAATATTTAGTTTTGCTCAGTTTTTCTTGCTGGGTTGGTGACTGATCTTTGAAATGAGGAAGTATTGGGCCATTTTTCTTTTTTTTTGTTTTTTTGTTTTTTTAATATGATCAGGTTTGTCAACCTGCTGCAACAGGAAGAATTAAACAGGAAATTATAATTCTAGACCTCTGATAAGAACAGAAAGTGTAGGAAACCCTATGTCAAAATTATAGAGGCCTGAAATTCCATGATCAATAATAAATAAATAATGACGCAGTACATCAGTAGATATTTATATTTATTTAATTTTCCATTTAATTAATTTACATTTTTTTTAAATTAATTTAGTTGTGTATTATTTTCCAATTTATTTTATTTATTAATTATTTATTTATTTATTTAATTATTTAATTATTCATTCCCCCCACCATTCATTTTCACCTGAATATATAAAATAAAATAAAAATAATTAATGTGCAAAGGGAAATTAATAGGAAATAAATACTAGTGAATTAAATGTATTTAATTATTTAATTTCTTTTGTAAGTTTAAGGCTCCTTGATGTGGAAATCAGGTCCAGAAACGAACTCAAACCCTAATAATAATAATAATAATGTTCATTATTGATTCATCTATCAATACTTTTTCCATTATTATTCCATAATATTCCATTATTATTATTTACTTTTGTCAATATTACACAGTAATAGTATGATTTTCCCTTAATGAAGCAATTAATTGATTATAACACATAGTATAACATGTGCTGGTCTCCATAGAGAATGAATTATAACTCTATATATAATAAAATAAACTATAAAAACTACTAAAAGGCTCACATGTTGCAGTAAAAGGTCATTTCTGTATCTGGATCGATGGGATTTATATTTCTGTGTGTGAGGCTCGTTATCAGCAGCAGCATGGACGAGACAGAGCTGTGTAAACACACACACACATACCAATAACACCAACAGGGGACTGTCTCTGTAAAACTACCAACTGGGGACTTCTGTTTCTGGTTATTTTGAAATATCAAAAATATATTATTAATTTTCCTTTTTTTTTAAATTGCCAAGAGGGGACTTGTGGATCTTCAAGCAATGTTTTTGTAGATGTGTGTTTTTGTACACACACACAAACATGTACCCACTACCAACAGTGGACTTCTGTTTCTGGTCATTTTGAAAAAACGAATATAATTAAAAGTATTTTTTTAGGGTTTATAATATTTATTATTTTAATGGCCAAAAGGGGACTTGGATCTTCAAACAATGTCTAGCACACACACACACACACACACACACACACACACACACACATAAACTAAAACTACCACTAACAACAAACACTCTTTAAAATATTGCCAAGAGGGGACTTTGATCTTCAAGAGATGTATTGTACATAAACACAGCTGACACACACACTGCCAGTAATTTTACACACACACACACACACACACACACACACACACACACGACCAACAGGGGACTGTTGAATGTAAACTGCCAACAGGGGACCTCTGTTTCTGGTCATTTTGAAATAATAAAAATATTATATGGATTATCCCTTTAAGGTGATTTACTATAAAAGTGCTGAAAATATACTTTTTTAATTAATATTTTAAATTTGCCAAGAGGGGACACACAGCTGACACACAGTAATTTTACACACACACCTAAACACACACACACACCTAAACACACACAAACACGCACACACTACCAACAGTGGACTTCTGTTTCTGGTCATTTTGAAAAAACAAAAATATATTTAAAAAGTTACCTTTAAGGATTTTAATATTTATTTTTTTAATTACCAAAAGGGGACTTCAAACAATGTCTAGTACACACACACACACACACACACACACACACACACACACACACACACACACACACACACACACACACACTAAAACTACCACTAACAACAAACACTCTTTAAAAAATTGCCAAGAGGGGACTTTGATCTTCAAGACATGTATTGTACATAAACACAGCTGACACACACTGTCAGTAATTTTACACACACACACACACACACACACTACCAACAGGGGACTGTTGAATGTAAACTGCCAACAGGGGACCTCTGTTTCTGGTCATTTTGAAATAACAAAAATATGAATTATCCCTTTAATTATTATTTTAAATTTGCCAAAAGGGGACACACAGCTGACACACAGTAATTTTACACACACACACACACACACACACACACACACACACACACACACACACACACACACACACACACACACACACACACACACACACACACACACACACTAAAACTACCACTAACAACAAACACTCTTTAAAAAATTGCCAAGAGGGGACTTTGATCTTCAAGACATGTATTGTACATAAACACAGCTGACACACACTGTCAGTAATTTTACACACACACACACACACACACACTACCAACAGGGGACTGTTGAATGTAAACTGCCAACAGGGGACCTCTGTTTCTGGTCATTTTGAAATAACAAAAATATGAATTATCCCTTTAATTATTATTTTAAATTTGCCAAGAGGGGACACACAGCTGACAGTAATTGTACACACACACACACACACACAGAATTACAAAGTCATTAGATATTAACGGTTTATTTCTTCAGCAGCAGAACAACAACTGTCCTGAAGCCTTAAAGCTGCTGATGTTTAATTCTTCATGGAAGGTTTTCCACATCACAGCATCAGAGGAGACAAACAGCTGTGATGAGTCTCATTATCTCATTATAACGCTGCTCGAACACGGAGACACTTGTTATGATGACGCTCTTTATGTCCTGATTCATCATTAGCATCAGAAACCTGTAGAACCAGCACGAACTCACTGAAAGATCTAGAGTTTTACATTGAAAACAGTCGTTTTCCTAACTTAAGTTTAGTTTTCCACATGTATTTCACCTCCCTGACCTTCACTACTTTGAGTTAAAAGGCTTTATTTCCTCTACTTATAACTTTCTGGTTAATAAATAGAGTGAAATTTGAAATCAGTCCTTGATTTTATGGCATTTATTGTTTTAATAGTATGACGGACGTTTCTGTGATGCCAGAAAAATCCTAATTATTTTTACTTTAATCTTTCGAAAATGTCTTTTATTTGCATAAAACTTTATGGAGAAGCAGAAGCAAACGTTTAGAGGAGGAAATAACTGAAATATGACGTATAATACAATAGTTTTATTTATTTTTCCTGCTAAATAACAGCATAAACATAACAAAACCTACTTAACTTTCACTTTTCTATAGGAATACAGTGCATGTGCTGCACCAGCTTTTCACTAATCCATCATTAGACTTCACTTAATTATAAGAATCGGTCGCAAATGTCACTGTTTGAAGTGGAAATCTCCGACGTAGGGAATCATCCTGCAGCAGAGATTACAGCGAGGACAGATGGCGGCTCGTCGCTGAACTGGTGAAACACACGAGGTGGCGACGGCAAAAAAACGTATTCAAAAAAAATATAACGATTTGCAGAATTATGCAAATTCCAGCGGCTTCATCTCCCGAGGTGATTTACCGGCGTCGACGTGCAGATTTGACGCCTGCGGCTGATAATGAAATGAGTTCCCCTCTGCTGCATGAGCTCTGCATCCCGTGATGCTGCGGTTTTTTTAAATCCAGGTCATGATCCGCTGACACAACCCACTTCCTGTTCTCCCCTCGTCATTGGTTTATCTGGAGGCAGCGAGCAAACACCGAGTCCTGCAGAACCTGATGAATAAACCATGACGACAGGAATCTACCATGTTGTTGTACCTATAAAAAAAAAAATCCTTACACGCGACAACATGAATATGTAGTGAAATCCGAAGGAAAAGAGGGAAAGTAGGTCGGGATTAGCAGGAAGAGACAAACACGGTCAAAACACTTAAAAACGCTTTAAAATGTACGTTTATAAAGCTCTGACTGTGTCTATAATCTAATAAAGAATAAGAATAACATGTGGAATGTGCTACAAATTGGGAAAAAGGTCAAAAGACGTCATAAAATGTAAAAAATATAATAATATTTAGTGAATTTTGATTAATTCGGTTATTCCCATGTGTCCAAAAAACCCTAAATCCTACCAATCATTGTTAATATTTCATAATAAATAACTATTCTATCAATATTTAAAGCCTTACGTCTAATAGATAATGCTTTAATTCAGATAATTCACTTGTTTTTCATTAAAAAAGAACATTTTCGTAATGTTTCATCACTTGTGTATAGCACAAACACATAAAACTTAACATTTACTGTTTGTGAAGCAGAAATGAACCATTTCAATATATTTATTAGTATAGAACATTTCAAATGGCTTTATATGAAACATTAAAAGCATCGAGATGCAATTTAAACAGTTGTTTAAAGGGTGAAAAGGATTTAAATTAATTAAAATAAATAAGATTAAATACTATTAAACGACTTAAATGCTCATTTTGAGCCGTAACACAACAGGACGGTGGATAAAAATGTTGAACTGTCCCTTTAAATCTGGATGTTTTATAGATTTTATATATTCTTCAATTTGGTAAATCACAGATTTATTCCCGTTAATTCCCACTATTACTAAATATCTACAAAAACCTATATATAATATAGTGATTTATGGAGTTATTTCAATAGTAATTCAATAGAATTGACCTGATAATTATACATAATGACTGATTAATTACTTCAACAACCTCATTATTGGATTTTTGGGGAAGTTCTATACAATCACTACTCATTCCTTCACATTTATTATGATTATTATTATAATACTGACTTTATTCTGGTAAATAATGACTTTATTCTGGTAAATAACGACTTTATTCTGGTAAATAACGACTTTATTCTGGTAAATGACGACTTTATTCTGGTAAATAACGACTTTATTCTGGTAAATGACGACTTTATTCTGGTAAATGACGACTTTATTCTGGTAAATAACGACTTTATTCTGGTGAATAACGACTTTATTCTGGTAAATAACGACTTTATTCTGGTAAATAACGACTTTATTCTGGTAAATAACGACTTTATTCTGGTAAATAACGACTTTATTCTGGTAAATAACGACTTTATTCTGGTAAATAACCACTTTATTCTGGTAAATGACGACTTTATTCTGGTAAATAACGACTTTATTCTGGTAAATAACGACTTTATTCTGGTAAATAACAACTTTATTCTGGTAAATAACGACTTTATTCTGGTAAATAACGACTTTATTCTGGCAAATAACGACTTTATTCTGGTAAATAACGACTATATTCTGGTAAATAACGACTTTATTCTGGTAAATAACGACTTTATTCCGGTAAATAACGACTTTATTCCGGTAAATAACGACTTTATTCCGGTAAATAACGACTTTATTCCGGTAAATAACGACTTTATTCCGGTAAATAACGACTTTATTCCGGTAAATAACGACTTTATTCCGGTAAATAACGACTTTATTCCGGTAAATAACGACTTTATTCCGGTAAATAACGACTTTATTCCGGTAAATAACGACTTTATTCCGGTAAATAACGACTTTATTCCGGTAAATAACGACTTTATTCCGGTAAATAACGACTTTATTCAGGTAAATAACGACTTTATTCTAGTAAATAACGACTTTATTCTGGTAAATAACGACTTTATTCTGGTAAATAATGACTTTATTCTGGTAAGTAACGACTTTATTCTGGTAAATAACCACTTTATTCTGGTAAATAACCACTTTATTCTGGTAAATAATGACTTTATTCTGGTAAATAACCACTTTATTCTGGTAAATAACCACTTTATTCTGGTAAATAACGACTTTATTCTGGTAAATAACCACTTTATTCTGGTAAATAACCACTTTATTCTGGTAAATAACGACTTTATTCTGGTAAATAACGACTTTATTCTGGTAAATAACGACTTTATTCTGGTAAATGACGACTTTATTCTGGTAAATAACCACTTTATTCTGGTAAATAATGACTTTATTCTGGTAAATAACCACTTTATTCTGGTAAATGACGACTTTATTCTGGTAAATAACCACTTTATTCTGGTAAATAACCACTTTATTCTGGTAAATAACCACTTTATTCTGGTAAATAACCACTTTATTCTGGTAAATAATGACTTTATTCTGGTAAATAACCACTTTATTCTGGTAAATAACCACTTTATTCTGGTAAATAACGACTTTATTCTGGTAAATAACCACTTTATTCTGGTAAATAACGACTTTATTCTGGTAAATAACCACTTTATTCTGGTAAATAACCACTTTATTCTGGTAAATAACGACTTTATTCTGGTAAATAACGACTTTATTCTGGTAAATAACGACTTTATTCTGGTAAATAATGACTTAATAATAATAACGAACAACCTCATTTTTTGCTTTTTGGGGAAGTTCTACACAATCACTACTCATTCCTTCACATTTATTATGATTATTATATGTTTTATTATCATAAACTACTAGTTAAAGGGGTAGTTCACTTCTAAAATGACCTTTTTGATGATTCCTGCACCAGGAGTCTGGAATTTATAGTAAATTTATAGTAAATAAGTCATTTTAGGGGTGAATTACTAGTTTTCCTTCAACAGAAATATAACTAACGACTAAAAAAACTCTAATTAATGACTATTTAACACATCTGTAGTGTTGTTACGACACAATCAAGCAGTGAAATCACTGCAGAATCAGTATTTAAATGCTCTTGTAATGCAATCGACTGCACATTTACTGCAGCAGCAGGAGTTTCACTTTCACTTGGCGACTCACCGGCAGCGTACATGACGGCCAGCATGATGGAGGAGATCCACGCGATCTGGCTGTAGGAGGCGTCGAAGATGATCTGGATGTCTTTGAAGAAGACGGTGATGGCCTTGGGGAAAGCGTAGGAGAAGCCGATGCTGATGAAGGAGGCGAACACCACAGCCCACCCCCAGCCGCCGTCTGGAGGGGGAACAACAGGAGTCGAGGCCGGGGGAGGCATCGCTGGCCTGGATGCTGACCAGTTACTGCAAACAGGAAGGAGAGGGAGGAAATTACTGGCAGGGACGAGAATTAGCACTTAATTAGCCTCTGAATCAACCTGTTCAAATGCTAAAGATACGCAGGAGTAGAAAACCTCAGCTCCAACATTAAATAAAGTAGTTTATCTGTAGTAAAACTCAGTGTTACTGTTCCAGCATCAATATATATCATCAATATCCACATCATTTATAGCAGGAAAACTGGGGGTTAAAGGGTTAAAGGTCACAACTTTCACGGATTTACATCCTGGTAGGACCTATAGAAGGAAAAGAGGATTGTTAACCATTTAATTCCCGGGTTATTTATCAGTTTTCCTGCTATAAATGATAATAAATGTTGAATATCTCTACAAACACAAAGGTTATTGGACTTAAACCTGGAGTTAAAATAAATCTACAACATGTGAGGTGACTACAGAAGAGTCAGAATCTATTTATGTTGCTGTTATAGAGGAAATATAGTGAGAAAAAAGGCTAAAAAT
Organism: Lepturacanthus savala; assembly: GCA_030544235.1. NCBI lineage: Eukaryota > Metazoa > Chordata > Actinopteri > Scombriformes > Trichiuridae > Lepturacanthus > Lepturacanthus savala. The sequence continues at coordinate 20,683,978 of CM060474.1, forward strand.
GTGTTTTACTATCGATAAAATGCTTTATTTAAGACCAAACTGACCCAAATCTGAAATAAACTATTGTAATATATTGTAAAATATATATAATATATTGTTATTTTATTATTATAGTATATATATTATTATTATTTATTATTATATTTATTTTATTATTATTTTAAATTTTATTTTATACTATTAATACTTACCAATGCTTTAATCTTGTTTATTCTTGTGTTTGGTGCTTCTTAAATAAAATTTATTATTATTATTATTAAAATATTGTAAAACAAAGTCTAAAAATGTGTTTTACTACAGATAAAATACTTCAAACAAGGAAAAACTGACCCAAATCTGGCAAAAAATGAAATAAGCTAAATTATCTGCAATGAAAAGCTCAATGAATAATAAGATAAGAGGTCAAAGGTCAATTATTAGTCTGTAAAACCATATAAATCCCACTGAGGATCATTCCAGAACATGAAGAATATATTCTTATAAATAATCACACATTATTATCATTTATAGCAGGAAAAGTGAGAAATAGACCTGGTGATTAAGTGATTGATCCTCCTGTGATTGATTATTGATTATTACAGATTGCTTCAACTAAAACTTTATTCCCTTTTTTGTCATTTACATGAACAAACACCGGTAACAATGTGACTTGGGACATACCAGCGGGTTCAGAGGTCAGATCTATATCCTGTAGAGACATGTGCAAACACACACACACACACTCTCTCTCACACACACACACACACACACACACACACACACACACACACACCCCGCCCACCATCTGCCTCCAAGCAATAACGGAAAGAGGGTGGAGGCCACGCTGGTTAGAAGCAGCGGTAATAAAATCAGGTGGTTTGTGTGTACAGAGCAAACACACACAATTATATAAAAAACACACCCTCACACACACACACACACACACACACACACACACACACACGTTAAAGCAGCTGTAATGTTTTACTCCTCATTAGCATCACTTGACTAATCAGCCAGGAATAATTAGCAGCTGTTTAATTAGACAAAAAAAGACAGAAACACACACAAATTGCTAAACTGGATAAAGTTCACCTGAAATGTAATTGGCTGCATAACCTTTATCAAAAAGACCTGCAGCTATATTTGACTTAAGCGTCATGGATTCAGGTTCTACCTGTATTTTTTTTTTATTTTCATACCATCCTGACATTTCACCCCGGGGTAAATGGTGTCTGATGAAATTAAAGATATAAAGATAAGTTTAAAAGAACTAAATGAAATGAAACTGTGAATAAGTAGAATAATACTAATAATACGATTCCTATTTATTTTCAGTTAATCATTGAGCTTTGTCTCGTTTTAAGTTTTAAATAAAGTTTTTAAACAGCAGCATAAATAGATTCTGACTCTTCTGTAGTCACTGAACATGTTGTAGATTTATTTTAATTCCAGGTTTAAGTCCAATAACCTTTGTGTTTGTAGAGATATTCAACATTTATTATCATTTATAGCAGGAAAACTGATAAAGATCAATTTTAAAGAAGTTAAAACTCACAAATGGACGTCTCCAACTGGCTGAACCTGCACTTATACCTTCTATTAAGGAACATTTGACCTGATTTTAAACTACATATATGTGTATAATTACAAGTTAAAATACAAATTAAAGAGATAATTAAAAATATTGCAGTGAAACCTTTTCACAGCCTGTTTCTTTGCATCTGGATCTCAATCATCAATCATCAATTTCACTTTTCAAATCACTTTCTCAATTATTTTTCCAATATTCTAACTATATTTCCTCTATAGCAGCCACATAAATAGATTCTGACTCTTCTGTAGTCACTGAACATGTTGTAGATTTATTTTAATTCCAGGTTTAAGTCCAATAACCTTTGTGTTTGTAGAGATATTCAACATTTATTATCATTTATAGCAGGAAAACTGGAAAATAGACCTCGGATTGAGTGATTAATCAAGGCAACTCACTAAAAGTTGAATAAAAAGGTCCTGAAACAGCTATAGATTTATTATGTTTAGTTAAGTTCTAGCTCAATTAAAAAAGCCCTATAATAATGGGCGGTTCTAGGGGCGGGGCCAAAGGGGGGAAAAAAACACCTTGCTTCATGTGGGGCGGCCATATTTGTAGTTCTTTGAGAGATAAAGGGCACCAGATTAAAACCATGTGTAAAAAGACACATTTTTGTTTGACAAAAGGTTCAAAAATCCCAAAACCAGCACCAGTCCCCATAACATCTATGCTAATATATGAGACCCCAACCACCATCCTCCACCCAGCACCCTACGGATTAGTCCACCTGATCTCCAGCGCTTTGAAATTCCTAAAGAAACACGGTGGACGTGCCAGAAATGGAGGAAAACCTTACCAGAGTCAGCTGACAGTCAGGAGTTTAAGCTCTAAACCACCGAGTTATTAAAAACCAGATTCTCTGACTTCAGTGATGCTTGGCACCAGCGCAAGAATAATGACGGTAAAGCACACATTTCCAATTATTACCAACTAGATTAAAGACGTAGTCAAACTGCATTGGTAATTTGCCAATACATGGGATCTGACTAATACCTGGAATTAGCTGGAGAACAATCAAATATCGCTGTGTAATAGAGCGTCTGTGTTTCTGCAATAAAACTTTATTATTCACAGTGGATTATTTTTAAAAACCTTCTACAAGCCGCCACAGAGACCCACAGGAAATATGGGTATTCTAAGAATTACAGAAACTTTATTTAAAGGCATCACAGTTCACAAGGGAAACGGAAGCAAAGACGTTAGCGCTTTAAGTTTGTGTAAATGAGCCATAACCATCAGCTACACAGGTTAATGAATTAATAATGTCGACCTCTTTCCTCCTCAGATCAGATTGCAAAGACCCAAAAACACAATAAAACGTTAATCCACTATTAATACACACATATTGATTTGTGTTACAGCTTCTACTAATCTTTTATTCACCATGCTACGCTTGAAATCTCCTCAAATCACCATTATATGTTAAAAATGTTGAATAATTAATAAAATTCTGATGTTTGAGGTCATAGTTTGGTGAATTCCTGCAGCTTTGATCACCTTTTAGATTTTAAATGCATAAAATAACCACGTAAATGTGTCGTGTAGCTCTGATTCAACAAAATAAAAGACTTTTTCACTAAATTAATTAATTAAAAACATAAAGAACAATATTTTAATGGTGAAGGACAAAATAACCAAGAGATGAGAATCAAATTGGTTGATAAATAATCGCTTTTAGTGTCAAAAAACAACATGTTAAAGTTTCGTTTTGGGTCTTTTATTTTGAAATGTCAACACACTGACACATTTCTTTTGTTATGGCAACAGATTTTAACTGGGTGGTTAACTGGCTACCAACAAAACATCTCTAACTTGCACTAGAACTGAAATTTAATCCTATTGAATTCCCTCTTTAATCAAAGTTAGAGATTACTTCTTTTCTTTCCAGAGTTCCATACAGTGGGTCTTATCCAGGCTAATCAGATTACAGCCTAGCAGCACTCAGTGGAGATACTGGTTTTGATTGATTGAATGTGACGACAATGGACGAAGGAGCCTCGGAATTCATAAGCAGCTTAAGTTGACGGGTTCGACTATGAAGCCATAAACGAGCAGCTATCCGACTTCCACAACTTGTCATATTTGGTTTACAATTAACCGTAGAAGTATATAAGTCGTCAAACAAAGCAAAGTCCCTGTTGAGTCACTGCAATGTCAACAATTCCGTCTCCGTTTAACACTCGAAAGCAGATTAGCTTCCAAATTTGCAACCGGAATGACCTGATTGGTGTCGGGTAATAATAAAACTTTATTAATCCTGAATTTTTCTGGTTTTCCTCTACAACTTTCAGCAGCTACAGTCTAGTATGTTAGCACGCCTAGCTTATAATATATAGAATATTTCATATATTTGTTTTATTTTGGTAGCATGTTTTGCTAATTAGCACCAGACGCAGTGAACAATGTCACTGTTTTGCCAGTAGTTGGTCAAGTTATTGCACAAATTATTGCTGAAAATGTTTGGTGAATGAAATGTGGTGTACTAGGACCAACAGACAAACCGTCCAACAGTGCTATCGCTAGCTGCTAGCTGCTAGCAGCATCTAGTGATAGAGACCTGGCAGAAATGGAATATAATATTCTTTAGTCAGTTCAGATTTAGTTGTTTTTATCTCCATGGAGTCCACTATGTTGCACCACCATGTTTCTACAGTGGCCCTGAATGGACAAACCAATAATAATAAATATTAATGGGTGGTGGCAGACGTTAGCCTTTAAATATATTAGCATCCTTTCAACAGCTCATCCAGTTGTAGTTTCTGAAGAAAATAAAACTTCCAGGGAAAACCAGTTGTAGCAGAAGTGAATAATTCTGGTATCACAGTGCTTTTTCATTGGTTGTTCCGTGATGTGTTCAATTCCTCTCAATTTCATAGCAAGAGCAGCAGACTAGAAATATATAGATTTATATTTATTATTTTTTTTTATATATACAGACAAAAGACCCAGAACCCTGGTAATAGACCTAAAAAAAATAAAAAAAATAAAATAAAAAATTGCAGAGGGAGGGTGGTCATGGTTTTGAAAATTGGTCAAAAACAAAAGGTAAAAAAATATATATTTATAAAAAAAAGAAAAAGGGCTAAAAAAAAAAATGGGGAAAAATGGTAAAAAAAAATAAATAAATAAATAAATTTTTTAAAAAGGGCCAAAAAATTGGTAAAAAAAAAAATAATAATAATAATAATAATTAAATAAAAGCCGAAAAATTGGGTTAAAAAAATGGTAAAAAAAAAATAAATAAATAAATAAATACAAATTTAAAAAAAAAGAAAAAAGGGCCAAAAAATTGGGAAAATGGTCAAAAAAAATGGGGAAAAAAAATAATAATATTAAAAAATAAATAAATAATAAAATAAATGTGAAAACAAATGGCCAAAAAATTGGTCAGGGGCAGACATATGGCAGGTAAATGATGTGTTTTTTGATGTAAATGCAGATATAATAATAGGCCTCCATGCATTTCTAGTACAGACAAACTTCCATGTTGTTCTCGGCCTCCGTCAGTTCTCCAATATGTTGGATTCTGTAATTTAATCATTTTTAACGAACAGCAGAAAACTCCAGAAACACGGGAGAATCCACAGGTACCAAGGACTAAAGGTAACTCCTGAAAACATGCAGCAGTCCACACAAAGAGACGCTTGTGTATTCCCCAGCACACGGTTCGTCCTCTGCGTGTACTTGACATAACCGCTTTCACCTTGGTGATCTGATTCAAATAACAAGAGCCTGGTAAGCGAGCAGCAACGAGACGGCAGGAGTCCAAGGAACCAAAATAGCTTTTCTATAATCAAGTCATCCAACTGGCAAGAGCTAGTGAGACCGGGTTACACGGTACAACGCGTTGTCTGTTAAAAAGACGTCGCTACTCGCTTGGCCGAAAGCCTAAAGACACTACATTTGTTGTAAGGACAGACACGAGATCTCAGGTTCACTTCACAACAAGTGCCAACTCAAGGCACAGGGTCATATTTCAGGTGTTTGTTGGTAACCACCAAGGTGAGCAGCCAGGTAAGGTTGAGGTGTGAAAGGCTTGGATTTGTAATCTATTAGCGCTATTTAATTAATCAATTACCCGCCAACGAATAAATTAACTGCCAACTGAACATGTTTGATGCTCCTGTGGTCACATTACAGCTTGGCACTTACCAAGTCTGACAATCAATCCATCAAAAAAAAAGGTACAGTGTTTAATTTCTAGTGGCATTTAGCAGATTCCAAGTATGTAGAGAAGCATGGAACACATGCCAGGTCATCCATGTTTGGTTTTATCCATTCTGCAACATGGCGGCTTCACAGACTCAATCTAACGTAATAAAAACACAAAAATTCTTATTTTTATTGAATTATATAATAATTTAAACCTCATTTCTGCCAGGTTTGTTCCTTTATAGTCTGCTAAATGCCACTAAATATTACACACTGTCAACCGCTACCAAGACGAGTCTTAAATTATTGAATATTAATACTGGATTTATCCAAATCTTCTCTCAAATCTGATTATTTCCTGGTTTCTTTATTCTTCTATAATAATAAACTAATGATATTTGGGTTGTGGACTGTTGGTCTGGCCAAAAAAAAACGACATTTTCGGTTGAATCTTCAATTTTGGGAAACCGTAATCAACATTTTACACCATTTTTACGAAAAAACAACTAATAACCAATAGATTAAATCGACAGAATAGTCAATAGATGGTATTATTACAATATTTCTGACATTATAACCAGAACAGCAGGACTCTGCCAATATTTTTTAGCTATATTCAAATAAAACTACATTTATATAGAATGTTCCTCCAATTTAATTGAAAAAAAAACAACTATGAAGTCATGAAAACCGTCTTTCTCAGGTTTATTTATTCTACTATAATAGTAAACTGATGATCTTTGGGTTGTGGACTGTTGGTCTGGACTAAAAAACGGACATGAATTTTTAGTTTTTGGAACATTTTACACCATTTCATGAACCAAACAACTAATCAATTCATTGATTCAGGTCCAGTTTAAGAAGAAAATGTCCAAACTCTCTGATCTTTGGGTTGTGGACTGTTGGTCTGGACTAGAAAAAGGACAATTTTTAGTTTTTGGAACATTTTACACCATTTTATGACCCAAACAACTAATCAATTCATTGATTCAGGTCAAGTTTAAGAAGAAAATGTCCAAACTCTCCAATTACAGCTTCTCAAAATAGACTATTTTCTAGTTTCTTTAGTCTTTTATAATAATAAACTGATGATCTTTGGGTTGTGGACTGTTGGTCTGGACTAAAAAAAAGGACATTCTAGGGCGAATTGACATTTTACACCATTTAATGAACCAAACAACTAATCAATTCATTGATTCAGGTCAAGTTTAAGAAGAAAATGTCCAAACTCTCTGATCTTTGGGTTGTGGACTGTTGGTCTGGACTAGAAAAAGGACAATTTTTAGTTTTTGGAACATTTTACACCATTTTATGAACCAAACAACTAATCAATTCATTGATTCAGGTCATGTTTAAGAAGAAAATGTCCAAACTCTCTGATCTTTGACCATTGTATGAACCAAACAACTAATTGTTTCAATGAATCCCTGCAGCTTTAAGTGCTAGGAATGGCTCCTCAAGGTCCTCTACATGATTAGATCATAGCAAACTGGCAATAACTCAAGGCGGTTGTAATCTGTAGAAGACACATGACCCATCTCTTAGAGCGTTCAGAATATTTGTTGTGAAACCTTAAGCAGTGGAAAGATTTAAAAGGTGGCTGCCATAAGCCCTGATAGAATCTACAGATGGAAACTTGACCTCTACAATCAGTAGCAGCCAGCTGGATCATCACCCGCCACCCAAGACTCTTGGAACCCAAAGTTATGGCAACGCAAGATTAGCTCGGACGAAGTTGGTACTACTGCGTTTGTATTAGAGATAGTTCATCATTAACCCAGTCAGCAACTCTCTGAATGTTGAGCAGACCACAGCTTTTCCTTCCTGTTATCCACACGACATCTAATCTCACGTCTGCAGGGGTCCAGTAAACATTCTTGACCTTGGTTTTGCACCAATAAACCAAAGACGCGCCATGAAAAACACGTCTGAGGCCACCAGGCAGGGGGTCTTCCCAGAAAACACTAAGACTATAATAGCCTTTCTCCTCAATTGTCACACTTTGAAGCCCTTATAATAACAATAATAAGAATAATAGAGATTCTCCCGGTGGTTAAAGACACAATTATAGAGCAGGAAGGCTGGTTTCCTCTCACAGCTCAGGTCTTAGCATCTTTAAGCTAATCGCTAGGGATGAACCGTAATTAAAAGAAACTTTGAAACAGTCCTATAATCATCCACCATTGCAGCAGCGGGTAAAACCTGCAGCTCCACAGCCTCCATGTGTTTCTGTTTTGGGTTTGATTCAATGATAGAAAGGCGTATTCAGCAGTCCGTCAATGTTAACCTTTCCATCTGGGCCCACACGCCTACTTCAAGCACCAATCAGAAGCTGAGAATTCAAGGTTAGAGTTGCTGCTATTTACCTATGCAGGTAAATTAAGTCAAACACATGCAAGTTCTTTGTGCACCTGCAGGAAAAAGGTGCAGTTTGACACTTGAATATTCAGGAAATATCAAATTGACAGGTGGACAAAGTAAGTTTTTCCCATAAGAAACAACAGACAGTGTCAAATATGGACCAGTTGAATTCCACAAACAGGAGGAAACAGAGGTTTGTTCCAATCGTTATGGGTGTATTAAAGGTTGTCAATCATCATTGAGAACAATGCCTTATTATTTGATTTGCACTGTGTCCATTACAAGCTTCCACCCCAGGGAAGGTTAGGAACAATGTGGACAACAGAGTTACGGTATAAACCTGTCAATGTCATTCAGAACGCAGGCAGAAAACCATATTTACTTCCACAACTCGAGGAAAAAGAACAGTATTTTCATGAAAGTTAAAAAGGTCAGTGACAAATCATGTTGGGCAAGATGAGAAAGTCATGAACTTATTAGAATAGAGTTTAAAAAGCATTTATCCAGTCTTTCATGTTGGTTTCATGTCATTTGAAAAGCCATTTTTTAATGAAAATCACATGAAATTAATAAATAATAAATATTTAATCCACCTAGAATATAAAACTAGATGGTAGCATGTGTTTTTAATAGACATAAGCTAAAATGGCTAATGCTAAACTAGTTTCTAATGTTTATGACTGTTCTGGCATTTGCAAAAGTTCATCCAATCAAACTTTTTTGTTTGTTTTATCCCAAAAATTATAATAATAATAATAATAATAAAACATTCTTCCATCAGAAATTTAAGGGAATACACTAATTTTATCCTTGAGAATGTTTATTCGTCCAATATCTCGACCAAATACCTGTAAACAAAGGGATGCTAACATGCTAGCTAGCTTAGCTACAGGAAGTGAGTGCACCTTTGCTAACAAATCGTCCGCAGTGAAACTAGAATGGGTCAATTTGAATGTGAGGTTTAAATAAACGATATATAAGGTGCTTATTTGTAAGAATTAGAGTTGCTAGTAGGAGAAGCTAAGCTAGCAGCTTCCACTCTTTATGCTAAACTAAGCTAACCGGGTGCTAGCAGGTAGGTTATGAGTGGTATCAAATGCATTTGCAGGACAGGAAAATAAAAATGATGTGATTTATGATATAAAAAATAGTATTTTTTATAAAAAGTATAGATTTTTTATCCAAAATACTGTTCTGTTGACAATAAACTTACCTAGATTAAGTTAAAATTAAGTTCTATGTTATTTTGAGTCGATTAAAAACAGGATTAATAGAAAAAAATAACTTATAGAATCAAAAAAATCAATGAATTAAACATTTTAAACAGTGGAATTAATTTAATATGTCGCAATTAAACAATATTGAAGGATTCATTTGCTTTGTGTTATATTTTATTTTGTTTAGCAGATAGTTTTATAGTTAATATAGTAATATTTCTATAAATATGAACAAAATCATATGTAAGAAAATGCTATTTAACATAATATTTAGCATTTTTTATTGCCTCATTACTGCTTGCACCTTATCAAGATTAAATATATTGTGTTTTGCACAATAATTGATCCTAATATTTTGCTGTGTAGCCCATCATTTTAAGAGACTAAGCCTAAATTCACATGGAAAAAAGATAATTCTACTCAATATAATAGATTTCATCTTTCGCACCGAGGTCATTAGTTCAGTCGGGTAAATGAAAAAAGATAAAAACAGCACATTGTGTCACACTTTCCAACGTGGAAGCCAGTCTGAAGTAATGTGAGCAGCTTGTGCCAGAAAAAAGGGGAATAAAGACCACATCATCACATCTCCGGATAAAAATAGCCTGTAATCTGTCCTATGGAGAAGCTGCAGGGCCCCAGCAGCAATGCAGGCCATCATATGATGCTGCCGATGAATAGGAGCCGGACTCTGGGCCTGCAATGGTTGAAAACACAGATCCTTTATAAATAAGCCGCTCCAGATCATGACAGAGCTCCCGGAATTTGCCTCACGGCAGCGGTGTGGAGATTTCCAGAGGCTCCTGAACGCACCACTTTAACGCATTCAAACATCCGAGCAGGAATAAAAAAAAACAAAAAAAACACTCTTTTGATTTTATTCCCTTTGTTAGACCGAGAGCTGCACGCGCTCATCTCGGCGTCAAGAGGAATGAAATTCACCGCTAGAATAAAATAATAATGATAATAAAAACGCACGCGCCAAACGCGTAATTCTCGGTTCGCCAGCGATGTGAAACAATAAAAAAACGCGATTTTACCTTGAAAGGAACGGGGCGTCTGCGGGATAGGTGCGGGCTGCACGGTGCGGTGACCTTGGTGCGGGTTTATAAGCTCGTGGATGCAGACGCCGACGCTGCCTCGCGTCTCTGTGTTCAAATTTCCGCTTGACGCGCAGACATTACCGCTGCTGCGTCAGAGGGCGGCGCTGCGCCTACGGCCGCGTCCAGGCTGATGATGGACAGATGCTACTGGAGCAAAAACACATCAAATCACATTAAACGGGACCATTTTATTAGTGTTTTAATTAAAAATGAAATGAAGCTCTATTATTAATCTTTATGTCCTCTTAGATAAACATCCATACATGCAAATTCCAAAAATCACCACCATGATTTAAATTGATTTCTACTTTAAATCAATTAAACTAATTCTTATTTTTATTAGCAGTAGTAGTATCAGTAGTAGTAGTAGTAGTAGTACTGCTAATAATAATAATAATAATAAAAATAATAATAATAATAATAATAGTATTAATAATAATAATAATAATAATACATGCCACAATTATTAATTATTTTTGAATGATTAATTGATAAAGTCTGTTATTTTATTATATTATATAATATATTTATTTTATATATATATATCCTCTTAGATAAACATCCATACAAGTAAATTCCAAAACTCATTACAATTATTAAAACTATTAAAATTAAACTAATTATTATTATTAGTAGTAGTAGTAGTAATTTAAATATATTTAAAATTTAAATCGATTAAATTATTATTATTAATAATAATACATAATAAACTGTCACAATTATTAATTATTTTATAAGATTAAACTATAAATTATGCTATTTTATTATATTATGTTATATATTGTATGATATATATTTTTATTATAATATTATAATATTAAATGTTATGTAATGTAATGTCATTTAAATTATTTCTTATTAAAATAAATTTCTTCTCTATATTTATTAAACTAATTAAAATGTACACCTATATTAGATATTAACTCTAATTAAATAAATAAATAAATGTAATTATTTTTAAATAGTCTGTCACACCTTTATTTTATATACAGATATTATTAATGATATTATTGTTTTATTTTAATATTTTTTATTGCTATTCATTGATATATTCTTCAATTTTCTGTACAAGTAAAACACTTTAATCAATTTCAAGTTGTTTTAATTGATCTCTATAAATAAATTTGATTGATTAATTGATTGATGTATATTCTTTAAATATATAACATGTTCATTATGTTTGTTTGGTTGTTTTACTCTATGTGAACTGGACTGTCTGAACAGTTTGTACAGTTTGAATTGTTAATAAACCTTTGAGTTTGAATTTGTAGTATTTGTAGTATTTGTAGTATTTGCAGTATTTGTAGTATTTGTTGTACTATAGTAGCTACTGTAATACTCATCCAGTAGCCACAGATGTGGAAACAGTCCATGGATTCTGTGGATTGAGGGTTTTCCCTCCTGTTGAGTTATTTATATCTCTGGTTGAGACAAATATGTTTTTATCACAGCAACTTTTTTTATTCTGGATCATTTCCAATAGAGTAACAGCTGCAATTATAGCCAAGAATCCTACTTAACCACTTAAATCCCAGGTCTATTTATCAGTTTTCCTGCTATAAATGATAATAAATGTTGAATATCTCAATGTGAGAATGTCAGAATCTATTGATGTCGCTGTTATAGAGACAATATAGTGAGAAAAGGGGCTAAAAATGTGTTTTACTATCAATAAAATGCTTTATTTAAGACCAAACTGACCCAAATCTGAAATAAACTTGAAATAATCTAAATTATCTGTAATGTAAAGTTCAATGATTAATAAGATAAGAGGTCAAAGGTCAATTATTGGTCCATAAAATCATTCCAGAACATGAAGAATATATTCTGTAAGATGTTTATTATAAAGGAGCCAATTAAATAATCACAATTAACTCAATTATCTGCATTGTAAAGCTCAATGATTAATAAGATAAGAGGTCAAAGGTCATTCCAGAATGATGATTTATGAATAAAACTCAATACGTGACCATTTCCTTAATATTTCAAAGAGCCCCAAACACAAAGGTTGGATTTTCTGTCACGTATTTCACGTCTATATATAAAACAAAGACAATCCTACATCAGTGTCAATAAATACTTTCTGTTTAGCTTCATTGGTTTTAAAGAGACTTTTGAAGATATAGATAATAGAAAAGGAAGTTTGCATTGTTTTATTGTTCTGTTTCCTGTCTCTTTAAGTAGAAATAACCCCTGCTGCTGCTAATGCTGCTGCTACTGCTACTGCTGCTGCTACTGCTGCTGCTACTGCTAATGCTGCTGCTACTGCTACTGCTGCTACTGCTGCTGCTGCTGCTGCTGTTACTACTGCTACTGCTGCTGCTGCTGCTACTGCTGCTGCTAATGCTGCTGCTACTGCTGCTGCTACTGCTGTTACTGCTGCTGCTGCTACTGCTGCTACTGCTGCTGCTGCTGTTACTACTGCTACTGCTGCTGCTGCTACTGCTGCTGCTAATGCTGCTGCTACTGCTGCTGCTACTGCTGTTACTGCTGCTGCTAATGCTGCTGCTGCTGTTACTGCTGCTGCTGCTGCTACTGCTGCTGCTGCTGCTGTTACTGCTGCTGCTGCTGCTGCTGCTGTTACTGCTGCTGCTGTTACTGCTGCTGCTGCTACTGCTGCTGCTGCTGTTACTGCTGCTGCTGCTGTTACTGCTGCTGCTGCTACTGCTGCTGCTGCTGTTACTGCTGCTGCTGCTGTTACTGCTGCTGCTGTTACTGCTGCTGCTAATGCTGCTGCTACTGCTGCTGCTGTTACTGCTGCTACTGCTAATGCTGCTGCTGCTGCTGCTGCTGCTGCTGCTGCTGATTCTGCTGCTGCTGCTGCTGCTGCTGCTGCTGATTCTGCTGCTGCTGCTGCTGCTGCTGATTCTGCTGCTGCTGCTGCTGCTGCTGCTGCTGCAGAAAAGTGGAAATGAAACTGCTGAACTGACTGAAACAGAAGCTAAAATGTGCTGATGTAGACGAGTTATTAGGGAACGAGTTTAACTTAACAAAGTTAAAATTAGAACAAATTAAGAGTCAGTTTAACCTGTTAGAATAAAAATAACTTGATCCTAACACTAAATAAAGTGTTTTAACTATTCAGATATTTAATTTGTGTGATTATTTAATTGGCTCCTTTATAATAAACATTTTATATAATATATTCTTCTTTTATACATGTTTGTCTTATCATTAGCTTAGTTACAATGGTTATATGAAACAAATCATAAATCCTACTACGTTAGACTAGTTCCTCTTTCTCAAGGCCTTTAACATTTAACACATTTCTCAAATGTTCTTTGTTTTCTTTTCTTTAACCTTACGTCTTATCATAACACACAATGATTTCAATAATTCTTTTATATACTCACAATACACTTAAACTCTTGAAACCTCGCTCAGGTCCGGAATGGGAGACATTGCCTCCTCTGTAGTGACCCCTGTGGTGACCCCTGTGGTGACCCCTGTGGTGACCCCTGTGGTGACCCCTGTGGTGACCCCTGTGGTGCCAAAAGGCATTTATTTTGTTACCATAGATGTCCGGATTTGCGCCTCTAAGCGACAATAGAAACACACACACCTGCTATGTCAACCCAAATAGCATGGGTTGCCATAGTAACAGAGATGCAGGAACACACACACACACCCACATAAATAAACATGCAGACACACACACATATTATAAGTTTGCACACACACATATATGATAGGTTTGCACGCTGGCACACACACACACACACACACACACACACATATAGGTTTGCAGACTGACACACACACATATAATAGTTTTGCACACTGGAACACACACACACGCACACACACACACATATGATAGGTTTGCACACTGACACACACGTACAAACACACACACACACACATATAGGTTTGCACACTGACACACATACACACACACACACACACACATATGATAGGTTTGCACACTGGCACACACACACACACACACACACACACACATATATAGGTTTGCAGACTGACACACACGTACACACACACACATATAATAGGTTTGCACACACACACACACATATAGGTTTGCACACTGACACACACACACACACACACACACACACATATAGGTTTGCACACTGACACACACACACACACAATTTGTTCTTGTTTTAAGTTTTAAATAAAGTATTTTTATCTGCACTATTAGACTTTTTATGAAATATTCCAACATAAATTGATTCTGACTCTTCTTTTATTCGAATAATAATTATGTTTTTCCCCTAATTTCAATATCAAAACGTGGAATTTTACTTTCATATCACTTTTTCAGACGAATAAATGATACGACCCCAATTAAAATCCACATTTATTATCATTAAAACTGTAAAATAGACACAAAAAAAGACATTTTTATCATAATTTTGGTGATTTCTTCCTATAAAAACTCATTTTCCCTGCAGCTCTCTATAGCTGTAAATGATAAATCATGTAATCAGCCTATTTATTATAAAATAACACACATATTAGCAGCAAATGCAGTCGTTTAAATTCTCCATCTGAACTAAACCAGTGAGACTGTGAGAAATCACCGGCTCAGTTCACGTCGGAGCTAAAACACACAAACAGGCGTCTCTGGTTGTGGAATCACGCCGCTCCCACTATCCAAACATGGAGGTTCACACAGGTCCGGTTGTGTTGGAGCCGACGGGGTCCCAGGAATACGCTGCAGCTGAAACCGTGAAGAGAAGTTCAAACACTTCAATCTAAACACGGCTATTGTTTCACGGCGGAAAAAACGTGTTTTTCACATCCGTCGTCTGGAGAGAATTCTCCTCCAGGGAAACAAAGATAAGTTTGTGTTTTATTGGAGGAACATCTGCTGTTTTTCTAAGAGTTTTTAAATATATAAAGTGTCTTCTACAGCAACCAGCAGCAACTTCTTATACATCAATGGTTTAAATCATCTCTTGATCCTGAGTCGATCAATAAATCCTGACAAAATCTAGACTTAAGGGTCAGTTACTAATACTTTTTAGACCTTTTGGGAGCTAAAAAGTGAATTAAAGCGCTAAAATGCATGTTAAAATTCCCTCTTTTGAACTAAAATGTGTTAATGTGCCCCTCTGGGAGCTTAAAAGCAAGTTAAAGTGAATTAAAGTGACCTCCTGGGAGCTAAAACACGTTAAAGTGACCCTTTGAGGAGGTAAAAAGTGAATTAAAGTGACCTTTTTGGAGCTAAAATGTAATAAAGTGCCCTTTTGGGAGCTAAAAAAGCAAGTTAAAGTGTACTCTCAAGAGGTAAAACATGTTAAAGTGCCCTTTTGGGAGCCAAAATGGTGTTAAAGTGACCCTTTGCAGAGCTAAAAAGTGAATTAATGTGCCCTTTTTGGAGCTAAAATGCATGCTAAAGTGCCCTCTTGGAAGATAAAACATGTTAAAGTGCCCTATTGGGAGCTAAATGGTGTTAAAGTGACCCTTTGCAGAGCTAAAAAGTGAATTAAAGTGACCTTTTGGGAGCTAAAATGTAATAAAGTGCCCTCTTAGGAGCTAAAACATGCTAAAGTGCCCTTTTGAGAGCTAAATGGTGTTAAAGTGACCCTTTGAGGAGCTAAAAAGTGAATTAAAGTGACCTTTTTGGAGCTTTAATGCATGTTAAAATTCCCTATTTTGGAACTAAAATGTGTTAAAGTGCCTCTTTGGGAGCCTAAAAGCAAGTTAAAATGAATTAAAGTGACCTCCTGGGAGCTAAAACACGTTAAAGTGACCCTTTGAGGAGGTAAAAAGCAAATTAAAGTGCCCTTTTGGGAGCTAAAATGTAATAAAGTGCCCTTTTTGGAGCTAAAAAGTGAATTAAAGTGTACTCTCAAGAGCTAAAACATGTTAAAGTGTCAGTTTGAGAGCCAAAATGTGTTAAAGTGACCCTTTGTGGAACTAAAAAGTGAATTAATGTGCCCTTTTGGGGGCTAAAATGTGTTAAAGTGCCCTCTTGGGAGCCAAAATTCATTCAATTCATTCATAATAAAGTGCCCTCTTGGAAGATAAAACATGTTAAAGTGTCCTTTTGGGAGCTAAATGGTGTTAAAGTGACCCTCTGAGGAGCTAAAAAGTGAATTAAAGTGACTTTTTTGGAGCTAAAATACATGTTAAAGTGCACTTTTGGGAGCTAAAAAGTGTTAGTGTCTTTTTGGAAGTTCCTTTTTAATGAAATTATTAATAAACAGAATATTCTCTGCATTCAATAAAGTTTTTTGTTTCCAAAAACTTGAAAAAGATGAAAATAACAACAACTGATTGTTTCCTGACACTAAAACTGTTCTCTTTGGTTTATTTACTGATAAAATGTGTTTTCTCTCTGTCTCTTCTGGCTTTTTCCACCACCCACATGATCTATATGTACAATACAAAAACCTTTATTTATACCTGTTTTTATCTCGTTTTCCTGACTTTTTATCTTATTTCTGACTTCTATGGACAAATAATTGACCTTTGACCTCTTAATAATTAAACATTGACCCAAATCAGGGAAATAAACTAAATTATCTGCAGTTTAGTCTTATTTTAAGTTTTAAATAAATTATTTTCACTTGTAGATTTATTTAAATTGTCTTACTTTTTATTGTTTTATATCCCATATTTGACTTTTTATCTCATTTTTCTGACTTTTTATCTCATTTTTCTAACTTGTTATCAAATTTTCTGACTTTTTATCTAATTTTTGACTTTTTATCTAATTTTCTGACTTTTTAATCTCATTTTTCTGACTTTTTATCTCATTTTTCTGACTTTTTATCTCATTTTTCTGACTTTTTATCAAATTTTCTGACTTTTTATCTAATTTTCTGACTTTTTATCTTATTTTTCTGACTTTTTATCTCATTTTTCTGACTTTTTATCTCATTTTTCTCAATTTTTATCTTATTTTTCTGACTTTTTATCTCATTTTTCTCAATTTTTATCTAATTTTCTGACTTTTTATCTCATATTTCTCATTTTTTATCTCATATTTCGGACTTTTTTGAATTCATGGACACATCATTGACCTTTGAACTCTTATCTTAATCATTAAACTTTGCATAGCAGGTAAATAAATAAAGATAAAGTCTTGTTTTAACTTTTAAATGAATTATTTTTATCTGTATTAAAACCAGCTGTCAATCACTGTGGCCACGCCCCCTTCCTCTGACACTGAAACTGTAGAAATTAAGACTTTATTTCTAATATTCTAACTATTTATTCTATAACATCAACATAAATAGATTCTGACTCTTCTGTAGTCACTGAACATGTTGTAGATTTATTTTAAAACCAGGTTTAAGTCCAATAACCTTTGTGTTTGTAGAGATATTCATCATTTATTATCGTTTATAGCAGGAAAACTATAAAAAAAAATGTCCTGAGGCTTCAGTAATTAACATTCCTACCAGGATATAAATCAGCAGTAAAAGGTTTGTCCCTTAACCCTTTAATCACCAGGTTTATTTATCAGTTTTCCTGCTATAAATGATAATAAATGTGATAATAAACCTGGAATTAAAATAAATCTACAACATATCACAAGTTAAATGAGTGTTTTAATTACAAAAATGCATGAACCACTTCTATTTTTCCAGTTTTCCTGCTATAAATGATAATAAATATGGAATATTTGTACTAAAACCTGGTTTTAAAATAAATGTACAACATGTTCAGTGACTACAGAAGAGTCAGAATCTATTTATGTTGCTGTTATAGAGAGAATAGAGTTAGAATAATGGAAATAAAATATTATTACATATAAAAATGCTTCATTTAAAACCTAAAACAAGACCAAACTGACCCAAATCATGAAAAAAACTTAAATAAGATAAATTATCTTCAAGGATTAATAAGATAAGAGTCAAAGATTGATTATTTTTACTAAGAATGTAGTTAGAATATTGAAAAAACTTCCAAAAATAATCATAATTTTCCTATAAATTTGTACAAATGGAAAAATATTGATGTATTTTTTACAAATACTTGTCTATTTTTTCTTGTTGTGTATTTATTTTACAAGGTTTAAATACAATAACTATTATTCTTGCAGAGATATTTTATATTTTTATCATTTACAGCAGGAAAACTGATAAATAGACCTGGTTTAAAGGGAAATTACGCCCATTTTTCCACCTAGAACATCTTCTGGGATGTGAAATTGACAATTTTCTTGCTTCTTAAAGGAGCAGCCAGATGTTTTAAACATGATAAAAATGAATTATACAAAGTCGGTTTGTTGGAATTATCTAAATGTTTGTTTTTGCACAGTAAAAAGCTGCAGTAACTGGTCCGGCCAGCAGGGGGCGGTGCTGCTGCTGCTGCTGCTGCTGCTGCACCGCCCCCTGCTGGCCGGTCAAGGAGGAGCTAAATTTGCCCTTGAATCCAACTAATAGAGGATTAGTTCAGGTCCAGTCCTTCATGAGGACACTTCTAATTATTCCTGCACCTCAGGAGCCAGTAAAAAAAAAGGTGAATCACCAAAAAAAAGCTGTTAAATTATGATAAATCACATTTATCTTCCTCACTTATTGATTTCTGTTGTAAATTCTATAAAACCCTTGAGCTCCTGAGGTTTGGTCAAACATGGCTACGGCTCAAAATCAATAAGAAGCCACAGATCTGCTGGTGGTTGATGTTATATGACCCATAATGCATCATTTTAAACAGCGTGGCGGCGGCGGCGGCCATTAACGTCCCCCACTGGACGCCATCTTTCATGGACCTGGAGCTGCAGAATCAGTAAACTGTGCAGCAGAGAATTAACGATGAGCTTTATATTAATGTGTTAAGCTGCAAAAAATGAAAAGGACGATGATGCAAAGTTAAAACCAAAGAATCATCATGTGTCTTTATCAATTCTGTGATTTTTATTGTAAAAAAACTCCCTGAATCCCATAAATATCAACATAAATAGACAAATCAGATAAAGAAATAAAGCATTTGTAATAAATATCTATATGTTTTTCTATTTCTTTTCCATTTTGTACAAATTTATAGTAAAAATCTGTTTATTTTCTGAAGAATTAGAACCTAGAACTGTTTTTAAAATCACTGTTTTAGGAGATTCATGAAAAATAAGTTGAATTATTGATTTTCAATAAATTTACACAGTAAATGTTTTATATTTTAACCTGTTAAAACCAACAAAAGCCTAATGTGGAGGCAGCATTGAGTTTTATGCATATGAGTCAATAACTGACCCAAATCTGGCAAAAAAAATTAAATAAGCTAAATTATCTGCAAAGCAAAGCTCAATGATTAACAAGATAAGAGGTCAAAGGTCAATTATTATTCTGTAAAATCATAGAAGTCTAAAAATGCGTTTTACTATCGATAAAATGCTTTATTTAAAACTTACAAGACGACAAAACTGACCCAAATCTGAAATAAACTATTGTAATATATTGTAAAATATATATAATATATTGTTATTTTATTATTTTACTTTATTATTATTACATTATATATATTATATTATTATTTATTATTATTATATTTATGTTATTATTATTATTATTATTATTATAGGCGGGGCTCTATTTTTTTATTTTATTTCTATTTTATTTCTACTTTCTTATTTCTCTATTTTTCTAACTATTGTAATATATTGTAAAATATATATAATATATTGTAATTTTATTTTATTATTATATTATATATATTATATTGTTATTATTTATAATTATTATATTTATATTATTATTATTATTATATTATTATTTATTATTATTATATTTATTTTATTTTTATTTCTATTTGTTTTTTTAATTTTATTTTATACTATTAATACTTACCAATGCTTTAATGTTGTTTATTCTTGTGTTTGGTGCTTCTTAAATAAAATGTATTATTATTATTATTATTAAAATATTGTAAAACAAAGTCTAAAAATGTGTTTTACTACAGATAAAATACTTAAAACAAGAAAAAACTGACCCAAGCCAGAGAAAATATATATATATGAGCTCATTTATCAACAATTATTCAATTTATATCAATTTATTGTTACTGTGATAGAGCAAATATAGTTAGAATATTAAAAAAAAACTTTATTTAAAACTTAAAACAAGACCAAACTGATCCAAATATGAATAAACTTCAAATAATCTAAATTATCTGCAATGCAAAGTTCAATGATTAATAAGATAAGAGGTCAAAGGTCAATAATTAGTCCATAAAATCCTATAAATCCCACTGAGGATCATTCCAGAACATGCTGGAACAGTAACATTGAGTTTTACTGCAGATAAAATACTTTATTTATCGTTGGAGCTGTTTTCTGGAGCTGTTTTTGTCGGTTTCAACAGGTCTGATCCTCTTTCTCTGCCCCTAGAGGTCACTGTGACCCAGAAATCTCCCATCACCTCCCACATCATCAGTTCCAGCCAGTGTTTAAGTTTCCTGATTTAAAGCTGCACTTAAACCTCACACGGTGGCGTGAGTGATGAGACCACCGGAGGAAGAGGCTCTGTCCTCACCTCGCTGTTTACCTCTGCTGTCAGGAGGAGGAGGAGGAGGAGGAGGAGGAGGAGGAGGAGGCGCTGCATTCTCACCTCAACACCTCCCTCTGAGGTGGAGGTGAAAGGTGAGGAGACGTCCGACAGACAAACTCCACCTGCTGGGGTTTAAAGTCTGGAGCATCAGATCAATATAAGAGTCAATAACTCAACAGAAAACACGATAAATGTCGAGTGATATCAGATAAAATGGGACGATGATAAATTAAATACATATTAATAGTCTAGACACCACAAACTCCATTAAAACTACAGCTTTTACTGGTAGAATTTAACTTTATTGTCACATTGTGACATCACAAGGAGACGGATATTAAAACAGGACGGTAATTAATTGATTAATTTCCATTTTATCAGTGTTTTTGCATGTTTGGATTGTTAAATTAAACATTTGAGTTAATTACAGAGGTGGTGCTGATGTTTAAAAAGAGGCGGAGCCTAAAGCCATTAAGGGGGCGGGGCTTAATTTAGAAAGAGTGGAGCAGGACTGATAATGTAATATTGATCGATAAGATATTAATAGCAAGAACTTTTATGACATTATCGGCTGCTACAAGGACCTAAATGTAAAGGGGCGGAGCCTACATCTAAAAGGGGCGGGGCCTATTTTGTGATTTTAAAAATTCTTGTCCCAAAAGTTAAATTATTGTGATTTTTTTGGGATTTAGACTGGAACCAGAAATGTGCATGTTAGTAGCCTGGCATGATAAATATAAATAAAATATTATAAGGATGATAAATTAAATACATATTAAAAGTCTAGACACCACAAACTCCATTAAAACTACAGCTTTTACTGGTAGAATTTAACTTTATTGTCACATTGTGACATCACAAGGAGACGGATATTAAAACAGGACGGTAATTAATTGATTAATTTCCATTTTATCAGTGTTTTTGAGTGCTTGGATTGTTAAATTAAACATTTAAGTTAAATACAGAGGTGGTGCTGATGTTTAAAAAGAGGCGGAGCCTAAAGTCATTAAGGAGGCGGGGCTTAATTTAGAAAGAGTGGAGCAGGACTGATAATGTAATATCAGCCAATAAGGAACTTTAATCACATTATTGGCCAATTCCATTTGGAATGGACCTAAATTTAAAGGGGCGGAGCCTATATCTAAAAGGGGCGGAGCCTACATCTAAAAGGGGCGGAGCCTATTCTGTGATTTTTAAAATTCTTGTCCCAAAAGTTAAATTATTGTGATTTTTTTTAGGATTTAGAAATAGAGCTGTATTCTAGTTTTATCATAATAATAATTAATAATTATTTTCTTGATTTTTAAAGGTTTTGTGGTGAAACATTTACTAGAATCCAGCAGAAGTGAGAGTTTTAATTAGGTCTGAGCCTCATTATCTGCTGCTCCGTCACATTCTCTGCTCTGATAATGTGTAAATGAGAGTGATTTACATTTGAAAAGGTTTGTTAGGTTAAACCGCAGAGATGTCCGGGGTCAAAAGGTCATCGCTGGGAACAATTGACTGTTAATAGGTGACTTATTTTAAATGGACAGGAGGAAGAGATATATTATCAGTAGTAGAGACTATTCAGATATTTAATTACTGTGATTATTTAATTGGCTCCTTTATAATAAACATCTTATATAATATATTCTTCATGTTCTGGAATGATTTTATGGACTAATAATTGACCTTTGACCTCTTATCTTATTAAATATTGAACGTTTGGTCTTGTTTTCAGTGTTTTTAACTGTAGTAAATCACATTTTTTCCATTATTCTAACTGTATTTTCTCTATAACAGCAACATAAATAGATTCTGACTCTTCTGATGATTGATTTATTCTGATTTTCTGACTTTTTATCTCATATTTATGACTTTTTATCTGATGTTTCTGACTTTCTCAGCTACAATACTAAACAAAGTCCTTTTTATTTGTAGTAAAACACAATTTTTAGATTTTTATTGAAGAAATAAGAAAATATTTAATAATATTTTGAGTTGTTTGTGTGATTATTTAATTGGCTCCTTTATAATAAACATCTTATATAATATATTCTTCATGTTCTAGAATGATTTTATGGACTAATTATTGACCTTTGACCTCTTATCTTATTAATCATTGAACTTTGCATTGCAGATAATTTAGATTATTTCAAGTTTTTTTCATATTTGAATCAGTTTGGTCTTGTTTTAAGTTTTAAATAAAGTTTTTTTTTAATATTCTAACTATATTTGCTCTGTCGCAGTAACAATAAATTGATATAAATTGAATAATTGATATAAAATGGGTCAGTTTTTTCTAGTTTTAAGTATTTTATCTAGTAGTAAAACACATTTTTAGACTCTATTTTCTCTATAACAGCAACATAAATAGATTCTGACTCTTCTGTCGTCACTGAACATGTTGTAGATTTATTTTAACACCAGGTTTAAGTCCAATAACCTTTATATTTATAGAGATATTCATCATTTATTATCATTTATAGCAGGAAACTTTGCTACATCCAATAAATGTCTCTACTATAGGAGATAATCAGCTGTAACATCCCAACAATTGAACCCAATAACCTGATTATCAGTGTTTTCTGGGTTTTTCACATCCCAGCCCCCAAAGCACCTCCTGCTGCTCCTGTGTGAATGCCTGCACCTCCTCCTGTCACCTCCTCTGTTTGTCCATCCCCACCTATTGTTCCCCGCCTGACGATGCGTTCAGGGTCAGGCCGGGGGGGAGGTGACCCACCACCTGGAAACTTTAAACCCATCCCTGACCTTCATGTAGAACCCACCAATATATGAAGCCTTTAAACCTGGATGTATACAACTATATTACATTTACAGGTTTATATGGAAATACACGTCTTTTATAGCTGCTTTATATTCCAGAGCTGATTAATCAATTAGTTGCCAACTATTCTGATAATCGATTTGAGTCATTTTTTAAGCAGAAAATGTCCAAATTCTCTGGTTCCAGCTTCTAAAATCTGGTTTCTTTATTCTTCTATAATAGAAACTGATGATCTTTGGGTTGTGTATGAATAAAAAGACATTTTAGGTTGAATCTGAAACATTGATCAACATTTTATGAACCAAACAACTAATCGATTAATCGATTTGAGTCATATTTAAGAAGAAAATGTCCAAATTCTCTGGTTCCAGCTTTTATTTTCTGGTTTCTTTAGTTGGTTTTGGACAAATTTTTGTCTTTTTCTCTTTTTTTTGTTTTTGCCTTTTACTTTTTACCCAAATTTTCCGCTTTCATCTAATATTTTTTCACTTTTTCCTCATATTTCTGACTTTTATCTCCTTCTTTTTACTTTTTATCTATATTACTTCCTTTTAAACATAAATATTTTCAAATTATAAAATATTTTGATGATCAATTAATTGATTTGAGTCATTTTTAAGAAGAAAATGTCTAAATTCTCTTGTTTCAGCTTTTATTTCCAGGTTTTTTTTGTTGGTTTTGGACAATTTTTGGCCTTTTCTCTTTTTTTTGTTTTTGCCTTTTACATTTTACCCAATTTTTTGTCTTTTATCTAATATCTATTTTTATTTTTTATTTTTTTTTTTATTTTTTTTATCTATAACCTATTATAATTTTTATAATAGGTTTAATTTTTTTTGTTTTTTCCTCATATTTCTGACTTGTTTTTTTGCCTTTTACATTTTACCCAAATTGTATCTAATATTTTTTCACTTTTTCCTCATATTTCTGACTTTTATCTCCTTCTTTTAACTTTTTATCTACATTACTTCCTTTTAAACATAAATATTTTCAAATTTTATAATATTTTGACGCTCAATTAATCAATTTGAGTCATTTTTAAGAACAAAATGTCCAAATTTTTTGGTTTCAGCTTTTATTTTCTGGTTTCTTTAGTTGGTTTTGGACAATTTTTCGGATTTTTCTCTTTTTTTTTGTTTTTACCTTTTACATTTTACCCAAATTTTTGGCTTTTATCTAATATTTTTTCACTTTTAACACTAATAGGTTTCACTTTTTATCACTTTTTTTCTTTTTTATCTCATATTTCTGACTTTTATCTCCTTCTTTTAACTTTTTATCTACATTACTTCCTTTTAAACATAAATATTTTCAAATTTTATAATATTTTGACGATCAATTAATCAATTTGAGTCATTTTTAAGAAGAAAATGTCTAAATTCTCTGGTTCCAGCTTTTATTTTCTGTTTTTTTTAGTTGGTTTTGGACAAATTTTTGTCTTTTTCTCTTTTTTGTGTTTTTGCCTTTTACATTTTACCCAAATTTTTGGCTTTCATCTAATATTTTTTCACTTTTTCCTCATAATTCTTACTTTTATGTCATTCTTTTAACTTTTTATCTACATTACTTCCTTTTAAACAGAAATACTTTCAAATTATAAAATATTTTGACGCTCAATTAATCAATTTGAGTCATTTTTAAAATGTCTAAATTCTCTGGTTCCAGCTTCTCTTCTCTGATTATTTCCTGGTTTCTTTATTCTTATAAATAATAAACTGATGATCTTTAGGTTGTGGACAAGAAAAGACATTTTAGGTTGAATCTTCAGAAACTTTGACACCATTTTATGAACCAAACAACTAATCGATTAATTGTTTCTATAATCGATAGATCAATCGAGTATGAAAATAGTCGATGGTTGCAGCTCTAGTTCTATGAAAATCTTCATGCCTTTCTGCAAATAGCAAATAAGACCTTAGAATAAGACCTGGACTAGAAGCATGAACCTCCTTTCCAGTTTTTCGTATTAAAACCCTGGATTTCGTCAGATTCCTCTGATCATAACGTGGTTTTCTAACACATCTGAATTCCATCAGTGCAGAATTTTCAACATTCCATACGTCTGAAATTCGTTAAGAACCTAACGACGCCTCCTCTGACCTCCCCCTCCTTCCTAACTGTTTGAACAGCTGGGTCGATTCTTTATCACGGCCGCGACCCACCGCTGATTCTCCGTGGTGGGAACATGGAGGTGGGGGGTCCTGAGGGTAGGCTACTACACCTACTACACCATTTATATATATATATATATATATATATATATATGAAGGAGTATCTGTCTGAATCTCAAGAGCTCATGTCTTCAGGAATTCGATAATTACAACCGCTGAGGATGGGACTTTGGAAAAAAAGCCGTAATGAGATTCCGGGAACACAAAAGCCCGTCCTTCAACTGGAGGCTGTGTCCTCCAGAAAGAATTAAATCTCAAGTGGGAGACTCAAGAGCAGACAGGAATTTAGAGGAAACTGTTCATTTGCACACTGCAAAAAAAGCTGAAATCTCAACAAGTGGAAATATTGGTACATTTAGGCCATTATTGAGTAGTTAATTTGGCTAATTTCAAGTTTTTTCCCCCTGATTTGGGTCAATTTGGTCTTGTTTTATCCTTGTAAAGGATTAAATTGACTAAAGTCAAGAAAAAGAACTTGAAATGAGATAAATATCTGACAATAGATTACTGACCTAATGACAATTAGGTGAAAATATCTTGTTTTTGGTCAAATTAATCCAATATTGAGTGGAATTATCTTATTCCACTGGCAGATAATTTATCTTATTTCACTTTTTTTATTGATTTTAGTAAATTTATTTATTTTCTGTTAGAAATCGTTAGTTTTATTTTCTTAAAGCAAGACCAAATTGACGAAAATCAACAAAAATACGCTTTAAAAAAAGTAAATTATCTGATAATTCTACTCAATATTGGACTAAAATAACCACCAATATTTTCCAATGCATTTATGCTACATTAGCACCAATTTCTCCAAATATTGAGGTATAGTTTTACTTTTATAATTCAGCATCATATTTATTACGGTTGATAATTATTGTCTTATATCCTAAACTTATAGCATAAAGGAAAAGTTTGTTAGCATCGAGCTAAAAACCAGTTCAATCGCTGCAAAAAAGCCAACTTTTTGGCCTAAAATAGTGATTTATGTTGGTAAAACTTGAAAATATAAATTATTCCAGGGCTTATTGAATTTGGAAATATTGTCCAAAACATTATAGCCATCTACACTATGGTTAGAAATGCTAATGCTAACGCTAATGCGATAAATTTTGCTATGTTTGCTAACCTGAACAACACAAAGAAGCTAGGACCAAAACGTTTTTAAGAGTCATTAACATTTCCTCTACAAGAGGATGACACTCTGACCCTTTTTCAAATTAAAATATTCAAATGATGCTTTCACTTTCTCTGAACCTCAATATTTTAAAAGCTCGTTAAATACGACCAGCCGTCAGTATGTGAAACACGGATTCTCGCTAATTAAGTGGAGCGCCAGAGTTTATAGTGAAGTAAATGTCAGCGAGGGAAAGTGCAAAAGGTTGATTGGGGAGTTAAATTGGATATTGAACCGACTCGTCTGCATTTCGGTCAGTGTGTGGGATCATTATTGGATAAAAAAAATAAGAGCGAACAAATACGGGACAAGTGGGTAACAAATGAGCTGCGATTCACCTCAGGGTGAAAGATAATTACAATCAATACAAACCTCAGGCTAAAGTCCTATATACGCTGACCTTGAACCCGCGGTGAACGCTTCTATGCTGCGATTGATGCTGTTTTTAGATAAATGATGTTGATATCAGCATAGAAACCATCTCCAAAGTTAAAAACAGTCCTATGGAGCTAATATACGGTCAAATGTTTTGTACTTTTTGGGATATTTCTCTATTTTTTACCTGATGAGATGGCCCATTTTACCTGATAAGATGGCCCATTTTACCTGATGAGATGGCCCATTTTACCTGATGAGGTGGCCCATTTTACCTAATGAGATGGCCCATTTTACCTGATGAGGTGGCCCATTTTACCTGATGAGGTGGCCCATTTTACCTGATGAGGTGGCCCATTTTACCTGATGAGATGGCCCATTTTACCTGATGAGATGGCCCATTTTACCTAATGAGATGGCCCATTTTACCTGATGAGGTGGCCCATTTTACCTGATAAGATGGCCCATTTTACCTGATGAGATGGCCCATTTTACCTGATAAGATGGCCCATTTTACCTAATGAGATGGCCCATTTTACCTGATGAGATGGCCCATTTTACCTGATAAGATGGCCCATTTTACCTGATGAGGTGGCCCATTTTACCTGATGAGGTGGCCCATTTTACCTGATGAGATGGCCCATTTTACCTGATGAGATGGCCCATTTTACCTGATGAGATGGCCCATTTTACCTGATAAGATGGCCCATTTTACCTGATAAGATGGCCCATTTTACCTGATGAGGTGGCCAATTTTACCTGATGAGATGGCCCATTTTACCTGATGAGATGCCCCATTTTACCTGAAATCGCTCATGCCAAAAAATGCCACAATGGATGTTTTTAAAGATTTATAGGGCTTAAATAGTTATATTTTATGACAAAATTGATCAGAAACATTCATTATTAATAATAAATATACTTATAAAAGGCATATTTGGTATTGTCTTACTATCCCAACCAAAAAGTGTCCCATTTTACGTGATGAGATGCCCCATTTTACCTGAAATCGCTCATGCAAAAAATGCCACAATGGATGTTTTTAAAGATTTATAGGGCTTAAATAGTTATATTTGATCACAAAATTGATCAGAAACATTCATTATTAATCATAAATCTCCATGGAAAAGACATATTTTGTGTTGTGTGTTTACCTGATATCACCTATTTCGACCGGCCAGTTTTGTATCAGTGATTATTTCATATCACAGGTGAGATTTCCCTTCACTCTGGTATCAAGATGCAGGTATCAAGACGGTGAAGTCCTGTTCTTGGAATCTGCTCACCCTCCAACGAGGGTTTGGTTTTCTGGCAGCGTGTATATGTCGGGAGGGGATTAAATTACGGGGTGAAAGGACTCGTGTTGACAAATCATATGGCCATCAGTCTCTCGGCCACCGCACTCCATGCCAAAGTCAGTCGTCCCATTAATTATAAGAGGCAGGCATCCCTGACCGGGCTCCACACACTGCCACATTTATCCCCTCTGACCGGTTCACACAGCAGACATTTTGTTTTCGGGGGGTTTTAAGACTTGTAATTGGTGGCCGCCACACAACGCAGACCTTAACACGGGCCACTTTGGAGCCTCTCAGCCACCCGTCAGCATCAACCCCACACAGCCACGGTCTGGACAACATGTGCACTGTTCTGATGTTTTAAAACGCTCCAGTGTTGAGGTGGCAGCGACGGGAATGTGGCTCCACACCTGGTCTGAGCCTGAATACGGCTCAGTCCAAAGGTCTTCCCTTCAGACGTGATGCATCAAGGCCCTGGATACACTCGTCTAGATCTGTTTCTAATTGGTTATTATCATCCACCAGTTAGCCTTTCTACAAACTCTATACAATGAATGTTACAGGGGAGTAATACTACGCTTCAGTATGGTCATGAAGTTGTTTTGCATTGATTGACACCATGCAAGACCCAATGGAAGCATTGGGTTGGGACATAACCAGCTTGAAAGCCAATGAGGACCGACTACAAAAGTTTGAGCACCTTTAGTTTGACCAGAAAATAATCAGATTTGGGAAACTGTAACCAAAGAATTTGGACATTTTCTTCTTATCCAAATAGTTGACAATCATTGTAAAAGTTGCCAACTAATCGATTAATCGACTAATTGTTGCAGTTGGAGCAGTGGGAGGTCATTTATGGCGATATGACCCTTCAGTTGTTGGTTTCTACGCACAAATAACACAATAATTATGGTCTCAAAGCTGTTTCACAGCGATTGACACCATGCGTGAGCCAATACAAGCATGGGGTTGGGAGATAGCAGCTTGAAAGTCAATAACTACAAAAGTTTGACCACCTTTGGTTTGATGGACACCAGTGTGACCCAGTGGAAATTCCCCATGATGAGACCATAAAACCTGATAGCCAATAGCCAGGGCTTTAGAACGACATGTGACATGTGGGAACTGTGCTACTTGCAACTTTTTAAGAGGTAAAATATCTCAGACTCCCAGAAACTTCAACACAAATACACTATATCTAAAAGCCTGAGATACCAGATAGCAGAATGTCCAATACCTGCATGAAAGAAGGTTGTGAAGATGCACAGTAGTGCTTCAAAAACACAAGCAGATCTACAAGGGTTTATAAAATCAGATGTAAATGATACCAAAAATATCAAGAGAACAGACGTAGACGTCGCTGGAACCAACGCTTTGTTAGACTTGGTCTTTTTTGTGGTCTTGGTCTAGCAGAGAGTAGTCTTGGGGGGATTTGGCAGGCAGCCATTTTATTATTATTATTATAAACGATTAATCGATTAGTCGTTGATCACAGTCCACAACCCAAAGGTCATCGTCTATAGAATAATCAGATTTGTGAAGCTAATCGTTGCAGTAGCAACTAATCGACTGCAGCTTTAGTGAAAAACAATCATACCCATCAATGTTTTCACTTCTATTCTGCTCTGTTATATAAGCAACATCCCTTGAAAGCTCACATGCACATGCAGATACATTCCATGCCACTCCGCCCCTCCACTGTATGTTGTTGCTGGCACCGGCTGATACCTGGAGCTCGCCGTGCTGGGTTTCTATTCTGAGGATAATGTCTGGCGGGCGGCCACGTGCAGCATTAGCAGCCCCGGCTGCCAACATCTGTACGTGCTTCACACAGACTGAGGAAGGTTTTCTGGCAGCGATTCTCCACCGCTCCGCATACCTTTTAAACTATTCTCCAAACTGTCTGAGGGTGGGTTTTAGCAGGAGATGGGGGTGTAGCGATGGGGTACGGGAGGTGTTTCACAGCCAGAAAAACATCTATCATGCAGGCGCCTCTGTGACCAAACAAATCAGCGGCTCGGCTAGAAAATATGATTTCACCAGCAGTGGAATGTGGGAGCTGAGGCACGGAGAGAGGTCGGAGTATAACACTGTAAACGCTGTGTAGAGGAGGAGGAATCACTGGGTCAGTGCTGCTGCAAAGGTGGCCGTGATCCTAGAGGCTGCAGCTGGCGAGAGGCTGAACAAGGAGCTCTTATGAAGTAGAAGGGACCGAGATGCTGCTGCAGGTTCAAGAAATCAAGAAAGGAAACAAGAATGAATGTGGTGTAACGTGCAGTATTTTTGTCCAAACTAATAAAAGAGGATGGAATTATTGATTTGATTGTGAAATTAGCCGATAACATGATAACTTGATAATAGCCAATAAGGTAACAACAGCCAATAGTGTGATAATGCACTGAGTTATTACATTATCAGGTCAGGACTTTTATTTTATTACTGACCTCTTATATTTTAAAAAGGTCAAATTTATCACATTATCTATAGCTATTTCTTACGTTAACGGCTGCTACAAGACATCAAGTTTGATTTATACAGAACTAAATACACGTCCATAAGACTCGAAATAAAGTTTCTGGTTTCTTTCCAATTATATATATATATATATATTTATGACCTGCAGTTTGAATCGAATGGTAATTAAACATAGTCATGTAGTTCTCTAACAAACATGCTGGTCAAGATGTGAACATTCCTGATTTTCTTCTGCAAATAGATGCAAGAAGCAAAGCATTTGCTGACAAATTCAATTTTAGTGGTTTGTGTCGTCAATTGCAAAGAAAAGTCCAATTTAAACTGGCTAGCCACCTTAAATGCGGCGATAGTTAGCATGATTGTAGCTAGCAGTAGGTAGCTGGTTAACTGGCAGTAGGTGGCTAGCTAGCATTTACTGCTAATATTAGATTATGTTATTTAGACAAAGCATTGGTAGCAGTTATTGGTAGCATAAACTAGCCAAAAGAAAAGGCTAGTCCAATTGAGCTAACATCCAAGGCTAAAGTTCATATATTTAAAGTCGGTCAAGTATCTTTTTTATAGTTTATAAGATGGGAAATACCAATTATTTGTCAAATAAAGTGTGAATAATACAGTTTAATTCAACTTTATTGGTTTGGCTCAATAGCTAAATGTTAAGAAATCCATTTGGATCAAGGCAAAGAATTAAACAACCAGTCAAGTCAAATATTTTAGGACATCGTTTGATTTAGTTATAAGGAAGTTTATAAAGTCTTTTTTCAGAGGCTCCACATTAACTCACCAGACAAAATGGAGGCGTGGTTGCCGCCTGGCGTCGAGGAAACCATGAGGAAGCAATCAGCCCATCGATGAGAGGAGGAGGACGGTGTGATCCCCCCTTCTGGTCTCCAAAAACCCTTCAGGAGTCTGCAGGGATCTAATCAATCACCGGGAACCGGCCAACCTCTCTGCTACATACCATTCCTGCTCCAGATTCCTGCGAACGCCGTGTTTCTGTTTGTTTTTTCCCCCGCTGAGAAGTCAACTCCTGGAAAAACAAGAGTTTTATCCGCCCGCGTCAATCAGTCTGGACGTTTTCATTCTTTAATTCTACGTCTGCAGACAGAGAATTTGATTTGATCACGATGCAGCAATGAGCCAAATGGAATGAAGCCATGTGTCAGAATCAATCACTGAGTTAAACTTCTCCTCACAGAGAAGCAGCAAATAAAATATGATGCTTTTTATTGTTTTTCAGCAGATTAGATCCATGCACATCCTAAACTAGAATATAGAATCAATACAATGGAGCCCAGTTTATTTCTAGCACAATCCAGTTTATTGATGGCTCTTAATTAAAAATGGGTGAAGATAAGCAGGAAATGGAGCAACAGGAACAAAAGATGTTAGAAACATAAACTGTGTTAATGAATACAAGACATTACTGGTTAAAACTATCTCAACAAGCTAAAACTAATTATGTAGATTCAGTCAATGTAAGAGTTTAAGTCAAATTCAATCTAATTCAAACTTTAAGTTATTTTTCTGTATCTTAACCTTCAATAAATTTAACATTCAGACAATGAACCAAACCAAATATTTTACTTTTTCTAATTGAGTTCAATTAGCGTTTTTCAGTTGTTTGCATTATATATTATATAAATACACAAATAAAATGGATTATTAATAATAATGATAATAATAGTAAGTGCTGTATTATATTATATTATATATATATATATTTATTTTATATTTTATATCGTTTTAAGTGTTATCATGAAATACAAAAAAATGTGAGTAAAAAATAGACTAAGAAATAAAATTATATTATTATAAAATAAAAATTAAATATAAAATTAAAATATAATAATTTTAAATAAAATTATAAAATAAAAATTAAATATAAAATTAAAATATACTCATTTTAAATCAAATTATAAATTAAGAATTAAATATAAAATTAAAATATACTCATTTTAAATCAAATTAAAAAATAAGAATTAAATATAAAATATACTAATTTTAAATAAAATTATAAAATAAAAATTAAATATAAAATTAAAATATACTAATTTTAAATAAAATTATAAAATAAAAATTAAATATAAAATTAAAATATACTAATTTTAAATCAAATTATAAAATAAGAATTAAATATAAAATTTAAATATACTAATTTTAAATAAAATTATAAAATTAAATTAAATATAAAATTAAAATATACTCATTTTAAATCAAATTAAAAAATAAGAATTAAATATAAAATATATACATTTTAAATAAAATTATAAAATAAAAAATTTATATAAAATTAAAATATACTAATTTTAAATCAAATTATAAAATAAAAATTGAAAATAAAATTATTGTATAATAATTTTAAATAAAATTATAAAATAAAAATTAAATATAAAATTAAAATATACTAATTTTAAATATAGTTTTAAAATAAAAATTAAATATAAAATTAAAATATACTAATTTTAAATGAAATTATAAAATAGAATTTAAATAAATAAATAAGAACTATCATAAAATCTGTTATTTTATGTAAAAATCTTCATCTGAAATGTCAGTAAAGCTGTCAGAAAATGTCCTGGAATACAAAGTATAATATTTGCCTCTGAAATGTGAAGTATAAAGTATTGGAAATACACAAAAATACTGAATAAATGTACTTAATTACCTTCCATCACTGGTTTTTACTTTCTGTCATCGTCCCATTTACTTTTCCTTTGAATCCAACTAAAGGCTGAGTCTCACACCTCTGAGAAGCTGTTAAAGGGACAATTCACTCAACAATAGAACAGCTGATCACCAATCACCTGCATTATCACACCTGGAAAAAATAAAAAGCTGCTGACGTGTATTTAAAATCAAAGTGTGTCTGGTTGAAGGATGAGGCAGGATGTTTATTAGAGAAAGAATAAATAAATCAGAAATGATGCATCCAAAATAAAAGTAAAATAAGATTATGTAATAATAAGATTATTATGTATAAAGATTATGTATAAAACACGCCCCCGTGCAGGATTTAGTAGCCCCCGGCCAGATTTAGTGGCCCCCGTGCAGGATATAGTGACCCCTGGGCCAGATTTAGTGGCCCCCGTGCCAGATTTAGTAGACCTCGTGCCAGATTTAGTAGACCTCGTGCCAGATTTAGTAGCCCCCGTGCCAGATTTAGTAGCCCCATGCCAGATTTAGTGGCCCCCGTGCCAGATTTAGTAGCCCCCGTGCCAGATTTAGTAGCCCCATGCCAGATTTAGTGGCCCCTGTGCCAGATTTAGTGGCCCCATGCCAGATTTAGTGGCCCCTGTGCCAGATTTAGTGGCCCCCGTGCTAGATTTAGTGGCCCCCGTGCCAGATTTAGTAGCCCCCGTGCCAGATTTAGTAGCCCCATGCCAGATTTAGTGGCCCCCGTGCCAGATTTAGTGGCCCCCGTGCCAGATTTAGTGGCCCCCGTGCAGGATTTAGTGGCCCCCGGGCCAGATTTAGTGGCCCCGTGCCAGATTTAGTGGCCCCCGTGCTGGATTTAGTGGCCCCCATGCCAGATTTAGTATCCCTCATACCAGATTTAGTGGCCCCCATGCCAGATTTAGTGGCCTCCGTGCCAGATTTAGTGGCCCCCATGCCAGATGTTTGACACCCCTGATCCAGACTTTTTGTCCTCATTTCTTTGTTTTGCACCTCAACATAAATGCAGACTCCATCGTCTAATTAATACAGATTTAACCCGAGTATTTATTGGTTTTGGCAGCGTGACTCTACATCACAGGAAGTGAAAGTCAAAGTCTGACCTTGGTCAACAGGAAACTGTGGAACTCTTTGCCTGAGGGGGAAGCTGACACATGTGTGTGGCCATGAATATCCCATGAAGAGCCTTTTAATGTGGAAATGACCAAAAAAAAAAAGAAAAGAACAAACACACCTTTTTACGTTGCAAATGAGGAAAATATCGGTCGGCTTTCAAGTGCAGAAAGTCAATTAAAAGCCTGTTATTGACTTTAGTTAGTGACATAATTACAGATCGTTACTGTGGAGGCTTCACTGCCTAATCTTATCTGTTTAAATGTGGTCTGATAGCAGAGATGGAGGAGAAGCAGCAGCTTTCTGACGTGTTTTAACCTGTTTAAACCCTTTAAACCCACTGATACAGGTTCAGCAGTGAGTTTTATTCATAAATCCCAGTAGAAAACCTCAGCTCCAACACTAAATAAGCTGTTTTTATCTGTAGTAAAACACTGTTACAGCAATAAACCCCCTTTTAAACATCTTACAGAATATATTCTTCATGTTCTGGAATGATTTATAGGATTTTATGGACTAATAATTGACCTTTGAACTCTTATCTTATTACTCATTGAACTCTACATTGCAGATAATTTACCTTATTTCAATTTTCTATTCTGATTTAGGTCAGTTTGGTCTTGTTTTAAGTTTTAAATAAAGTATTTTTATCTGTAGTTACTGTAGTAAAACACCTCCAGAGTTACACTGTCACCAGTTGGAGATGATTTATGCCTTTTAGAGATATTTAATGGGTAAAAGGAGAATAATAAAGGGAAGTTTTGACTGTGAGGACACAGTATATATCAAGAAAAAGTCAGTTTTCACACTCTGCATTTTTGCATTGCAGGTAATTTACCTTATATCATAATCTGGGTCAGTTTGATCTTGTTTTAAGTTTTAAATAATGTATTTTTATATGTAGTTTTAGACTTTTCCCATTATTCTAACTCTATTTTCTCTATAACAGCAACATAAATAGATTCTGACTCTTCTGTAGTCACTGAACATGTTGTAGATTTATTTTAAAACCAGGTTTTAGTACAAATATTCCATATTTATTATCATTTATAGCAGGAAAACTGGAAAAATAGAACTGGTTCATGCATTTTTTGTAATTAAAACACTCATTTAACTTGTGATGTACTGTACATTTATTTTAATTCCAGGTTTAAGTCCAATAACCTTAGTAGTTGTAGAGATATTCAACATTTATTATCATTTATAGCAGGAAAACTGATAAATAGACCTTGTGATTAAGGGGTTAAGGGATATATATATATATATATATATATATATATATATATATATATATATATATATATATATATATATATATATATAAAATTTGTTTTAATTTAATTCAAATTTATAATATATTTTATATAGTAGTCTTTAGTATTTATTATTAATATATATATATATATAGTGTACTGTAATATATACATATTAACTTAATAATTACTTAATAAAAATAATTACGATTTTTTTTTATTTATTTTTTTTTCAATTCAGAAAAAAGTTTCGGCAACTTCAGTATATTTGTGGACAATAAAAGTGAAAGTTCATAAATTAAATAATGAACTGTAAATATATATAAATATATGTAATGTAAAACAAAATCCTTTTTAATTAATAATTTTATAATTTTATTTTCATGATTCATGATATTTAATTTAGATTTGATCTGTTTGTGTGATTATTTAAGTCCTCTCCCATCTTTTCAAACTAAAGGACTCCAGTGAAACTACATTACCCATGACCCCGCGGGGCCGGTGGCCCCTCCCCCCTCCCCTCACATACCTCTGCTGTGCGCTCACGCTGCGCCGTGGGGATCCAGCTCCAGCACAAGTTGCCCAAACAGCAGCAGCAGCGGCGGCGGCGGCGGCGGCGGCACAGAAAGTTGGTCCACAGGAATGGAACGTGTCCGAGAAGCGTCTCATCCTCTAATTCCACCGCAATGATCCGCAGCAGCTCCACGGACTGGATTTAAGGATCTACCGACTCCACCAGCAGCGCCTTTCTGCGGGATTTCATTTTTTGGAGAGATTTTACGCACACGTTTGGATTTGGTTGCGCTCCATCTGTAGCTCCAGCGTTTGAAGGAGGAGGGGGGTTGTTCTCATCTCAGAAGAAGAAGAAGAAGAAGAGGGAACATGAATTCCTCCGTGCAGTTTGCGGTGTTTCTGCTGCTGTTTCTGCGGACGCAGCGTGGATCCGCCGCCGGGACGTGTCCCCCTCCCTGCGAGTGTTTCGGGGAGCTGCTGGACTGTGGTCGGCTGAAAAGAGGCCAGTTCCCCAACACGTTCCCGGAATGGACAGTTCAACTGTAAGTCCGCTTAAAAACACCATTTATTCGCTTTATTCCCCCTGTTTAACATCCCGCAGCTTCAGGAGGGAATAAAAAGGTTAAATTAAGTGTTTTTTCCTTCTTCCTCAGCAAAGATGATCCCACATTCCTGTCGTAGTGAAACTGGAATGGGTTGTAACCACATGAGGAACATGCAACACAAATATACGCGAATTTCCCTTTAAATGAATTGAAATCTGGAACAAAAACACAATAAACAGCAGCTTATTATGTATTAATAGTTGTTTTTAGGGGGATTTACACTAGTCACAATAAGTTTTGTTGGATTTACACTACTTATAATAAGATTTACCTTTTAAATGAATTGAAATCAGGAAACTTTATGCACAGATTAAGAAATCTGGAACAAAACAGCAGCTTATTATGTATTAATAGTTGTTTTTAGGGGGATTTACACTAGTCACAATAAGTTTTGTTGGAGTTACACTACTTATAATAAGATTTCCCTTTTAAATGAATTGAAATCAGGAAACTTTATGCACATTTTAAGAAATCTGGAACAAAAAAACTCCAATTAACACAATAAACAGCAGCTTATTATGTATTAATAGTTGTTTTTAGGGGGATTTACACTAGTCACAATAAGTTAAATAGACTGTTTTGTTGGGTTTATACGACTTATAATAAGATTTACCTTTTAAATGAATTAAAATCAGGAAACTTTATGCACATTTTAAGAAATCTGGAACAAAACAGCAGCTTATTATGTATTAATAGTTGTTTTTAGGGGAATTTACACTAGTCACAATGCTTTATTTGGATTTATACACCTTACAATAAGTTAGATCTACTGCTAATTACATTAGTGTTTTGATAGATTTACATTACTTATAATAAGTTAGTTACTAATAATGAAAGTTTCATTAGTTTACCCTCAAAATGTATGAAATCCAATGAGTATTTGCCATTTTCTGCAGCATCTAAAGGCCTGAAAAGTGTGTTTTACACCATATAAAATGTCCTATTATGGATAATTATCAACTTGCAGGTTCTAAAACCTGACATTTGGTTTCCTGTTAACGTTAAAAGTGTCTGTAGTGGATGGAAATAGCTGCTGCTGCTAATACCAACAACACCAAATAGCCAGTTTCCAACCTTTGAGACATAATTGCAGCTACAACGCGTCCATAATGTTAATCACGGTTCCACCGAGTGTTGACACACTCCCAGTTTTAAATCCGTCAGTGTTGGTCCAAGTCTTCAGATTTCAGTTTTCACAGACCCGGAGGCATCGGGAGCCATTAAAGTGTAAATCAGATGCAGCCTTGGATTGTTTCCTACAGTAATATCTCTGCTGGAATACCCAACATTTAATGGCGTGTTTCCTCCGTGTGTTCTCTTTTACAGATAATTATTCTTAATGGCTTTTTATTGTTAAGATGGAGTGCTTGTGTGTTTTATTGTCTTGAGTCGGGCCTTGATTCGAAGCCGTCGGATTCAGTTTTTCTCCTTTTCTCTGAAATGTGCTTCTCTGGAAAACTCGGACGCTGCCAGAGAAAACAAACCCAGCCTGAGCCTCGTAACCGAAAAGGCCCGAGCCTTCCAAAGAAAATGAAAAAAAAAAAGGTTCCACATGGGGGGAAAAAATTCTTTTCACTCTGGCATGCTAATTTACGAGTGGCTCTGCAGCACATCTTAAACCCCTTAAACCACCCCGGACCCTTTGTTTTCCAGCACCCCATTATTTCTGCTGAATTAGCAACTCCAGAGCCAGCGATGGTCCTGATTAAGGAGGAGCGTGTTGGGATTAGTTTGGGGGGGGGAGTTGGAGAAAGTCGGAGCGAGAAGAAGCAGGATTAAGCCACGAATATCTGGGAGGTTGTTGGGGGTGGGGGAGATCGCAGATTACACTTTGATTGCCAAGATTTAGTGTCTGCAACGAGTAATTACAGGAGCATTGAGGGCAATATGGTTCTCATTTACATCTTTGATGAGTGGAACACTTGGGAATCAGAGGGATATGGTGGTTTCTTGGCCAAAAAACAACTAAATCCCAATAAACTATACATATATAAATTATAAGGCTGCAACTAGCAGGTATTCTGGTAGTCAATTAATCTAAATCTTGGTTCTTGGTTCATAAAATGTAAAGAAAAATGAAGATTCAACCTTTTTTTATGTCCAGATCAATCGGTTTGTTGTAAAAAGACCTTTGAGAATCTTAAATCAGAACCAGTTTGTTGAAAAAACAATGATTCTGGACTAAAGCTGCAATTAAAGACTATTTTTATAGTCGATTAATCCAAATCTTGGTTTGTAAAATGGTGTAAAATGTCCATCAGTGTTTCTTAAAGCTTAAGATTCAACCTAAAATATTATTTTTTTGTCCATTGGTTCATAAAATGGTGTTAAAAGTTGAAGATTCAACCTTTTTTTATCGGTTACGGTTTTCGAAAAGCTAATGATTCAATTTAAAATGTCTTTTTTAACAGTCCACAACCCAAAGATCATCAGTTTACTATTATAGAGGCTAAAGAAACCAGGAAATAATCAGAGAAGAGAAGCTGGAACCATTTTCTTTGTTAAATATGACTCAAATCAATTAATCTATTAGTTGTTTGGTTCATAAAATGGTGTAAAATGTCCATCAGTGTTTCTTAAAGCTGAAGATTCAACCTTTTTTGTCCATTGGTTCATAAAATGGTGTTAAAAGTTGCCTTTTTTGTCCAAAACCAATCAGTTTGGTGTGATGTCAAAAAAAGACCTTTAAGAATCTTAAATCAGAACCAGTTTGTTGAAAAACGTGACTATTATTCAATTAATCTACCAACTATTGAAACGATTAATCAATTAGTTGTTTGATTCCTTTTTTCCATCCAGACCAACAGTCCCCAACCCAAAGATCATCAGTTTACTATTATAGAGACTAAAGAAACCAGAAGAGAAGCTGGAACCAGAGAATTTGGACATTTTCTTCTTAAATATGACTCAAATCGATTAATCGATTAGTTGTTTGGTTCCTTTTTTCCACCCAGACCAACAGTCCCCAACCCAAAGATCATCAGTTTACTATTATAGAGACTAAAGAAACCAGAAGAGAAGCTGGAACCAGAGAATTTGGACATTTTCTTCTTAAATATGACTCAAATCGATTAATCGATTAGTTGTTTGGTTCCTTTTTTCCACCCAGACCAACAGTCCCCAACCCAAAGATCATCAGTTTACTATTATAGAGACTAAAGAAACCAGAAGAGAAGCTGGAACCAAAGAATTTGGACATTTTCTTCTTAAATATGACTCAAATCGATTAATCGATTAGTTGTTTGGTTCATAAAATGTTGATCAATGTTTCAGATTCAATCTAAAATGCCTTTTTTTCCATGCACAACCCAAAGATCATCAGTTTCTATTATAGAAGAATAAAGAAACCAGATTTTAGAAGCTGGAACCAGAGAATTTGGACATTTTCTGCTTAAAAATGGCTCAAATCAATTATCAGAATAGTTGGCAACTAATCGATTAATCAACTAATCGTTGCAGCTCTATACAGGTTTAAAGGCTTCATATATGACATCAAACACATACCTAATAAAACATATACAATCCTAATTTAGTCTAAAAAGTTGTAGTAAGGATTTAGGAATGTACAAAACCCTTAGTGATGAGATTTCTCTGTATGATGCATTCTTTTTAAAGGTGTAATTACTTGATAAAACAGTGACAGTGGGTATAAAATAAACAGTTTTACTCGATAAACATCTCTGTTAAATAAGTAGCCAACGCAGTGTTTGAATCCAGGCCCAGTAGTTTTAATCTATTTGATA
This sequence comes from Lepturacanthus savala, assembly GCA_030544235.1. NCBI lineage: Eukaryota > Metazoa > Chordata > Actinopteri > Scombriformes > Trichiuridae > Lepturacanthus > Lepturacanthus savala. The sequence continues at coordinate 20,725,016 of CM060474.1, forward strand.
TTTGATGCTCTGGCCTTATTGCTTTGGGTGGGAGATGTGAGCACATCTCTAATGAGATCGGCCTCAAAACTGATCCCTGCACAATCTGATCTGTAGCGTTTCATTAACTCGCTGTCATTCAGCATTTGGGGGGAAAATTTCCTCGACTTCTTTGTCTTTCTGCCAATTTCCCCTGTGCTTTAAAACTCCTAAGCCTCTTAAAATTCTTCCCCCCTTACGCCGACCAGTTTCACCTCAGGAGCTAAGATGCTTTGTGAATAACTTTTATCTTTTCCAGGATCTAGTCTGAACTGTAAAAAGGGAATTCTTAGAAAATGTTGACCAAATATGCCCATATACAGAGAATCTTTGCTTGTGTGGTACAAACACATGAAATATACAGAGAAAAGGACCATTTGTTTGGCCAAATACCACTAAAAACAAGTAAAAGAAGAGCCAATGCTAATTTGTGTTAGCTATTTACACACCATCTTACTTACTTAAGTATATAGAGCCAATATTAGCATATAGCCAATGCTAATTTACATTTCCTATTCACACACCATCTTACTTACTCAACTATGTATAGCCAGAATTAGCATACAACCAATGCTAATTTACATTAGCTATTTACACACCATCCAGCTAAAAGCTAGCAGGCTACAGTATATCATTCTTTTGTTTTTTCCAAAATCACATATTACTTTTATTTATATTCCTACCAAAGTTTGCAACTTGTGGTCGTAGAAAACCCTGGTGCTTGGCTCCACCAAGCTAAAACCCAAACAATGAGATATTTTTTGCCTCTCAAGGAACATTTATGGGACTGAACATGGAATCTGCTGCCGTGATCCCATGTTATCCTAATCTAAAACATTTACGACCTAATCTTAAACCATTAAGCCCTTTTAGACCTGAAGAGTAGCTCCTCTTTTCACTTTTCAGTCACTGATAAGAATGAAATTCTTGGAAAATGTCCCCTTTAGTTCTAGAACTAGTAACTCAGAATCAGCTTTTCTATTTTACCAACTATCCACAAGGAATCCTTGTTCTCATGGTACTAACACATTAAATATACAGATATATATATTTGGCCAAATAACAAAAAAAACAGTAAGTAGAAGTGTCAGTATTAGCATATAGCCAATGCTAATTTATACTCTTACCAAAGTTTGCAACTAGTGGTAAATAAGTAGAAGAGGGTGTCAGTATTAGCATATAGCCAATGCTAATTTACACTCCATCTTGCTTAGCCAAAAGCTAGCAGGCTGCGGTACGCATACGTTCAAAAATCACATGACTGCCACTTTTATTTATACTCTTACCAAACTTTGCAACTTGTGGTCTTACAAAACCAAACTCCACCAAGGTAAAACCCAAACAATGAGATATTTTCTGCCTCTTGAGAAACATTTATGGAACGACACATGAAATCTGCCGCCATGGACGTCTGTTATCCTAATCTAAAACATTAACGACAGCCCTTTTAAACCTGAAGAGTAGCTCCTTTATTCACTTTTCAGCCACTGATAAGAATGCGGTGCGGCACATTTGCAGCAGGCCGGCGGATGCAGGCCGTGGCCTGTACGCAGCGCCGTGTGTTATCTCGCTCCGCTCAGAGTCTGCTTTGTGAGGGAAGTGGAAGTGTCAGAGCTACTCAGGGTTTATCTAGGGAGTATGATAGGACACCTTTCCCATATGGCCCCCAGCGCCTGGAACTATAACAACAACAACAACGCACAGCTGCATGCTTGCAAAGAAAAGGCTGAGGAATGGTTGGGGTGGGGGGTTAGCTTCAACAAGTCCAGTAAAACTCTGGTTGAGCGGTCCATGAAACTTTCCAGCAAAGAACAAAAACAGGCCCCAGAAACAGGGGTGTTTCAGACGTATGAAAAAGGCGTCCCTCTCGCTTTTCCCGGCATTGCGAATACATTAGCAGTTGTTAGGTTCTTCCCCTCCTCCCAGAGCTCCGTGATGGATTCCAGATGAGGGAGGTAAGGAGGAGGAGGAGGTGAGGGTGAAGGGGGTGTTAAAAAAAAAAAAAGAAGTGTCTGGCACCAGAGCGTTGATCGTGCACAGCAGCGTCAATAACTCCACCGCTTTATAGCGCACCAGGCTCTGCTTGCCAGAATCTTTGAGCCATTTTTTTAAGATTCAGTATAAAAAAAAAAAGATAGAAAGAAAGAAGAGTTTCACCCCCAGTGAGCTGCAGCCAGGGCTGCTTCAACCGAGTCCAAGACCAGGCTCAGACAACTTGGTGTCAGGCACGGGTCCAAAGTGGGTTTGGACAAAATCAAGACGCAGGCCAGCTAATCGAGCGCTATTCAAGACTAAAATAGGCAATAAGCAAACCCTCGGTAACTTATCAGCTTGTCTGTTTTGGCTCTCGGTCTCACAGCAAAAGGCCTGGATATGAAGGGAGCTGTTTTTGGCAGGAGGCCTTTCTCTTCTGTGTTACAAAGACGGGATGAATAGCCAACCACTCGTAAGCCTTCTTTTGGGCTTGAATCTGAGGCAGTTTGTTTTGGAACGTTCGCAGTCGCTTTCAAGATGTTGCTCGGGCAGAATCAGTTCCTTGTGAGGCGGATCGTCTACATGTCAAAAAAGACCTTTGAGAATCTTAAATCAGAACCAGGACTAGGTCTGCAACTAAAGACTATTCTGATATACAATATCGTGTAAAATGTCTTTCGCAACCTAAAATTTGTCCAGACCAACAGTCCAAGACTTAAGAAACCAGAAAATAATCAGATTTGAGAAGCTAAAACCAAAGAATTTGGACATTTTATTCTGAAAAATGGCTACAATGGACATTGTGACCGTCTTGTGACCTTAGTATCTTATAGTTTTCTGACCCTTCTGTTCCATTTCATTGCCACACCGTCTCTCTAAACAGGATACATGCAATAATTCATTTTAAAACAGCATTTAAAAATAATAAACATCGCTGTCCTCACATATGTTTTAGTGCCAAGTCAGAAATAAACCGTCTGTAGACACCAGCGATGACCAATCAGTCTCGAGTGCTATGACCCAATCAGGAAGCAATCTTGCCATCTTTATTTAAAGGTCTTCATTTCTTTTGGTCCAAAATAAATGCAATCCCATAGTGATATAATGAAATAGAGTTGGCAGAGGTTGTTTTAAAGGCACAGTGTGTATTTCTGGCGACCTCTAGTGGTGGTTTTGCAGATTCCAACCAACCGAGTACCTCGATGTGTAGGAAAAGGTATGATGGCCATCTCTGATTTCTGATTTGAGTTCTTATTTCAAATATACTAATATTATATTCCATTTCTGCCAAGTCAATTCCACTAGATGCTGTTAAATCTTTGATAAAAATATCAATATGAGGGGTTTGAGAATGAGCAAAAGTTTTGTTTTAAAATGTATTAGTGTGGTCTCTAGCTCCAGTTTGATTACAGTGATTTTCCTTTAACTCTATGTTCAGTGTTAATCCACAAGAACAACAGGGAAGTTGTAGAAGTAATTGTTTGCTATGTCGACCCAAATGGAAGACTGTTGCATCTGAGAAATATGGTCCACGGTCTATACTTTTCCCTTCATTTTTGCCTTTTTTTTCCATCACAGGGACCTGAGCCATAACAAATTGCAGTTGCTTGACGGCACTTTGTTTTCCAAACTACAACATCTAAGTGAAATGTAAGTATGCCTTGTGCTCGGAGATTCCTAGAGTAAACACAGGATTTTCCAAAAACCGCCTCCATCGCCGTCCTGCGTGCGACAAAGTGTTGTGTTTTTTTAACCGTTTCTTTGTTCTCGGTCTCGACAGAAAGCTGAACCACAATGAACTGGAGGCGATACCCGACCTGGGACCCTACACTTCAAACATCACAACGCTCATCCTGTGAGTAAATACCCCTCTCTAACACCTGTGTAGACTCTCACTTCGGGCTGGTCTGGAGGGTAATCCTCTGCTGGAGTTGTCATTGCCGGTTGCTGTTCTGTAGCGAGCTTGGAAGTGGTTCCTTCCACCCCCCCCTTCCTTCTTCCTTCCCTCCAGAGAGCAACCCATTTGGCCCAGCCGGTTCCCAGACGGGGCCAGTCCGAGACATGGCAGCCGGCCCCAGACAGGTCACGTGGTCAAAGACAAATGCCATCAACAGAAATGGAAATGTTTTGTTTTAGTGGCCGTGTCGCTGCTTGTCGGCGTATTTTTAACCTCGGAGGCAGTGACGTGACGCCGGAAAGGAAGAAAATCTATCGTGTGAGAACGACAGAAAACCCAAATTTGGTGATTTTTGTGTTTTTAACCCCTTGAACTCCAGCCATTTTTTAGGTTAGTCAGTAGGTTATGTCTCTGGAATAAACACAGAGATGTTGGTCGACACTAAACGACCATTTATTGATCTCAAATAAACATTTTCATCCCAAAACAGCAACAAAAAACACATTTTTTGTTAGTCGCTTCAAACAAGCGACTTGTGTTTTTTGGCTGCTAGTTTACTGAGTTTTTGTCATAAAGCTACACTGATGGTACCGTTGGACTCGTCACAGTCTCAGCTTTCATATGAGATGTCAGATGTTGTTTGTGTAACATGAAGTATCAGAGCGCTAGCCATCAAAATGTGGCGAGTGGGTTGGCTTTATGATCGTATACCGATTCTCATATTTGTTAATTAATTAGCTTGGTGTTGGAGTTGTGTTTGGTGTGTGTAAATATGACTTATATGTGCTTGTAGTGGAGTTTCTCCTGTTTAATTTGATGTATAGCTTCACTATATTTGTACATGATTAGTGGAGCAATCTCAGGGGGACCCTGGAGTTTAACGGGTTAAAGAGTGAAAATCCCTTGTTTCTGGTAATGAATCCAATATTGAGTAGAATAATACAGATAATTCAGCTTATTTCACATTTTTTCTTGATTTCAGTCAATTTAAGAGGCCTCTGGAACATGAGGCCTTTCTATCACAGGCTTACGGGTCCATACGGGGCAACAAGATGTGGTTTTTTTCTGCATTTTCAAGGCCTCGACCCAACCTCAAACTGACCACATTTACACCCGCTGAGAAGTTATTTTGATAAAAATCCCCAAATCCTTTTTCTCGTTGATTTCTATTTGTCCCCGGGTTAAAGCGGAGGGATTTCATGTTTGCTGCTGCTGTGTGGGGGTTTATAGGCCTCGGAAAGTAACGGTGGTCAATCTGGACCTGTGAAAATCCGACAGTGTTGGTCCATCATCTTAAAGAAGCCATTTAATCACAGTTTATGTGTGTGTGTGTATAAGTAGCATAAACATAGTAGACAGTGTTTAAAGTGTTGGCTCTTCTCTCTTCTCGCTCTCTCGCTGATGAATTCCGCGGAAAAACCCTTCAGACTTTTGGAATATTGTTGTGCAATACGTGCTCTCCAGAACAACACCAGATCAGCCTATTAAGTGTGCAAAACCTCAACAATTTTATTTGCTTTCAGTGGCACGTCTCTCCCCGAAAGAACCAAAGAGCGTGGAGTTATTGTAGAAGAATGTATCTTGTCTCCCGGCTAGATGAGGCATATTCCTCCATCAAGCCTCGACACGACGCTCAGCGGCAGCCACAGGGCGTTAAGCCGTCAGCCGTCGACAATTTGTCTTGCGTTTAGTGAAGGAGTGTCACCGCCAGCTATAAGTAGAGGAAGATGGGCGGGGAAGGCCTTTTACTCACTGATTGTCATATTTCATGCATCTTTTCTTTGGTTTTTCTCAGATTGACATGCTTTTTCTGACTCAGAGACCTCGTTTTACTCTGTGCATGCCGCCTTTTTTACATGCTACCTTCACCTCACGTTGCATTGTTCCCTCAATGGTTAGAAACAGGTTTGTTTTTCCATAACTGTCTAAGTACCCGTGAGCGACGCTGGATTAGAAAGTAGACTTTCTACACAGGATTCGTGTTTACGATTCCTGACTTTCTCCAAACCATAATTTCCTTTATTTGATTCGAGGATGTTGTTCAGTTTGGTTGTGTCAATTATGTTAACTCCAGAAAAATACTGCACTGTTTGCATTTTAGGGTCAAAATAACATGAAACACAGAGCGTGAGAAAGAAAAGCAACTATAAAGAAGGTAGAACAGTTTAAAAGTTATTGTGCTATTTATATTGTGATGATCTAATGTTTTACAGTGCTTTATTGGAAATATGTTATGGTTTTTCAAGGTATATAATTATATTTATTTGGCCAAATACACAACAAACAGGAAAGAGATGTAAGTGGGAAAGCTAGCAGTTAGCTGAGTTTTAGCTAATAGCTACAAGCCTCTATGATTTTTGAAGGTGTATGATTATATTTGGATTATATATGGCTAAATAACACAAATTATTTGTAAAATAAACAGAAAGGAGATGAAAGTGGGAACGCTAGCAGTTAGCTGACAGTCAGTTTTAGCTAATAGCTACAATCCTCTATAAGAAACATTTGATGATTTTTGAAGGTATATAATTATATTTATTTGGCCAAATAACAGTAATTCGTAGTAAAAGAACAAATCTTTATTGTCTCCATTGGGAAATTGATTTGCAGCCATCAATCAACAACAATTAATTAATTTCCAATTACAATAAAGATATGATGGGAAAGCTAGCAGTTAGCTGATGGTCCTGAGTTTTAGCTAATAGCTACAAGCCTTTAGAAGCCATTTGATGATTTTTAATGTATATTTATTTGGCCAAATATCACTAGTTTTTAGTAAAAGACACAATAAAACAGGAAAGAGAAGTAAGTGGGAACGCTAACAGTTAGCTGACAGTCTTGAGTTTTAGCTAATAGCTACAACCCTCTATGATTTTTGAAGATGTGTGATTATATTTATTTGGCCAAACAACAGTAATTCGTAGTAAAAGAACAAATCTTTATTGTCTCCATTGGGAAATTGATTTGCAGCCATCAATCAACAACAATTAATTAATTTCCCATTACAATAAAGATAGGATGGGAAAGCTAGCAGTTAGCTGACGGTCCTGAGTTTTAGCTAATAGCTACAAGCCTCTATGATTTTTGAAGATGTATGATTATATTTATTTGGTTAAATAACACAAATTATTTGTAAAATAAACAATAAAACAGGAAGGAGATGTAAGTGGGAAAGCTAACAGTTAGCTGACAGTCCTCGGTTTTAGCTAGTAGCTACAAGCCTTTATCAGAAACATCTGAAAAATCCTTTATCCGGAATTTTTTTATGATTTTTGAAGGTATATAATTATATTTATTTGGCCAAATAACACAAATTATTTGTAAAATAAACAATAAAACAGGTAAGTAGATGTAAGTGGGAACGCTAACAGTTAGCTGACAGTCTTGAGTTTTAGCTAATAGCTACAAGCCTTTAGAAGCCATTTGATGATTTTTAATGTATATTTATTTAGGTAAATATCACTAGTTCTTAGTAAAGGACACAATAAAACAGGAAAGAAATGTAAGTGGGAAAGCTAGCAGTTAGCTGACGGTCCTGAGTTTTAGCTAATAGCTACAAGCCTTTAGAAGCCATTTGATGATTTTTAATGTATATTTATTTAGCCAAATATAGCTAGTTCTTAGCAAAAGAAAAAAGAAGCTAGCAGTTAGCTGACAATCCTGAGTACAAGCTACTAAGCTGCACTATACGATGCTAATAAAGCCCCAAAAACACCTTTCAAACATGCTAATTTACAGTTTTTAAGAACCTCGCTCCACAGTTTGAGGTCAAAGTTGTGTCATCCATGTTAGTGCTGCCTTAACACGCTCCAGATAAAGATCATCTTTCAAAGCGGCGACTGTCACAGCAAATGAACCGACAGCTGTTTTAAATCGAGGAGCAGAAAGAAAAACCCGTCGCATGTTAAGCCTTTTTCTGTTCTCACAACAAAGCGAACAATTACTGTTTGTTGTTGTCGTTTTGGTTTGTGTAAAATGATCAGATTTGAAGACACAGCGTGTCGCGAAGCTGTAAAACGGCAACCGATGCTAAATAATGCAACCACCCAAGAACGTCCAGCTATACCAAACTATACATTAGTTATTTGGGGGGCGCCGCCCTCTTTTTCAGATAAGTTGGTGTAGTGTGATCCCACACACACACATATTCAGCCGCCACTGGAACATTTTTCCAGAATTTCTCTCCCTCCTTCAGTTTCTCCGAGCTGGGAGGGTAGTAAAGAGGGAAAAAAAGGCCTCGGGGTATCGAATACCACTTATTCAAACAGCCAGTCAGACATAGCGGCAGCTCTCGCCGACTTCTTTGACCTCGCAGCTCCGAGTAAAAACAAACGGCAATAACCCTGCAGCTGGTAGTAATTGAGTCGTGATCATCTTAATTAATTGAACAATTTCCCAAGAATTTATGGAGGGGGTAAAAGAGGAAAAAAAAAAAAAAGAAAAACCGCCGCCGCTAAATCCCCGAGCCTGTGTTCAACAAATGACCTGGAGATTCCAGGTCTGATTAGGGTTTAAGAAGGTGAACCTCTTGGTATGTCTGCGGAAATAGAGACCTGGTTGAAGTAATAATCCGTGAAAATTCACAATAAATATATATCCTGTAGGGATTTAATCAAGGCTGCGACTAATGAAGATTTTATTATTAATAAATTCCTCGAGACGCTGCAAAAACTGGGGAAAATGTCTTGTTTTTGACTAGAATTATCTTGATTTTAGTCAATTTGATTCGTTTTTTTATAGAAAATGTTCCTACATGTACCACAACATATGTATTATTTAGATATATTATTATTTACAGCAGCAAAATCTCATTCCACTGGTAGATGTTCTTGATTTTAATCAATTAACTTTATTTTTTAAAGAAAATTTGTCTTCTTTTCTAGAAACAAGACCAAATTGACCCAAATCAGGGTCAGTATTTTACCAAAAACCTTAACTTTTTGCAGTGTATATCATTTATTACATCAGATTTATAAAAGGGACATGTACACTGCAAAAAAATGATCCATTAACAAGTTTAAATATTGTCTTTTTGGTTCAATTATCTCATTCCATTGGTAGATAATTTAGATTTGTCAAGATTTTAGTCTATTTCTTATTAAAATAAGACAAAATTGACCCAAATCAGGAAAGAAACTACTATTTATTGGAGTAATTGTACCAAAAACATTTACTTTTTGCAGTGTATATCATTTATTACAGCAGATTTATAAAAGGGGGCATGTACACTGCAAAAAATGACCCATTAACAAGTAAAAATATCTTCTATTTGGTTCAATTAGTCCAACATTGAGTAGAATTATCTCATTCCACTGGTAGATGTTCTTGATTTTAGTCAATTAACTTGAATTTTTAAAGAAAATTTGTCTTCTTTTCTAGAAACAAGACCAAATTGACCCAAATCAGGGTCAGTATTTTACCAAAAACATTAACTTTTTGTAGTGTATATCATTTATTACATCAGATTTATAAAGGGACATGTACACTGCAAAAAATGATCCATTAACAAGTTTAAATATTGTCTTTTTGGTTCAATTATCTCATTCCAATGGCAGATAATTTAGATTTGTCAAGATTTTAGTCTATTTCTTATTAAAATAAGACCAAATTGACCCAAATCAGGGTCAGTATTTTACCAAAAACCTTAACTTTTTGCAGTGTATATCATTTATTACATCAGATTTAAAAAGGGGGCATGTACACTGCAAAAAATGATCCCATAACATGTCTTTTTTTCTTAAAACAAGACCAAATTGACCCAAATCAGGAAAGAAACTACTCAGGATTTTACCAAAAACCTTAACTTTTTGCAGTGTATATCATTTATTACAGCAGATTTATAAAGGGGACATGTACACTGCAAAAAATGACCCCTTAACATGTGAAAATATCTTCTTTTTGGTTCAATTAGTCCAACATTGAGTAGATAATTTAGCTTTTTTCTTGATTTTAGTCAATTTAATGTTTTTAAGAACATATTATTAACCATAATTGACCCAAATCAGGAAAAAATGAACTTAACTAACAGTGGAATGAGCTAATTCTACTCAATGTTGGACTAGTTTTACTACAATGAGATATTTCCAGCTGTTAAAACCAGTTGCATTTGCTTAATAAATAACATCATTAATAAAAGCTCATTACGGCGTAGAACAGCTTTAACACGCTCACTTTTATGGGAATAAGAAATTGGCTGCAACAGATGGAGAACGGAGCCAATCAGGCTGAAAAACACATCATATTTTGTAAAATCACAGCCGTATTTAATCCAGTCGTTTAATGCGTGTAAAGGTCCCGTTTTTCAGGAGTTGCTGGGATGATCGGCCAGTTTGAGATACGTGCAGAGAGTTAAAACGGCGTCTGGACGGCAAACGTAGCCCTGGTTTTCATTACAGGCGCCACAGCAGAGAGAGAGGGAGTCATCAGATGGCTTCTCAAAAACTCTGTTCTTTTTCCAATAGGAAATACCACACACACACACACACACACACACACACACACACACACACACACACACACACACACACACACACACTACGAGTGAGACAGTTTTAGAAAAAGAGCAGCTTTCCTTTTAAAGAGAAAAAAGAAGGCTGCAAGAAATCAACGAGAAAAACGCGAAGGATTCGGTGATTTTTATCAAAATAACTTCTCAGCGTGTGTGAATGAGTCAGTTTGAGGTCGATCATGTTGCCTTCATGATCCAGAGGCCTCTTAAAATGACTGAAATCAAGAAAAAACGTGAAATAAGATGAATTATCTTCCATTTTAGCAGCGTATATCATTTCTTACAGTGGATTTAGGAAGGAGATGTACATGCACGCTGCAAAAAATGATCTATTAACAAGAAATAAGCGAAATTATCTGCTAGTATAATAAGATAATTAGTCCCAATTGTACCAAAAACAAGAGATTTTCACTCTTTAAGAGATCATTTTTTACAGTGTACACATCCCCTTTATTAAAATTGCTGTAAGAAACGATCTACACTGTAAAAAATTTAATCTTTTTTAAGTGTTTTTGGTAGATTTAGTCCAATACTGAGCAGGATTATCTTCTTTTTACTGATAAATCATTTTTATTTACTATTATTTTTTAATTTGGTCTTGTTTTAAGAAAACAAGACATTTAAAAAAATATTAAATTTACTTAAATTTAGCAAAAATATTGTCTCAAGCTTAATTATTTACCAGTGGAATAAATTTGACTGATATTTTCACCTAAGATTTCATTTTTTGCAGTGTATATTATGTAGAGGACATGTACACTGCAAAAAATTGTATCTAAATGAGTGAAAATATCTTGTTTTTGGTACAATTAGTCAAAAATTTAGTAGAATTATCTTATTCCAAAGGTAGATAATTTAGCTTGAGTTAGTTTTTTTCATGATTTTAATCAATTTAATCTTGTTTTCTTAAAATTAGACTAAATTTGACCCAAGTTTTTTTACTTGAAAATAACATTAAATTGACTAAAATCAAGAAAAAACTTGAACTAAGTTAAATTATCTGCCAGTATAATAAGATAATTATTCCCAATTGTACCAAAAACAAGAGATTTTCACTCTTTAAGAGATCATTTTTTACAGTGTACACGTCCCTTTCCTATACACTGCAAAAAATTTAATCTTTCCCACTCAGTAATGGACTCATTGTACCAAAAACACTTAATTTTTTGCAGTGTATATCATTTCTTACAGTTGATTTCAGTCGATTAAATGTTGTTTTTCATGAAAATTTGAGCCTTTTTTTCTTAAAACAAAACCAATTTGACTCAAAACTGCCAGTCTTGGGTCAAATTTAGTCCTGTTTCCAGGAAATCCAGGAAAAAAAACCTAACTCGAGCTGAATTATCTGGCGTTTTTGGCTCCAGGGCCAGAACGTCGGCGTCCATCTCCGTCGTTTTCAGGCAGGAAGTGAGCTCTAATCCCATCAACCCCCCGTCTCTTTCCTCTGAAACTGGAAAGACTGGTTCCCTCTCCGGTTTCTTCCCTCCTTCTCTCAGCGACCAGTCAGGGGGAACATGAAAACAGAGATACAGGTGGTGTGCGGTGCTTTTGTTTGGGCCGAGGAGCCGCGGTGCATGGAAAGCCTTCAGCAAATCTCCAAACAAAAGCTGTTTTTATTGCAGAAAACGAGCTGTTTTACTGAGACTGAGGAGATTTCAGCCATTAAATGTGACAAAAACACTGATATTTATAAAACACTAAGAGGAAATATCAGTTTTTTGGTGCAATTAGACCAATATGGAGTAGAATTATCTCACTCAACTGGCAGATTTGGGTCAATTTGCTGTTATTTTCTTGAAAAGAACATTAAATTGACTGAAATCAAGAAAAAAACTTGAAATAAGTTAAATTATCTGCGAGTATAATAAGATAATTAGTCCCAATTGTACCAAAAACAAGAGATTTTCACTTAAGATTTAATTTTTTGTAGTGTACATGTCCCCTACCTAATATACACTGTAAAAAATAAGGGAAAATATCTTGTTTTTGGTTCAATGAGTCCAACATTTAGTAGAATTATCTTATTCCAAAGGTAGATAATTCAGCTCGAGTTAGTTTTATTCTTGATTTTAATCAATTTGTTTTTGTTTATTATAAAGGAGCCAATTAAATAATCACACAAACAGCTCAAATCTAAATTCAAAATCTAAAAATTGTGTTTTACTACAAATAAAAAGGACTTTGTTTAGTATTGTAGCTGAGAAAGTCAGAAACATCAGATAAAAAGTCATAAATATGAGATAAAAAGTCAGAAAATCAGAATAAATCAATCATCAGAAGAGTCAGAATCTATTTATGTTGCTGTTATAGAGAAAATACAGTTGGAATAATGAAAAATAAAGTCTAAAAATGTGTTTTACTACTGATAAAATACTTAAAACAAGAAAAAACTGACCCAAGTCAGGGAAAAAAATGAAAAAAATATTAATTTTATATCAATTTATTACTTTTTTAAAATTTATTGTTACTGCGACAGAGCAAATATAGTATAATATTTAAAAAAAAACTTTATTTAAAACTTAAAACAAGACCAAACTGATCCAAATCTGAAACAAACCTGAAATAATCTAAATTATCTGCAATGCAAAGTTCAATGATTAATAAGATAAGAGGTCAAAGGTCAATTATTAGTCCATAAAATGAGGATCATTCCAGAACATGAAGAATATATTATATAAGATGTTTATTATAAAGGAGCCAATTAAATAATCACACAAACAAATAAAATCTAAATTAAATATTATATATTTAGATGTATGTATGCTGTTATAGAGAAAATACAGTTAGAATAATGGAATAAATGTGATTTACTACAGTTAAAAATACTAAAAACAACCAAATCAGGAACTTGAAATTAAATTATCTGCAATGAAACGTTCAATATTTAATAAGATAAGAGGTCAAAGGTCAATTATTAGTCCATAAAATCATTCCAGAACATGAAGAATATATTCTGTAAGATGTTTATTATAAAGGAGCCAATTAAATAATCACACTAATTAAACATCTGAATAGTTAAAACACTTTATTTAGTGTTAGGATCAGGTTATTTTTATTCTAACAGGTTAAACTGACTCTTAATTTGCTCTAATTCTAACTTTGTTAAGTTAAACTGACATAAACTAACGTGTGTTGTCTCGTTTCCTGGTTGATTTCCACGTTTTTCTATGATCATTTATCGAAAATACAGTTAGAAAAACTGCAAAAAAATGTGATTGAAATTAAATTATCTGCAATGCAACGTTCAATATTTAAGATAAGAGGTCAAAGGTCAATTATAAGTCCATAAAATCATTCCAGAACGTGAATATATTCTGTAAAAGCAGCTTATAAAGACATCTAAACAGTCTCTGCTACTGATATTCTATTAAACTATGACACATATCGATGCTGGAACAGTAACTTTGGGGTTTTACTGCAGTTATTTAAGGAGAAAACTACATTCTGGGTCCGTTTTTTTTGCATTTAACAGGTAATTCCAGTGCAGCTCTGGTCAGTAAGGTGTAGCTGCAGCCATGAATACTGAAAACCAGGCCTGTAGTCTGGTGCATGGAGGGAATTCCTGCCTCCCCCCTTCACTCTCTCTCTACAGCAGCGTCTCATACACAAAGAGGCCACTGTACACTCTGTTTAGAACTAAGCAGTCCCTGCTCTGCAATTTAGGAGGCGTGCAGCTCAGGAAATTGCTGGCCTCTGCCGAGGCATGCTTTCACTGAGGGAATGGTATTCATCAGCCAAGTAATTGGCAGGTTACTCTCTTTTTTTTTTTGTTTTTTTAAATACCTTGTTAGTAATTACCTTATAAACAAAATAACACGTCGCTGAAACCGAAAAGGTTCGTCTGGACCCAATCGATCAATTTGTCTAGAATAAAGATGAATAAATAGCGTTGAGGTGACGTCGGGTGGTAGGTTTAAAGCCCTGCATGGTGGGAAGTGCTAATGCTAATTGAGCGACGTGCGACATTAGCCAAATAAAAAAAAAAAATGTTAAAAAAAACAGCACACGCCTCACGTTGGGTGGTTGGTGTTAAAACCGTAAAGAGTCATGACACTTTCTCATATTTTCTTCTTCTTATTTTTTAAAAAAACAAGCTAAAAACACACACGCCTCTCATTGGGTGGTATTAAAAATCTTCTTTTTTAATGCTACAAGCTAATTTTTGCAGTGTATATTAGGTAGAGGACATGTACACTACAAAAAATTAAATCTTAACAGGTGAAAATATCCAAATTGACCCAAATCTGCCAGTTGAATAAGATAATTCCACTCAATATCGGTCTAATTGTACCAAAAACGAGATATTTTCACTAATTTTTTGCAGTGTATATTAGGTAGAGGACATGTACACTGCAAAAAATTATATCTTAACAAGTGAAAATATCCAAATTGACCCAAATCTGCCAGTTGAGTAAGATAATTCACTTAATTTTTTGCAGTGTATATTGTTTCTACCAGCTATTTTAAGAAGGGGATGTGTACACTGTAAAAAATGATCTCTTAAAGAGTGAAAATCTCTTGTTTTTGGTACAATTAATCAGATATTGAGGATACTTATCTTATACTGGCAGATAATTTAGCTTATTTCAAGTCTTTTCTTGATTTCAGTCAATTTAATGGTCTTTTTAAGTAAATTTTAGCCTTGTTTTCTCAAAACAAAACCCAAAAATTTGATTAAATTGATTAAAATCAGGAAAAAAACTAACTCGAGCTAAATTATCTACCTTTGGAATAAGATAATTCTACTAAATGTTGGACTCATTGAACCAAAAACAAGATATTTTCACTTGTTAAGATTTAATTTTTTGCAGTGTACATGTCCTCTACCTAATATACACTGCAAAAAATGAGTGAAAATATCTTGTTTTTGGACAATTAGTCCAATACGGAGTCACACTTTTTCATTTTAACCCAGGATTTTCCAAAGATTTCATGAAAAACTACAAATTCATGCATATAATTATGTATTATGTATTTATTTTTCCATTTTTTACCATTTTCTTTGCAGAAAAATCACATTTTAATGGCAAATATTGGTGGTGTCTTGTATTTTCAGGGCAAACAACAGGATCAGCAGGATCTCTGCCGACCAGCTCGGACTCTTCCTGTCGTTGGAAACGCTCGACCTCAGCAACAACAACATCGTGGACATTAAGGCCAACTCCTTCCCCGTGCTGCCGCTCAAAAACCTGTGAGTGTCACGTCTATAAACCTGGATTTTCAAATTAAAACGCGTGGTTCGGATCATGTTCGGGGGCCACAAGGTCGTTTTAAATAAGAAGCAGACTGTTAACAGGGGAAAATATCTTGTTTTTGGTAGAATTAGTCAAATATTGAGTAGGAAATTGACATTTTGTATGAAAAAACCTTGAAATAAGCGAAATTATCTTGATTAATTCTATTCAATATTGCACTAAAACAAGATATTTTCACGTTAATATTTCAGTTTTTGCAGTGCAGTCCCTCTTATTGTATTATAGTGTATCACAATTCATGCCTGCACTGCAGAAATTGAAGCTTATCAAGTATAAATATTGTGTATTTTGGTATTTTTTTCCTGATTTGGGTCAATT
Organism: Lepturacanthus savala; assembly: GCA_030544235.1. Taxonomy (NCBI): domain Eukaryota; kingdom Metazoa; phylum Chordata; class Actinopteri; order Scombriformes; family Trichiuridae; genus Lepturacanthus; species Lepturacanthus savala. Next base: position 20,740,986 of record CM060474.1, read on the forward strand.
TGGTCTTGGTTTAAGAAAAGAACACAATATTGTCTTCAACAAATTAGTGAAATTAGTTCCTCTAGGGGGGACGAAGCTCAGCTGGAGCAGAAATCAGAGAAAAACATGAAGATTTCAGGATTTTTATCGAAATAACTCCTCAGCGTGTGTAATTGTGGTCAGTTTTATTTATAGAGAGGCCTCTTAAATTGACTAAAACTTGAAATAAGCTAAATTATCTGCCAGTAGAATAAGATAATTCTACTCAATATTGGATTAATTGTACCAAAAACAAGGGATTTTCACTCTTTAAGAGATCATTTTTTACAGCGTACATGTCCCCTTTTTAAAATTGCTGCAAGAAATGAAATTTTAACAAGTTTTTGGGTACAATTAGTCCAATATTGAGTAGAATTATATTATTCTTATTACACTTTTTGTTCAATTTGGTCTTGTTTTAAGACAAAACAGACAAAAGTTTACTTTAAAAAAATTAAATTGACTAAAAATCAAGAAAAAAAACTTGAAATAAGCTAAATTATCTGCCAGTAGAATAAGATAATTCTACTCAATATTGGTCTAATTGCACCAAAAACAAGGGATTTTCACCTGATAAGATTTCAGTTTTTGCAGCAAAACACATTATTTATTGATCGTCTATTAGAATCATGTTGTATTGACAGTCATTTAAACGTTAATTCTCGCCGTCGTCAGGTTCCTGAACAACAACCGGATCTCCTCTCTGGAGACGGGCTGCTTCACCAACCTGTCCAGCAGCCTCCAGATCCTCCGACTCAACAGGAACCGCCTCAGCACCATCCCAGCCAAGATCTTCCAGCTGCCCAACCTGCAGCACCTGTAAGATGCTGCTGTTTAATTATTCACGGCTGGAATTATTAACGATGAAAACTAGAGCTGCAACGATTAATCGATTAATCGATTAGTTGCTGTTCTTCTGCCTTCTTGAGTTTTCTGTAATAGTTAACTGATGATGGGCTGTGGACAAAAAAGACATTTTAGGTTGAATCTCATTTTATGAACCAAACGACTAATCGATTAATCGTTTCCATAATCGATAGATTAAGATTAGTCAATTAATCGATTATTTGATTAGTTGACAACTAGTCTCATAATTGATTTCAGTCATTTTTAAGAAAGAAATGTCCAAATTCTTTGGTTCCAGCTTCAACAGTGAACAACATGACACCATTTTATGAATCAAACAACTAATCAATTAATCGTTTCCATAATCAATCAATTAAGATTAGTCAATTAGTTGATTAGTTGACAACTAGTCTGATAATTGATTTCAGTCATTTTTAAGAAAAAAATGTCCAAATTCTCTGGTTCCAGCTTCAACAGTGAACATTTTATGAACGAAACAACTAATCGATTAATCATTTCCATAATCGATAGATTAAGATTTGTTGATTAATCGATTAGTTGATTAGTTGACAACTAGTCTCATAATCGATTTGAGTTATTTTTAATATATAAGAAGAAAATGTCCAAATTCTCTGGTTCCAGCTTTGACGGTGAACATTTTATGAACGAAACAACTAATTGATTAATCATTTCCATTACCGATAGATTAAGATTAGTTGATTAATCAATTAGTTGATTAGTTGACAACTAGTCTGATAATTGATTTCAGTCATTTTTAAGAAGAAAATGTCCAAATTCTCTGGTTCCAGTTTCAACAGTAAAAGACATTTGACACCATTTTATGAACGAAACAACTAATCGATTAATCATTTCCATAATCGATTAAGATTAGTCGATTAATCGATTAGTTGATAAGTTGACAACTAGTCTCATAATTTATTTGAGTTTTTTTTAATATATAAGAAGAAAATGTCCAAATTCTTTGGTTCCAGCTTCAACAGTAAAAGACATTTGACACCATTTTATGAATCAAACAACTAATCGATTAATCATTTCCATAATCAATAGATTAAGATTAGTTGATTAATCGATTGGTTGACAACTAGTCTCATAATCGATTTGAGTTATTTTTAATATATAAGAAGAAAATGTCCAAATTCTCTGGTTCCAGTGTCAACAGTGAACAACATTTTATGAACGAAACAACTAATCGATTAATCATTTTCATTATCGATAGATTAAGATTAGTTGATTAGTTGACAACTAGTCTCATAATCGATTTGAGTCATTTTTAAGAAAAAAATGTCCAAATTCTTTGGTTCCAGCTTCAATAGTGAAAGACATTTGACACCATTTTATGAATCAAACAACTAATCGATTAATCGTTTCCATAATCGATTAAGATTAGTCGATTAATCGATTAGTTGATTAGTTGACAACTAGTCTCATAATCGATTTGAGTCATTTTTAAGAAAAAAATGTCCAAATTCTCTGGTTCCAGCTTCAACAGTGAAAGACATTTGACACCATTTTATGAACGAAACAACTAATCGATTAATCATTTCCATAATCGATAGATTAAGATTAGTCGATTAATCGATTAGTTGATTAGTTGACAACTAGTCTGATAATCAATTTGAGTTTATTTTAAAGAAAAACTGTCCAAATTCTCTGGTTCCAGCTTCAACAGTGAACAACATTTTATGAATCAAACAACTAATCGATTAATCGTTTCCATAATCAACCGATTAAGATTAGTCGATTAATCGATTAGTTGACAACTAGTCTCATAATCAATTTGAGTCATTTTTAAGAAGAAAATGTCCAAATTCTCTGGTTCCAGCTTCAACAGTGAAAGACATTTGACACCATTTTATGAATCAAACAACTAATCGATTAATCGTTTCCATAATCGATAGATTAAGATTAATCGATTTGAGTCATTTTTAATATATAAGAAGAAAATGTCCAAATTCTCTGGTTCAAGCTTTGACAGTGAACAACATTTTATGAACGAAACAACTAATCGATTAATCATTCCCATAATCGATAGATTAAGATTAGTTGATTAATCGATTGGTTGACAACTAGTCTCATAATCGATTTGAGTTATTTTTAATATATAAGAAGAAAATGTCCAAATTCTCTGGTTCCAGTGTCAACAGTGAACGACATTTGACACCAAACGACTAATCGATTAATCGTTTCCATAATCAACCGATTAAGATTAGTTGATTAATCGATTAGTCGATTAGTTGATTTGAGTTATTTTTTATTATTTCCTGGTTTCTTTATTCTTCTATAACAGTAAACTGATGATCTTTGGGTTGTGGACTGTTGGTCTGGACATAAAAAGACATTTTATTTTGAATCTTCAGCTTTATTTGTTCCGATAATCGATTAATCGACTACAGCCGCTGCCCTGATGCTAACTTCTTTTTTTCAGGGAGCTGAGCAGGAATCGTGTTCGTAGGGTGGAGGGTTTGACGTTCCACGGCCTCCACGCCCTAAAATCCCTGAAGATGCAGAGAAACAGTTTGACTCGACTGATGGACGGAGCCTTCTGGGGCCTCAGCAACATGGAAGTCCTGTGAGTATAATTAGCCTCAAGTCTTCTTCTTCCATTATTGCAGCAATCGTAATGAATATTTTCTGCTATTAAATGTGTATTACGCACATATAGCATTGTGAATTTGATGAATTACAGCAAACAGAATGATAAAATCTATCTACTTTTAATGAAAACCACACATCATTCTGTTATAATATGCATTTAATGGCTGAAAATCAATAAATAGCCTTATATTAGCTTTAATACATTATATTTACATCAAGTATGATAGGAAAAGTATTAAATGCTCCATATAAAATATTATTTTAACTAAAACCTCATCTGTAGTAGTTTGATGATGTGATAAAAAGTCTTTTTATTCCAATTAAAAGCTGCAGCATCGCTGTTACCGGGTAGAATTTTTGTCCTCAGCCAATCACATCGCTGAAAAGTGTGAATAGAATAGAATATTGTTGTTATACAAAAGTGCAATGAGATTTAAAGCTTCACCATAAAGTGCACACATAAATAAACATAGGAAGAATATATATAATATAAATAATATAAAACTAAATGCATATTACGTCCATATAAAATATTATTGTAACTAAAACCTGTGATAAAAAGTCTTTTTATTCCAATTAAAAGCTGCAGGATCGCTGTTACCGGGTAGAATTTGTGTCCTCAGCCAATCACATCCCTGAGAATTAACACCTGAGTTTCTGCCCGTGTGTGTGTGTGTGTGTGTGTGTGTGTGTGTGTGTGTTGCAGGCAGCTGGACTACAACAACCTGACAGAGGTGAGTAAGGGCTGGCTGTACGGGCTGCTGACGCTGCAGCAGCTGCACCTCAGCCACAACGCCATCAGCAGGATCCGACCAGACGCCTGGGAGTTCTGCCAGAAGCTCAGCGAGCTGTGAGTTCACCTTCTCTACTTTTATTTCCCCCTCCTCCCTCCTTCTCTCTCCTCACACACACACACACACACACACACACACACACACACACACACACACACACACAGTTGATCCCAGTCAGAATATCACACCCCATCATCGGCCTCCCCTCTGCTCCGATGCCGTTTGAGTCAAAATCCTCACCAGATGTTGGAATTCAAGTAAACTCCATTACCCACAAGCATCAGCGATTTCCCCACGTTGACCTTTGACCCGTGTCTTAACCCCTCCTGTTATGTTATGGGTCAAATTGACCCATCTTCTTCAATTTGCAGCAAAAAAACTCAATTTAAATGTTTTATACAACTTATCCTAGTAAACTCCATTACCCACAAGCATCAGCGATTTCCCCACGTTGACCTTTGACCCGTGTCTTAACCCCTCCTGTTATGTTATGGGTCAAATTAACCCGTCTTCTTCAATTTGCAGTTAAAAAAAAACTGAATTTCAATGTTTTATACAACTTATCCTAGTAAACTCCATTACCCACAAGCATCAGCGATTTCCCCACATTGACCTTTGACCCGTGTCTTAACCCCTCCTGTTCAAATTGACCCATCTTCTTCAATTTGCAGCAAAAAAACTGAATTTAAATGTTATATTTCAATGTTTAATACAACTTATCCTAATTAAAGCATCAGCTGTTAGAGGTAATACGCCATTCTATTAAATACTGATAGAATAGTTATTAATGGAACAATTATTGATCAACTGATTAGTTTCTCATCTCTTGATCACCTTCCTTAACCATGAACATATTGATTAAGACATTTTTTGGTCTTGTTTTGTCGATTTAAATTAAAAAAATGGTAAAATGAGCCTCAAGAGAATCATATATATATATATATATATATATATATATATATATATATATATAAATAAAATTCCTGATGGGTATTGGAACACATCTCCTGACCAAATATATATTTTATGATTTTAATTTTATTACGTTAATGTTCAAAAGTTTAGAAATTTCCTTATTTTTGAAAGAAAATCACTGTTTTTTTCAATGAAGACAACTTTAAACTAATCAGAAATGCACTAATGTGGTAAATGACTATTCTATATATGTATATATGTCCTATAATAATAAAATACATTAATATAAACAGTCTTTTTTCACATTTCAACACATTAAAATGATGCTTAAGGACACGTCACCATGTTATTTGAGGTTATTGTAAGGTTTTTGTGTATTAATCCATAATATTCAGCTGAGATTAATAGAGAGAAATACAAGATTTTTATTACATTTTTCCATTTTCCATTTATATGCATGTACACTACTGTTCAGAAGTTTGGAATTAGCTTATTTTTGATAGAAAAGCACTGTTTTTATCAATGAATATAACTTTAAACTAATCAGAAATCCACTCTATACATTACTAATGTGGTAAATGCTGCAAATGTCTGGTATTTGGTGCATTTCCAGCAACTATCAGTCCAGTGTTCTAATGGTTCTAATGTGTTTTTGGGTCATATATTTATATAATTAGCTAAAAAATGTAGATCAGAACAAGTCACATGGCTGATAATTCCAGTTTTGACTCTAATTATTGTTTTTATAACTGACCCCAACAACAAAAAGGTCATAATTTCAATGTTCTCACAGATAGTTTGCTGTTATTTTTTTGTTTTTCCTGCTTCTTATCACACAAACCTGAGAGTAAACAAGCCAGAACCTTCACGGCTATCTGATCTGTCCCATCTGAGTTTACTTTAAATAAAAAAAGAGCAAATTCTGAAGGGAATAGACGAGGGGAGAGTCCCAGAACTTCCTGGTTGTTAACGCCTCCGTCCTTGTCCTGCAGGAACCTGTCCAGCAACCACCTGTCCAGACTAGAAGAGTCCAGTTTCGTGGGTCTGAGTCTCCTGGACCAGATCCACATCGGCAACAACCGGGTCAGCTTCATCGCTGACGGGGCGTTCCGAGGCCTCTCCAACCTGCAGACGCTGTGAGTTCACAATGAGGGATTCAAACATGTCGAACTTTATTCGTACGGCAGCTTTTCGCGCAGGTTAAAGCTCCATCTGGTTGGAATAATCTCCTTTTATTGACTTCTTCTTTTCTTTTCTCAAAATAAAAGAAAATCCTGAATTTTCTGTGACCTTAACCACAAAAACTCAACCTAAACCACAACTTAGGGGGAAAAGGTTTGTGTTTATGGGTTCGAGAAACAGGAAAAAAAGAGGGAAAAGCTTTTGTCTGTCAGCGCTAAAGCTAACAACATTAGCAAGTATGCAAAACAAGATTTTAAAAAACAAGTTAGTCCACATGCCTTTTCTCCATCAATCCTCTGCCTGAGTGGAAATATCCTGCCTGATCACACACACACACACACACACACACTCCCCCCCTGGTTTGGGACTTTTTAACTGGAACCAAATGTGATCCATGCTGAGGTCACTGCAGGGCAGGTGTGTATCTAGGTGGACATGGACCGCTTCAGGGCTTCAAACACACACACACACACACACACACACACACACACACACACACACACACACACCCTTCCTTGGTCTCAATCAGCCATAGCCAGGCATGCCGATGGGGGAGTGTGTGGAAATAACTGTTTGAAAAGCATTAGAGCAGCCGGAGGATCAAAGGCTGCCATTTCTCTGGGAAGTTTCTTGGCTTTCGGTGCCGTTGCTGCTCTGTAACTCGGCGTATTAAAGATGTTTAGTGGATTTTTCTTCCTGTGGATTCAGGGATAAATGCGTCCATAATTTTCCAGCAGCTGCAGCGCGAAGCGAGATATCGCGGGGTCGTTTTACGCCGTCGTTCTTTTCCAGGGAGGAATCGGTTTTCTCCACAAATTAAACCAGGCTTTTCTTTTTTTTTCTCCTGTCAAGATAACTTATCAGTTTATTTTTCACAACGGATCTCTGTGTGTTAGTTGAAATGCATTCTGGGAAACGTAGGAGAGTGACTTTCTATATATGGGTCAGTTCATGTTGGTTTCTTGGTCAATTTCTACCATTTATTTTAACAAAAATCACATAGAATGTCTGATTTTTCCCTTGTTTTTAACTGAAAATTAATGATAAACTTTAAAGACTAATATTTTCTTTAAAAAAAGTTGATTAAATCAACTAAATCAAAGAAAAATATGAAATAACCTAAAGTGGAATAGGCTAATTCTACTCAATATTGGCCTATTTGTGCTAAAATCAAGATATTTTCACTTGTTAAGATTTAATTTTCTTCTTCCTAAAACTACTGTAAGAAATGATATAGCGTCTTATTCCACTGGTGAATAATTTATCTTATTTCAAGTTTTTTCCCCCAATTTGGTGTCGTTTTAAGAAAACTGAGCTAATAATTTAACTTATTTCAAGTTTTTTCCTTGATTCGGGTTCTTGTTTAAAGAAAACAAGGCTTAACTTTTCCTTAAAAATAGATTAAATTGACTAAAATCAAGAAAAAAGCGAAATTTTCCACTACTCAATATTATATATATTTCACTTTTTGCAGCGTATACATTTAATTAATTTGCATGCAGTGTATTTATCATGTTATGTTGCTGCAAACATCACGAAATATTTAAATAACACTGCAAAAAACAGCGTGATTACTCTTATTGTCTGTGTTTAACAGGGATCTCCAGAACAATGAAATCTCCTGGACCATAGAGGACATGAATGGACCTTTCTCTGCTCTGGACAAGCTGAAAAACCTGTGAGTCCACGACCGATTTTTCAACTCGGACGTAAAGAAAACGCTGAAACTGACGCCGATTCTGTCAAATTCCACAGATTCCTGCAGGGCAACCAGATCCGCTCGGTGACTAAGAAGTCCTTCTCCGGCCTGGACGCGCTGCAGCACCTGTGAGTTTTAATCTAACTAATCAGAGCAGAATCACACCAAACTGTTCGTTAGAGTCTTCAACTTTGATGCGGAATCAAGGAAAATCTCAGCCGTCAGCATCTCTGCGTGCCTGCCTATCGATCACAGTGTGTGTGTGTGTGTGTGCAACAGCTGCATTTGATTCTAATTAGAGTTTTTTCCCAGCCGAGTTGGGCCTCTCTTGATTAACACAGCAAACTGCTGCCCAGAGTTTTATTGTTCTGGAGCCCAGACCTTTTTTTTTTTTTTTTGGAAGTTTTTCCTGCAGCCTTCGCTCCACACGACGGAAAAAAAAAATCCGCCTGGTTTCTCTCTTTCTTTGCCCTGATTCGTGTTTTTTTTCTCTCCTTTTAATCTGCAGAGATCTGAGCAACAACGCCATCATGTCCATCCAGGCCAACGCTTTCTCTCAGATGAAGAACCTGCAGGAGCTGTAAGTGAGACGGTGGAGTCTCTCGTCGGCACCAAACGATGTTTATTACATGTTAATAACAGATTTATAGGTTTCTCATGTCTTATTCCAAGCAAAACTTAAGAAAACAAGTGATGAAGTCTCAAATGAATGGGATAGTTTTCCTTTTCATGTTAGATAATGATTCCAAGCTCATATCCAAGGATTCCTGCAGAGTTTTATACTTAAAATGAATAAATAAATAGAAAATTCTGCATTTCTTACATGCATAAGTTGTGTAATGTCTCTCAAAAACTACATGCTAAGCTGTTAGCGGGTTTAGCTGCTACTTTATTCCTCATGCTAACACCTTATCAGTATTAGCTACTACTTTATTCCTCACGATAACATATTAGCAGTATTAGCTGCTAGTTTATTCCTCATGCTAACACCTTAGTGGGTTTAGCTGCTACTTTATTCCTCATGCTAACACCTTAGTGGGTTTAGCTACTACTTTATTCCTCACGCTAACACCTTAGTGGGTTTAGCTGCTACTTTATTCCTCCCGCTAACTTATTAGCGATTTTAGCTGCTACTTTATTCCTCCCGCTAACATATTAGCAGGTTTAGCTGCTACTTTATTCCTCACACTAGGCCACTAAGATATTAGCAGTATTAGCTGCTAGTTTATTCCTCCCGCTAACACAATAGCAGGTTTACCTGCTACTTTATTCCTCCCACTAACATATTAGTGGGTTTAGCTGCTACTTTATTCCTCACGTTATCATATTAGCAGTATTAGCTGCTAGTTTATTCCTCCCGCCAACACAATAGCCAGTTTAGCTGCTACTTTATTCCTCACGCTAACACATTAGTGGGTTTACCTGCTACTTTATTCCTCACGCTAACACCTTAGCGGGTTTAGCTGCTAACCGAAGGTTATTATGGTTTCAGCACTTTTATTATGCTACTAGACAGGTACTTATATTATTGGCCTATTGCATTTTAATATTCCCAAATAATTTAGAAATTTAGAAGCTAATCACCAGGTGAATTATCAAAATAAGAGTCTGAACATGATGTTACCTGGAAACTCTCAGCTGATTTTGATAAATAGGGCATTTGTGAAGTTGCAGTATTGCATAACCTTTGCATATAAGTAATAAATTTCTCCTATTTATCTATCAAACCAAAGCCAGACAATGAAAATCACTGGTCCTTGCACCCTTAAACTAGACAGAAAATCCAACATGGCGGCCTGTAACGTTCCTTCTATCCTCTCTCTTTCTCCTTCGTCTCCCTGGCAGCCATCTGAACACCTCCAGCCTGCTGTGTGACTGCCAGCTGAAGTGGCTTCCAGTGTGGGTGGTGGAACACACCTTCCTGTTCTGCATCAACGCCAGCTGTGCCCACCCACAGATGCTGAAGGGCCGGAGTGTGTTCGCCGTCGGCCAGGAGGAGTTCGTGTGTGGTCAGTGATGCTTTATGAATAAAGTTTATTCAACACGACGACAGGAAAGCACAAAACATTGTGCACGGCATTGACATTTCACACAAAACCAGTAATCATGTGTTGAATAATAACTGAAAAGGCAAACTGCTGATAAAAGTCTGTCCTGTATTATCAACTTTTATGGCTGAATTCTGAATAAAAGGTGATGACAGTGATGCTCACATGTCAAATGTCCATCAGCAATAGGGATATCCTGGTCATGTGACCTGTCCTTCAAAATAAAAGCCTCCTTTAAAAGCATAGATTTTATATCGCAGCTTTTTAGAAAAATGAAGATAATGGCGACATTATGCAACAGAGGGTTAAAAGATTTCGTTATTAGTGTATAGAAATGGAAATTCACCAGGACTGTTTCCAGGTTTCCAGGTTACACTTCTACAGTTCAGTTTTTCCTCTCAGAGCCTCATCAGCCTCCTTGTTCCTCCCCCCAGATGATTTCCCGAAGCCTCAGATCACGGTGCAGCCGGAGACCCAGTCGGCCCTGAAAGGCACCAACGTGACGTTCGTGTGCTCGGCGGCCAGCTCCAGCGACTCGCCCATGACCTTCGCCTGGAAGAAGGACAACGAGGTGCTGAACGACGTGGAGATCCACAACCAGGCTCACCTGCGGGTGCAGGGAGGCGCCGGCGGCGAGACGGAGGTGACGGAGTACACCACCACGCTGCAGCTGCCCAACGTGGACTTCTCCAGCGAAGGGAAATACCAGTGCGTCATCTCCAACCACTTTGGGTCGTCTTATTCCACCAAGGCCAGACTCACTGTCAACAGTAAGTTTTGGTTGAATTCAGATGATGCCACGTGTCTAAAATCCTGAAAAACAACTCTGATACAGCAGCAGCAACTATATTTGCTCTATAACAGCAACATAAACTGAGGGTTTGAGTGTTTAAATCCTTCAATATCTGCATTTTTTTCCTTTATTTTATATTTCAGTGCTCCCTTCCTTCACCAAGATGCCCATGGACCTGAGTATCCGAGCCGGGGCGACGGCCCGCCTGGAATGTGCGGCGGTGGGTCACCCCTCGCCTCAGATCGCCTGGCAGAAAGACGGCGGCACCGACTTCCCCGCAGCCCGCGAGCGCCGCATGCACGTGATGCCGGAGGACGACGTGTTCTTCATCGTGGACGTCAAGACCGAGGACATCGGTGTCTACAGCTGCACCGCCCAGAACACGGCGGGAGCCATTTCTGCTAACGCTACGCTAACGGTGCTAGGTGAGAAAAGGCGTGGCATACATTTATTTTCATTAGAGTAGATATGAGTTTAATGATGGCTTTGAGAGGTTCCCCCAGGAAAACGTAAGCTCCACTGAAGCTTTATTGAAGCTCCATTGTTAATTTATCTAAATTTCTTGATCTCAAATAAATGCCTGATCTGTTCAGCTGTTATTCGGTAATTTACGATATGTGGCTTCTTCCCTCCTGACAGAAACGCCCTCCTTCCTGAGGCCCCTCATGGATCGCACCATCGCCAAGGGCGAAACCGCCGTCCTGCAGTGCATCGCCGGCGGCAGCCCCGCCCCGCGGCTGAACTGGACCAAAGACGACAGTCCCCTGGTGGTCACCGAGCGCCACTTCTTCGCAGCCGCCAACCAGCTCCTCATTATCGTGGACGCCGCCGAGGCCGACGCGGGGAAGTACACCTGCGAGATGTCCAACGCTCTGGGCACCGAGCGGGGCAACATCCGCCTGGCGGTCATACCCAACCCCAACTGCGACTCCGGCGTGCAGGGCGGGGTGGGGGTGGGCATCGCCGGCGGGGCGGGATCGGACGACGACGGTTGGACCACGGTGGGCATCGTCATCATAGCGGTGGTGTGCTGCGTGGTCGGCACCTCGCTGGTTTGGGTGGTGATCATCTACCACACCCGGAGACGCAACGAGGACTGCAGCGTCACCAACACGGGTGAGGTCATCCTCCAAAACCCCAAATTTCACAATAAGCTATTTCAATTCAAGGCGTTTTTATACTCATCTAACTTGTCCTCGTGCTACAGATGAGACCAACCTGCCCGCTGACATCCCTAGCTACCTGTCCTCCCAGGGAACGCTCGCCGACCGCCAGGACGGCTACATCCCGTCAGAGAGCGGCAGCAGCCATCAGTACATGACGTCATCCATTAGCGGCTTCTACCTGCAGCCTAAAGACATGAACGGTAAACCACCGCCCTACTTTGACCTTAGAGAAGAGAAGCCTTCAGCAGTTCTCTCTCTGAAATTGAATTAGGCAACTGGACTTGCATCAGTCTCCAACCATGGTCCTGCAGAGCCCCTGTTGATTGTAGTTACCCCTAAGGTCTAGTGGTTAATTAGTAGAATCAGGTGTATAACTGCTTGATTGGAACAAAACTCTGCACCAACAGTAGTTCTCCAGGACCAGGGTTGCCTACCCTTGGTCAAGGAAGATGTTTCGCCTCTTATCCAAGGGGTTTTATCAGTTAGTATGCTTAGTCTGACTAGTCCTAGGTATTTATCCTCTGGAAACATGTTCACGAAAGTACCTGTGCACCTTTAGTGGTTCTCAAGGACCAGGGCTGCCAACATCCGGTCTAGGAAGATTATTTGCCTCTTTTTCAAGGGGCTTCACACGTTTGTATGGTTCATTCGGACTCGTCCTAGGTAATTATCCTCCTCCAAGGACCTGTGAAAGTATTGTTTTCACTTGACCATTGTTGGTATCTCATGTGAAACTGCACAAATATTGGTCCGGTTGCCTACGATTCAATTTGAGAAAGAGAACATTGACCTGGATGATTGAGAATATTCACAGACAAGACTTCAGATTCAAGTGTTTCTGACATGACAGTCTTCCCTCATCCCCACAGGTCTTTGTCAGCTGGATACAGGAAGTGAAGCAGACATGGAGGCGGCCATCGATCCCCTGCTGTGCCACTACCAAGGTCCAATCGGGACGCTGCTTCGCCGAGACAACGTGTACTCCACCGACCCGTCGGAGGTGTTCACAGGTCTGTACAGCTGATGTCCAAATTCAGGAATTTGTCTTCCCAACTTTGCAAAAGATCTAATGATTTCACTTTTTTTGGGGTTTTTTACCTTCAGGCTGTTCGATTGAACAAAGGCCCGTCTGCATGGACTCCTACAGCCCTAAGAGGAGGGACTACTTCCTCTCGGAGCCCTTTGACCTCTGCTCCTCCACTGTCCTGATGCAGCTTCACAACGCCAACGTCCATCACGGCCCCTCCCACCAGCAGAGCGACTGCCGCCCGTCCACAGAGGAGGTTGATGCCCACGACTATGGCCGACCTCATGAGTGCCTGTCCCCCTGCAACACCTTCATGGGTAGGTGATGAGTCTAAGAATGTACCCGAAGCATTTCCAGGATTTGTCCAGACTTGGATCTGACTTTTCCCCTTTTTTCTCACTCAGGAACATTTGGGAAAGCTCCCTGGAGGCCTCAGCAGGACCTGTACCCGGGATTCCTCCCGCCATCAGTGACACATAATGGAATAACTCTGCATGAGAACCCGTACACCGCCCCGGATTCGGACCAAGAGGAGAACAGCTGCAACAAGGACTCGGCCTCAGAGCAGAACAGCCTTTACGAACAATTTGACACCAACAGGACTGATCGCATCTCACAGGGCAGAACGAGCACTTAGCTGAGTGACTGAGCTCCGGTTTGCTCTTGTTTTTCATGAAGAGGACTACCAAAAAAAAAGAATTCTACCTCACTGAATGGACACTTTTGCAATAAAAGGACTCCTGAAATGTGCAACGAGTGAATGTAAAGAACAATTTGAAGTTCCTGCAGAACAAGGAACACATGAACAGCTGTTTTTTAGAGATACAGCTAAAATAATATAGATGAATATTAACTTTTTTATATATAAATTTTATTATATTTTGTAAATTGTATATAAACAGATTACATTATTTTTGCTTACTTTCTTTCATGTATGAGTATTTTGCAGTCCTGCCAATTCAGTTATTCTAGCCTGAGTTTTTTGTTGTTGCTTTGAATGAAGCAATATTTTGCACATATGTAAACAAAATAAAAACACCTTAATGTGTGCTGCTACATTCACTTAGAGTCTTTATTCACTAAAAAAAGAAAATCACCAGATTTCACTAAAATACCTTGATCCAAAAAGTATGTGCAACCTAACTTACTTACTTACTTTGAATGTACAAACTTTAGCCCTTGATGTTAGCATAATGTTATAGTTAGCTGGCTATTCTCAGTTGGCTAGCCAGCTAATGCTAGCTACAATCATGCAATTTGAGGAGGCTAGCTAGCCAGTCTTGACAATAACTCAAGTTAAATTAATAAATCAAATGCTTTGCTACTTACATTTATTTTTGGACAAAATCCAGAGCATGTCACTCATCCTTAACTTTCCATTTACCTCAGTATGAATCAAACTTGATGTCTCTAAATGCATGGTATGCAACTGCATGGTACACTATTTTCAGTGTTGATGTTTATGGTGAAGAAGACGACGTATTAAGACATTCGGAGGACCTGGAGCTGGTGCTGGGTGGGGGTTAAATACTGGCCTTTTAAAGCAGAACCACAGGCCGCCAAGGACGGTATAGGTCTGTCATCAGTCAGCCCCCCCACTGAGAGAGGATGTTTAAAGGGTTTCTTCCATGTTGGGCTGGGCAGCCATTCAGTATTATCCTTCACTGACCTCCTGCAGAATCTCAGCACATCATCTCAGGTTTCAAATTACTGTCTTCCAAATTAAAAAGGGTTGCAGGAGGTTTGTTTTACACCTTTTTTTAGATGTTTATGCCCAATGGAAACAACAATCCCAACGGAAAATATGACATAAATATCCTTAAAGAGGTTTCAACCATATGGTCCAGTCCAGTTAAACCATCAAAATAGAATTGTTTGATGACACGTCATCTGGATTGAGCTAAACCGACTGCTCTGGACTGTGGGTCATTTCTAAAGGTCAGAAGATCTGTGTGATCCTGGTACATTTATAAGTCCAGAAATATAAGAGGTTGTCAGTGATTAGGAGGATCTTGAACTGAATTCCGACGTGTACATGGAGCCAATGTGAGTGGGCCAGAATTGGGGAAAACATGCTCTCTTCATTTAGGATTTGTCTGGAAATCCTGGCCTCCGCGTTCCGACTCTATTGAAGTCTCTTAAACAAGAAAACATGGAGTTGCAGTGATCCAGGCCTCAATGATTTGCTCTATGATGTTCTCAAGCAATGTTTAACTCACTTTGGCAAAATGTCTGACTTGTAAAAAAAAAAAAAAACACACAAGACTGAATCAATTTATTCATGTGATGGTCAAAAATTCTGATTTTGATCAAACACAACAGCGAGATTTGTAGCAGATGGTTTTATATTCCCTGCTGAATGCCGGAGGAATGGACTAGTATTATTTGAAACTTCTGGGCCAATGACCAAGATTTCTGTTTTGTCAGAATTCAGCTGGAAAAAAAGTAGTAACATGCAATTATTCCAACTATTGCTACTACAATTACTAGCTAGTTGACCAATGTTTTTACTAATATGTTTAATAATACTACTGATCCTGCTACTTCTTGCAGTTACCTAAAAGTTAGGTTCAGATTGTTTAAGTCTCTCAATACGGTATTTTTGGTACAAAACTCTCCTCTTAATACGATTCCTCTACCTTTCTGTCATTAAGAAGAGACACAAAGGGGAGATTCTGTTCTCAAAGACTAAATCTGGAAGGTTCACACCTGATTTAGTGAATTTTAGAATGTTTTTTGTACAAAACTAGAACAAAACTGGAACGGACCTTAGGGTTATGACCAGTTTTAGAGTCTATCTCACTACAGCTTGACCTTGGTATGTCCAATTTACCTTTCAATACTGCAAGTTTAAGCACTAAATATCAGGTATGTTTGATACGATTGGCTATAAGATACATGCAGAGGCGATTGACAGATATTCGGCCAATAAATGGCTCCAGTCTTCCAAAGACCACCACCAGGAATGGTTCCCAGGTGTTAGCCAGGATAACTACAGCTACTAAATACAACCTTATTTATTTAAGATGCACCCCTCTTACTGCCAAAAATGGTATGCCGAAGTTGCAAGTAGCACAGTTCCACATGTCGTTCTAAAGCCCTGGCTATTGGCTATCAGATATGCATGGTCTTGAAATTTCCATTGGGTCACACTGTTGGACATCAAACGAGTAAAGGTGGTCCAACTTTTATACTCGTTCCTCATTGGCTTTCAAGCTGGATATCTTCCAAACTCATGCGTTGATTGGCTTGTGCATGGTGTCAATTGATGCAAAACAACTTTAAGACCATAATTGTTGTGTTATTTGCACATAGAAACTAATGATATAGTTATATGTAACTAGAGCTGCAATGATAAGTCAATCAATTAGTTTTTGATTAAATTAAATGTAGAATGTTCCTCCACTTTTATTGAAAATCATCTGTTTTCTCTGGTTTCTTTAGTCTTCTATGTAAACTGATGATCTTTGTGTTGGGTCTGGACATTTTAGTTTGAAACTTCAGCTTTTGAGAAAGAGTGATCGACATTTTACACCATTTTATGAACCAAACAACCAATCGATCAATCATTTTAATAATCACCTATCAAATAATCGTTAGTTGTAGCCCTACATTGTGTGAAACCGTCAAATTGCTGTTACAACAGCACCGCACAATGTACCTTAGCTCAAACCAGACTGTTTGGTGGATGACTCATTCCCCCTTCCCTCCCTACCACCCCCATCCTCCAGCCCTTCTCGCCTGGCGGTTTGTTGTTTCAGGCCTCTCCTCTCCAACATGAGGGAAAAAGGTGTGCTTGTGCGCTAACTGTTGAAACTTGCACTTGGAAAGCGTCTTGCGGCTCCCTCGCTGCCACAGTGGAGCTGTGTTTACGATATGGCAGATACCGGGGATGGGGGTGCCAGCAGCTCGGAGAGGGGATTTCAGTCCAATCTTTCCAAGGCCAGTCGTTTCTGTCTCGCGTTTTTAATCTGTCAGCGTGAAAAGAACTGGAGTGAAAAGTAGTCAGGTCTTTTTTTTTTTCCTGTTTTAATCATGTGTGTCTTAAAAAGGTCTGTGTTTGGATTCCTACTCTCGCTCAGTTTGTGCGTATGGAAATGCTGATGAGGAGATTTGCTTTCCTAGCATGTGTTATTTCGCTCCCATCCCTCCGGCTGACTAATGTTTAAGTACACCTGGCTGTCGGCTACGCTGCGCTGGTTTGTGTGCCTTTACCCCACTGTAAAGGAATGAGGGGGTTCGTTGGAAGTCTTGCCAGTTCTTTGAGGAGGCTGCGATTAAGACAAGATGGTGGAGCCACACACGTCCAAACACCTGGGAAACAGCTGCTGCTGCTGCCGCCGAAAGACACGTTCAGGGACCGGTCCACTCCCGGTTAATAATCTTATCGCAGGCGCTGACTCACGTCGGGTCAGAAAAGAACCCGTGGACGTCCTCCAGGATGTAAAGTGGGGTCTTAAGTGATGAATGATAAACTAAGCGGATTTCTTAATCCGTTCTTTCCAGGAGTGACGAACGCCATTGTTTGCGATCACGTCTTTTTGAAACCCCTGTGTGGGCCTGCTGATGTACGATGAGCTGGTGATATCATGTGAGACTGTGTGTTAACAGATGTCAGACCAGAACACAAAGGTTCTACTTCTAGGAGCTGCGGCCATATTTGGACTGAAGCAGCAACACTGGAGCAGCTGGAAAAGGCCACTCCAGATTAGTCATGAAACACTTTTACTGTGAAATCAAGGGCACATTTCATTTGGTCTTTTGTTCTTGTTCCATGGAGATTGTGACTAAATATGACATGACATGTGGTAGTGGTACATGTCTACCTGAAGATACTAGACAGAAATTTAATAATAGGTAGACTACATTCAAAAAGGTTTGGGGCCAGATAACTTTAAACTATCAGAAATCCACATTACTAACGTGGTAAATGACTATTCTAGCTGCAAATGTCTGGTTTTTGGTGCATCAATATCTACATAAGGGTATAGAGGCCCATTTCCAGCAACTATCAGTTTAGTGTTCTAATGGAACATTGCGTCAGAAGGTTAATGGATGATTAGAAAACCCTTGATGCTAACATGTTAGCACGGCTGGAAACAGTTTACCTGCTTAGAGAAGCTAGAAAACTGACCTTCCTTTGACAAAAGCTGAGTTTGAAGGAAATGTTGCACTATTTGACTATATTTTCTATTCATTTTATAACCCATGGTGGTAAATAAAAGTGGAAAACACAAAATTGGGTGACCCCAAACATTTGTGCTTTAATTACCTTAGATTGAGACACCTAGACGGCACCAGCAACTACAGGCATTTCCTTTAAGTTAGAAGGAATCACTTTAGCCCTTTTTCCCTATTTCTGGTCTTTATGCTAAGCTAAATGAATCCGCTAGTAGCCGTAGCTATTCACATATTTCAAATATTTATCATATCAGTGACAAATAGTGTTTGGCAAGATGAGAAAGTCAAAAACTCACTTGTTGAGTGTTGATAGCATGTGTTTTTAACTTTTAAAAACCTTTTTAAGAGAGTTAAACCCTCTGGTACCAAGTTTTTAGATAGTTTTATCACTGACTCTTAAATATATCAAACTATTACTTTGATTGTAAGAATAGACAGTGAATTCTCTCTATCAGTCTCACCTGGAAACTCTCTATTACGTCTTCGACAGCCGCAAACATGCTGAATGCAACAAGTTCACAGCTGTTTTACTGGACTTGTCAATAGAGATCATGTTGAATATCTCCTGCTGGTGTAGAACTGGGCCAAGCAGGTTGAGGGAAAACAGATATAAACTGACAGATGGAAGATTGTTAACAGTGTAAGAGGATCCCAGGGAGGGTTTTTCCTTGAACTACCTTTGCTTGAGGTCGCACCATGGCTACTGTGGTAAAGAGGTTTCTTCCCCTTTCAGGGTTTAGCAGCTGCACTCGTGGATTCAATCCCTCTTCTCGAGGAATATTACTTGTCTGCAAGGTTTTACACTTCACTAAACTATGCATGTTACAATTAAGCGGGTGGATGTAATTCGCCTCCGAACACAGGCCAGAATGGTTTATTTACTCCTTCAGGAAAGTCTCTAAAATTGCTGCAACCGAAAAACAATTTGTGGCCGATATCAAGCGACTGAGGCGTAAAAGGTTTCCACTTTTAAAAAAGAGACGCTGTGGATTCGGGAGACTCCTGCCGAGTCCGCAGCCAGGGACAACCTTTGCATTTCCAGCCGGGGGGAAAAAGAAAACACCGGCCAGATTGCAGAATAATTTCCCCTCTTTGATTCTACATCCAGAGAAACTAGACAGGAAGTTGACTATTCCTTCAGACCACCAATGACTGGCAGACGGCTGATGGAGCTTGCTATCCCCTGGTCTCAGATCGGCATCTGATCTCCATTTTGGGATCCCGTAGCAGTCGACTGATCCAGGGTCAGCTCCTCGGGCCATCCATGCTCCCCATACCCCAGAGACTAAACCAAGAAAATGAATTTAGCATGCCACGGCCTTATCTCATTGCCAGACACTCTGAATTTTGTAGCTAATTTGCCTTCATTACTGCCAGATGTGGTGACATGCAGACAGATGTTTATTATATTAAATAGCTACAGGCGGTTCGCACAAATGATTATTCCTCTGTTATGAAGCTCAGGAAATCTGCAGGGGGATTGGTGTCTAACTTTTACGACCACTGAGCTCCTTTCAACATTACTTTGTCCAAAGTTCTTTGTAGGTAAAATACGGATTTAAAAAGGCGAGGTGACCCCAACTGTCGGTATGTGAGGTCACATTTTGGGTCAGACTTCCCCAACTGTCCAAATCGGGAAAGATTTGTGTTCACGGATGGTTTTTCACTCACTCTGCCTGATGGTTTTTGGGTTTTTTTCGCTCATTCTGGTTTGGGTTCTGCTCTATTGTGACGAAGCATTTCGATCATCCGCAGATTATCTTCAAGCTGGTTGAGAATCTTTTGACCATGGCAGAGTCTGCATTCACCCGAGGCCAACTTCAGCTCGGAAACACCGAGCTGCAGAAATCCCACGGCCGTATAATATGTTCACACCAGTTCACATCGGTGTGAATCCCAGCACGGACTCCATAAAAACCCCATCGGAACCCGTCGGACCATCGCTTTTCAATCTCCGAAATCCAGCCACGGCCCCTTTTGTATGATTAAAAGCACATACAAGGGCTTTGCATCTTGCAGATGTTGCCATAAATCACCGGTTGGCCCTGCCTCTGCAACTGGCTTCTTAACAAATGTTCCACAATAACGGCGGCCCCCACCCCACCCTTCCAGTAAAAGAGAAGAAAAAAAAAGGAAAGGGGTGAAAGAAAAAGAAAAAAAAAGGGGGCTGAAATTCCTAACCGGCTTGCTTGTAACTCTTTCAGGACTATTGTAAAGTCTCAGCCATGTCAGCACAGGTGGAAACCTGAGGGGTCGTAAAACCAGGGAAGAAAAAAAAAAAAAAACGCCCATTCCGCGCTTTCTCTTTTCCAACAATGTCTTAAACTCCCTGCTGTCTCAGCCCAGCCCTCCACTGTGACTAATTCCACACAAATCTAAAGGACTAAATCAGTCAGGCTGCCCCGGTTGTCTGTGGACGGCAGTAACCGACACCCCCTAGCCTGTAAAAAGACGTAACCATAATGGCCGTGACGAAAACCAGGCCGTGAATCACAGTCTCGGAGGCATTCAGAGAAAGATGCTCCCTGTAGATCCTCTCAAAAGCTCCGATCTCCAAACCCCCAACCGGCTACTTTAGAAAGTTTTACACAGATAGAGACAATTAGGGACTTTTGGAATGGGGACAGTTGAGTCAAATCTTTGAGGGATTTGAGAAAGTTACCACCAGCTCCTGAGGGACATATCTGGCTCTTAAGTCCACAATGTTAACAAGCTTGTTACTACAACTGTCTGCCATTTGGTGCAGGGCTGTTAGCTTATAGCTAACAAGTCCCCAATGCTGCAGGCTGACAAAGACAAAGACTGATTGCGAGACTCAAAACAATGAGCTGAAAGACACTTAAGGCCCAGTCCAGACTGCCACAGTCAAGCTCAAACTCCTACGTCTATACATTTCCAGACAGCGTTTGAGGTTTGGGGGTATGTTAAAGGGAATGAGGTGTGAGGGCTTGCGGTGATGAGATTTGAGATTTATGGGTGAGACGCTGACAACAAAACGCCGGAGGCGAAGCTTCGTGTCTGCACCTGGGACACTTAACCTTTTTTTTTGTTTTACTTTTACAGCTTTTTCTTTAAAGTTCCCCTCCAGACATGTATTAAGACGTATAAAGATCATGTTGGTGAAGGTATAAAAAGGGATCCACAAGGCATCTTTTGGATGATGGGGGGTGGGGGGGGTCATGCTGCCTGGATGCACCTGATTGCATGAACGCTTCCAATTTTTGCGGATTTCAAAATAGACAACCATGGAAAGAGATTGTTCAACATGCTGCTCACTGATTGGTCGATGTTTTGCCAGTTTAATTTGATTCATTCAGCTTCAAACCAACAGCTCTTGCATAAATTGGACAGTGTGGATCTTATTTTAGTAATTTTAGATCTTATTTTGTTTTCCAATTTCGCTGTTTTGAGTCTAGAATGTCAATTTTTCAACATTTCCTTCTACTTGTCGAGTCAAGATATGTCAGTTTTTTCATTATTTCAGTAAATTACCTTATAACTCACCCCATTAGTGTGGTAAATTATATGACATTAACTCACATAACCAGTGATCGTGTACTAGATGTCCACTGAGTTCCATTTGTAGTGTAAAGTTTGAAAGTTTGAAAGATCTAGCATAAACAACCAATGAGTTAATGCCCCCAAAAAGTGCCTTTATTCCCTATTATTCACCTATTTATTAATGCCTGATGATGAGGATGTTCAAGTGTAAGGGGGTTGGATTAGCAAATGTTAGCATGTTAACAAAAAAAACTAAAACTAGCATGGTAATGCTAGCGT
Organism: Lepturacanthus savala; assembly: GCA_030544235.1. Classification (NCBI taxonomy): domain Eukaryota; kingdom Metazoa; phylum Chordata; class Actinopteri; order Scombriformes; family Trichiuridae; genus Lepturacanthus; species Lepturacanthus savala. The sequence goes on from CM060474.1 coordinate 20,763,051, forward strand.
TTAGCTCAAACACTGCTGTGTCTACAGTGTCAAAGAGCTAGTGTGTCTGTAGACTCTTAGTCTTGTAATATCAAAAGGAATTACATACACATGACAGCAGCTGGTGAAACCTGTATTTAAAAGATTGCACAAATCTGTATTGATCCCTGTGGGGAAACCATGTCACTGCAGCAGCAAACATTAAGAGCAAATAGAGAAACAGAGTATAAATGTCACAGATAACAGTGGACAAGAGGAGAAATGTCTTATAAAAACAACATATGAAGAGTTAAACCGTTAAATTGTGGTGAACATAAAAAGCCCCCGTTTTAAAAAGCACGTCTTATGCAACTTTCAGAAGCCAGATGTTTAAAAGCACATTTTAAAGCTAAATAAAGCTATTGCTCACCACTCAATCATCAGTTTCCACCTGACCTTTGACCCCTCGGAGAATCAACTCTTCACACTGGCACCAAGCATGTCCTTGACTCTGGATTCTGGACCAAGAGTCAAACACTCAAACACGCAAACGCCCTGTGTTTGCACTGCTTTTCAACGACAATAAGCGTTTTAAAAGCCCTATTAACATTTTAATGCCAACATTTGGCAGCAATAAGAGAATGTTTGACACTTTAAAGGACAATATCTGTTTTTATTTAAAGGTCCCTTACAGCAGAAAGTGAGATTTTAATTGCTTTTTTCGGCCTATAAATAGTGTCCCATGATTCAAAACACAGCTGGATCCAGAAACTGTGCCTTAAAAACCAGCCATTAGGACTTCTGTGAAGTTTTAATGTCACAACTAAACAGTCACAGCCCACCCCCCCATTCACAGCCAATCAAATCAGTCAGAAAATGGACATTAATATTAATAAGCAGGCGGAAAATGACCTGTTCTTTCTAAACCCCTTAGAAAAAATATGTAAAACTGTACAGAGATGATTTTTTGTAGTCAAAACCACAAATATATCTTGTTAGGGATATCAAAACTTCAAATAAAACCAGAGAAAAGTGTAAAATATGGGACCTTGAAGGGCCTGATTTATGACCTTAACATTGAAGTAAAAGTGCAGCTTTCCACACATGAATAAAGAGACAGCTTTTATTTTCTTTGGCCGTCCTCGGCTATCAGCCGCGCCTCCTGCCCACCAAAAAAGCAGTTTTCAAAAGGGGCGAGTGATGCCGTCTCTGGGAATGAAGGGAAAATCCTTGCGCTGACAACGAGCAAACAAACACTAAAGGTTTTTAATTTCAGGCCAAGCCTGCTGTCAACAGCTCGAACAAATGAAAGCAGAGGAAGGAATGAGGACGAGGGGGGGGGGGAAGGAGAAGAGAAAGACTAACATGACACAGCGCTAATCGAGCCTCTTTCTTTAAAAGACGGAGAAATATCTCCCCCCCATTGTTGATGCTGAGAGCTCTTTGTAGAGACCTAATCTGATAACAGGGTGTGAGTGTTTTCACAAGTTAACCTCTCCACTATTTACCGAGACCGAGAGCCGCCAATTGGCGTTTGGTGAAAACCTGTTTTTGCCGCGTCGGGTCCCACAACACTTCCCAACGAGAGCTTCATCTTGTACTGATTATTGGCCTACATCTCAATTGGATTTTCAATAGCTTCCCTGGGAAGAAAGTTTGGACCGCCGGAGTTTATATGTTGGCTGGAATGTCATAGCAATTAACTCATACTTTCTTCATGTTTGCCAGTCATTAATGAGTCCAATATGGCCAGTGCCTCTCCGCATGCGATGAATCCCGTCTTGGCTTGATGGCTCCGTGCTTTTTTGCCTCATGTGGATCCAGGCAGAAAAAGGAAAAAAACGGTCCTGTAAAGTAAAGTAAAGGCGTTCTGTGCGTTCGCCAACCTCTCGGAAGCCAAACTTTGCATCCCTGACACTGAATCGAAGTGGAAAGAAGCCTTTAGAATGCATTTCCAACTTTACGTCTGACAATAAAAACGGCCAATGCCGTCGCACACTGTGAACCCTTGCGAGCGTGTCCTGGCAGGCACTGTTGTGCAAACAGCGCTGCTTTTTTAGAACAACTGAGCTGTCGAATATTTATTGTTTGGTTTAGGTTTCAGTGAGAAATTACGACATCAGTCGGCGGCATAGGAGGTGCCGCTCGGCGAGGGGGAATTCCCACTTTCCCTTCAACGCACAGGTCTATCCAGAGAGGCCGCCTGACGTGTTGATGGATGCCTCATCTTTGGCTGATTCTCTTTGAATCCCAACAAGTCGTAAAATAAAAGAAGAGATTGTTTGACTGTCATGGGCATTTGAAATCAAAAATGTTATTTTAGTTTGAAGCTGCTGATGGTGGATAGGGTTTTTTTTATTGTCTTGTTGCGGTGGTAAAACCCCTGACGGCATTTATAGTCTCTCCACTGGAACAAGTTTCACGACATAGTGGTTTATTTAAGGACCTATCTTTTACTAAGTCAAGTGTTTCTTTATTGTCGTCCATGTTAATACATCTTTGACCTTGAATTGTTTAAAGCGCAGGGAATGCAGACCTCGTTACACGCAGCATTGATTAACTCATTCCCTGCAATTGATGAGATTGGTGTTTTCATTGCTTGCTAGCTTGGCTAATGCTATATGATGCTATTGGCTGATGGCCAATGGAGTCAAACGTCTACATTGGCGGCCATCTTGCCACAGGGAGCTCGCTCACCCATAACAATGTATTTTAATGGTGCATGTTATTTTAAATGACTGAAACTTTCTCAATTTTCAACCAATTTTTAAACAGTTTGGTTTTATATAAACTTAGTTTTTAAGTATATATATATTATATAGTTATATAATTATAGCCACATTGATAACATTTGTTAGAAACCAAATTATGTGTAAAGAGTATTTGAGTTTGTTCAATCCATCAAGTCAGATTGTTTGTGGCAAGATGGCCGCCGGTTGAGGACATCCAAGGGCTACCAGAGACAACAAAATTAAAATATAACAGCTCAGTTTTTTGTCTAAAAGGCGATTTTTTTGCTAAAAATGACCTCAATCAAGAAAATAGTGTTCTTATACCACAACACCCACTCACATGCATGTGGCGTAGGTTAATTAGATTTTAATCAGTGACTATTTAACTACAACTAGATTGAGATTATTTCCCATTCTGCTCGTGGTGGAAATTTACAAGAACAAAAACTGTTGAACAATGGAGCAGAAACAGAAGCCGGTTTTGGCCACAGCTGCCCGAGTGTGTGCAGTGGTTTGTTCTGACAAAAGGAGAAAGAGAAGAGGCTGCAGCAGTTTCTGTCCACGGTTTTTTCCTCTTCTCCACTCTATCATGGTACAAATGGGAGGACATGAGAAAGAAGGACTCTAATTCACTCCACCATCATCTCCCCAAGAAGAACCAAGACCTGTTGAGGTTCTAGCACCACCTCAGGCGTCAGCACCTGGTTCCCAGGACGAACCTCTTAAGACGCACCCTCATTTTCAGTCCTATTTGTGAAAATGTTATGCCCAATTTTCCAGTCTCGTCATGGGAAATTTCCATTGAGTCACTCTGCTGTCCATCCAAACCGACGGTGGTCAAACTTTCGTAGTTGGTCCTCATTGGTTGGCCATCTCCAGACCACATTTTTCATTAGCTTGTGCATGGTGTCAATTGATGCAAAACATCTTTGAGACTGAAAGTGTTCCATTATTTGTGCATAGAACTGAAATGTGGCTCATGGGACAATGTGTTTTAAGAGGCTAAAAACTTGATTTTATGGGAATGTCAAAACAAGATAAAGGCTGCTACTTGCCTATATAGTAGGCACAAATAAGCAATCCTCTATCTAGAATGTCTAAATACCTTAGTAGGCTTTCATCAGGTATAGATATGGGCTAGCAAACCACACTACGCTATCCCAGAAGTCACTGGGAGGCCAAGATGGCAGTGCTATAGTATGTGAGAGTTGTGCCTTCTACTGGCTAACGTCCAACATAGAAGCTGCGACTGTGACATTCAAGTAGTAGCTACTGGTTAGCAGGAAGTAAGATTTAGCATTATTTAGCATCATCTAGTGGTATGAATGGAATATAATCTAGGAGTTTTCTGTGGTTTTATTACCAAAGAGTTTTTCCAAGGGGGCGTGGTTTTCCTCCTGCAAAGCCCACCATGTTGCACCTCCTACAAATTTAAGTTAATCGATTGGTTGCAATCTGCAACCTCGCCACTAGATGGTTTCAGAAATTCCACCCTGGACCTTTAAGACAGCAACAAACGCGAGGTATTTTTGAAACTGTGTTTTTTGGGATGGTTTCGGACTTTCATGCACACATGACTTGAGTTTTTTGTTACCAGATAAAATGGTGAACTTTTTAAAAAAGTCCAGTTTCCAGTGGTCGACGGTAAACAGGAAGTTGTATCCATGGAGATTTGTGACGAGACCAGCCTTCCGCTGGTGCCATTAAAGTTAAATTTCTAAAATACCTGTGTTCTTCTGGACGAGGCCTCAGTCTGAGTTTTATAACCACCTTAAACCCAACGTTTGAGTGTCATAACTCTTACACATTTATTCCGACATTAGAAAATACGCCCGCGACTGTGAAATCGCTTGAAAACGCCGTCTGGTGCGAGTCCAGCTTTTATTAAAACCGTTCAAACAAATGCACGAAATATTACTTCAATCTTCTGACAGAGAGAAAGCGAAACATCAGGGCCGATGTTTAACGGCCTCGTATATCAGCCGGGAAAAAAAAACTGCTGAGAAATACAAAAATAATCATTCACAGGCTCGACATGTCATGTGCTCGCGGGCCCACCCAGAAGAGTGACTGCAGCCGTTTGTCTTTTTTCATAAACTATTTTATCATCGGCTGTGTTGTGCTGAAAACGTACACACGTCCTCCCACACTGACTCAGCGAGCTCCAGATGGAAAACGGAGCCGTCTCTATTTTTTTCTTCTTCTTCTTCTTCTTCTTTTTTGGTGCTGCGAGGTCGGGCATCGTTGCGCTCTCTTCATAACAAAGATTTTCAAATGTTTTCCAGACTGGATGGCAGCAGCAAGCCGCTGTGTGGCGACTCCATCAGCGTCTTGGATAATGTCTTGGCGCTGTCGGCCCAGTTTCTGAAACATAAATAAGGCCGTTTTTTTAAGTGGCGGCTGGCAGGCGGGGGCTGCTGCAGGCCTCCTCCTCCTCTCATCTACGCCGCCTGCGTTCACGTGGTCTTATTTGTTTAAAAATAGATATTTTTGACAGTTTTAAACTTTTAAAGCTGCGCGACTTTTTAACCTTCCTCATGTGTTCGTTTGCTGCAGCGGCTAAAATCCCCTTTTATTGATTTTCAGGACAATAAGCAGTTAAACTCCAGGGTCACCCTGTGGGGGACTGCTCCACTAATCATGTACAAATATAGTCAAACTATACATCAAATTAAACAGGAGAAACTCCACTACAAGCACATATAAGTCATATTTACACACACCAAACACAACTCCAACACCAAGCTAATTAATTAACAAATATGAGAATCGGTATACGATCATAAAGCCGACCCACTCTCCACATTTTAATGGCTAGCACTCTGATACTTCATGTTACACAAACAAATGACATCTCATATGAAAGCTGAGACTGTGACGAGTCCAACGGTACCATCAGTGTAGCTTTTTGGGATGAAAATTTTTATTTGAGAGCAATAAATGTTCGTTTTGTGTCGTGTTTTTTTCCAGAGACATACCCTACTTACTATGGGTATGTCCTAAACCTGGAAAAGGGCTGGAGGTCAAGGGGTTAAAACTAATATAAAACTAAAATATTATACTACCATAATAATCTAACTTGTCATGCACGTTTAAGCCCTAATCATGTTCAAATAGTTTAAACAATCATATTAAATGTAAGTAGTAGTTATAGCAATATTCCATATCCCTTAATTGCTGTTGCTATGGTAACTAACATCGTTAGAGCTCGTTAGTTCTGATCTTAACGAGCAGACTGGTTGAAAGAGGCTGATTCTGCTTCTACATATTAGTTTGATTGGTTTCTTCCACGTAGCTAGCTGCTAATTAGCCGTTAGCCACTAGCCCCGCCCACTGGAAAAAACAGCATCTGGACTGAACCACTTTGAGGAACAAGGACGGGGGTGTTATCATTTTTTGACACAAGCGCTAAATGAAGATCAGAACAAGTCAATTCGCTGTCAACGCACTCAAAATGCAAATAAAAACCATTAAGCGGTTCTTTTATGCATTTAAAATTTAAAACAGGTCGACCCTAACACAAGAGGAAGGTTAAAACCTCGTAGAACCTTAGATATTCCTGTCCTGCCCTGACCTCGAGTGTATCCTGGGGGTAATATATCTGATTTATGGGGCTATAAACTAAAAAAGGGAAGAGGAAAAAGCAGCATCTATGCCATATGTGTGATTGCACACCATGAAAGAGACGACGAAATGAGTGATGATTCTAAAAAGGAGCCAGAGGAAAAGGTAAATATCGCGTAGGAAAGATTGAAAGTCGTGGTATAGGTGGGAAAAAAGGAACGAGAGAGGAAAGGAGGAGGAGGAGAGGAGGCCCGCGGAGGTTTCTGTCTATCCTGGCCTGAATTACTATCATTATTGTAATGACTCTGTAATGTTTTCTTTCCTGGACCAGTAATTGTTACCAAGCCGCTTGTTCAGAGGTGCAGGTGGACAAATTGCTGCGGAGCTTTACTTTCCATGATAGCGAAGGGAAACATAATCATTTCCACCACTCAGGCCTCAAACTCTCAGAGTTGAACTTGTTCTTTTCTCACCAGGAGACAGAGGTTTATACTTAAAGGAGCAGCAGGAAACTAATGAAATGTTAAAATGTCCACCATTGTACTGTTAACCCTCGATGGCACAGTGGTCTCATATGGCAAAAAATGCTTTATTTCTTCATTTTCCTAAAAAGCGAGAATATGAAATCTATTTATTTACAGCTAGGTGTGAAAATGGGGCTTTTATTTTGAAGGACATACGATTTATGAGGTCACATGACCAGGATTTTTTTCTTATATGCTTAAAAAATAAGTTTACATCTGTTTTTTTAACCCTCTATTGCATAGTGTTCTTCATTTTCATTTCCCCCATAAAAAGCTGTGATATAAAACGTAGGATTTTACATTTAGATGTGAAAATGGGGCTTTTATTTTGAAGGACATACAATTTATGAGGTCACATGACCAGGATATCCTGTTTGCTTATGCACATTTCACATGTCAGATTGTCTTATGACAAATGTTCATCAAGCAAAATTTAACTCGCTTTTATTTTTTAAATTAAAATTTATTTATTGTTGTTGTTTTTTACATTTAATCTAATTTTGATGTTAAGTTTTTTTTCTTATATGCTTAAAAAATAAGTTTACATCTGTTTTTAAACCCTCCATTGCATAGTGTTCCCCAAAACATTCCATTTCCCCAAAAAAAGCTGTGATATAAAATGTAGGATTTTCCAGTTTGGTGTGAAAAGAGGGCTTTTATTTTGAAGGACATACAATTTATGAGGTCACATGACCAGGATATCCCTATTGCTCATGGACATTTGACATGTCAGGTTGTCTAAGTAAGAATTATGGAATTTTTTTACCAAACTAAATTTAGCTCACTATCTAGAAAAGAGGGCTTTTATTTTGAAGGACATACAATTTATGAGGTCACATGACCAGGATATCCCTATTTGACATATGAACTTTGGTGAATTTTAGAAAATTTTCAACAAATAAAAAAACTGAACTAACCATCTAGGATAAGTAAAAAAATATTTATTAATTAATTAATTTACATTTAATTAATTTTAATGTTATATATTTTTTTCTTGCATGCTAAAAATATTTAATATGTAAAATTCCTCCTTTTTCTTCCATTTTTTAAAAATATATATCTATCATTTAGGCCATTTTAAGTAATAAACACATTAAAAACATGTTCCTTACCATGTCTTCATGCTATAGAGGGTTAATATATTGTATTAAAACTCTGATATACATGGATTTTGCTGGGTAAAGATATAAATAAAAGCCTTTTCCTGACTCTGAGCCATTTGTCCGTCCCTGGGTTTTGTTGTATCCTCATGTATTGACCCCTTTAAACCTGCATGGTCCATATAACCCACATGAAGCCCCGCCCACCACCACCACCACCACCTGCGGCAAACTGCCCATGACTCTTAAAACCAGCCAGATGTTGCTTTGAGTCCAGAAATTCCCGTCAGGACAGCGACTTTGGGGAATTGATGCAAATGAGTTGACTGCTCTGAGAGGATTTTAGTGTTTTTAATCTAATCTATGAGTGAGTGAGAGGTTTTGGAAACCTTTTATAGTGTTGTCTCCACTTCTGCTTTGCCTACATTTCCCAAGATGCACTTCAACTACCCCATAGGAGACAGCATGTCTAGACTTGTTGGCCGGAGCAGGTTTTAAGGAGGAGGAGGAGAAAATGACAGAATGAGACACATCAAAAATAAAATTATTACCACATCTGCAAAACCAGATCTTATCCAGTTAAATGTTGTTTTTGGTACAATTAATACAACATTAAGTAGAAATATCTCATTCCACTGGCAGATTATCGCTTATTTTACGATTTTTTTTCCTGATTTGGGTCAATTTGATCTTGTTTTTTAAAAATAAAACAAATCTATCATTTTCTTAAAACTAAATTTATCTTATTTCAGATTTTTTTTCTTAATTTTAATCAATTTATAAGAAAATATCCACCTTTTTCCTTATTTTATTCAATTCAACCTTTTTTATAAGGCAATTTTAGGGTTTTTTCCTTAAATTTGAGTCTTTTTTTTAATAAAACAAGGCTATAATTGTCTTTAACAAACAATTTTTATATTTTCACCTGTTAAAATGTCAGTTTTTGCAGTGGATTTCTCATTATATGATTGTGTTGATATATTTTTGATGCTTTTTTATCAAATTAAACTAACTTTACACCAACCTGCATGATAAAATCCATCTGTTATTTGTCTTTTCTGTATAAAACCTAACATTTATATCCTATAACTTTAGCTGAATTAACTCTGGATCAATATTAAAGCTGCAGTATTGATTGCATACTGCATATGCTGCATATTCTGTTATATAACATATATAAATTCACTGTTTAATCCAGTTTTATCTTCACCAGCTCCTGAGACGTACATCTGGTTTGGTGCTGACCCTTTTTCCCTGAAATCCGTTGCATATTTAAGCTGCAGATTATGGTAATTCATGGTGAAAGCAAACCAAAACAGTAAAGTCGTGAGTCTTCGCCGTTAAACAGTAGCAGATGGAACTAAGAAGCTGTGGAAACCTTAGGGGAACTCCAGCGTTTGGGAATAAGTCACTATCCACTCGTGACTCAGTAAAATGAAACCGTTCACGTGTTGGACTTTTAACCAATGCGGATTTATTTATAATAAATGTGGAATATCAAGGAATATGTGCATTAAATAAACTTAACGCTGGTTTATTACAGATTAAAATACTTTAGTGTTGCTGCTGAGGTTTTAACAGGTTAAATGTCTTATTTTGTCAAAAATCAGAAGATTTTAATGCAAAACCATCAAATATTTGGGATTTTTACTCATTTATTCTCAGTGTTATGCTCAATAATTATCTATTTTCTTATTGTATTGATTGAATGTTTTAACCACTTAAGCCTCAGGTTTATTTATCAGTTTTCCTGCGATAAATGATAATAAATGTGGAATATCTCTACGATTATAAAGATTATGGACTTATCAATAGAAAACTACAACAAATATAGTTAGAATATTACAAAATTGTGCTTTAAAACTTAAAACAAGACCAAACTGATCAAAATCAGGAAAAACCTTGAAATACTTTTAATAATCTGCAATGCAAACGTACAATAATTAAGATAAGAGGTCAAAGGTCAATTATTAGTCCATAAAATGAGGATCATTCCAGAACATGAAGAATATATTCTGTAAGATGTTTATTATAAAGGAGCCAATTAAATAATCACACAAACAGCTCGAATCTAAATTAAATATTATTAAATATTGTATTATTGTATATTATTTCTTAAATAAAAAGGACTTTGTTTAATATTGTAGCTGAGAAAGTCAATCATCAGATAAAAAGTCATAAATATGAGATAAAAAGTCAGAAAATCAGAATAAATCAATCATCAGAAGAGTCAGAATCTATTTATGTTGCTGTTATAGAGAAAATACAGTTAGAATAATGGAAAAAATGTGATTTACTACAGTTAAAAACACTGAAAACAACCAAATCAGGAAGGAAATACCTTGAAATTAAATTATCTGCAATGCAACGTTCAATATTTAATAAGATAAGAGGTCAAAGGTCAATTATTAGTCCATAAAATCATTCTAGAACATGAATATATTCTGTAAGATGTTTATTATAAAGGAGACAATTAAATAACATCTAAATAGTCTCTACTACTGATTTTATATTAAACTATGATATATATTGATGCTGGAACAGTAACTTTCAGGGGGTTTTAACGGGTTAATAATGTTATATAGAACATTTTTAAGTGTCCAAGTTTAAAATATGTGTCACGGCGTCTTTTTTTGCATCAAAAGGCGAATTCCACGTCTTTGAAAGTGTTGTAATTAGCAGCACATGTGGTTTCTCCCTGCATCAATCACACAGTAAACACCTGATTTTAATCACAGCCGCCGACACCCACAGAAAAATCACTAGAAATAAAAAAGTGGGATATTAAAAAACTGTCGTTTGGTGCTGGAGAAGCAGCACAGAGACCCTCACGCCACTATATCGTTAGAATCCTCTTGTCATGCAGTGAAATAAAACACGTCCTCATCCGACGCCACAGTCCACAAATAAAAACACAAACATTTCTACGATGTCGGCGACAAAAAGGCCGAAGCTGTAGGGGAGATGTTGCATTCTCAGACACGACCACAATGTTTTCCACCGCTGGTAATCTGGAAAATATTCGCTTTTCTGCATTTCCTGGAAATTACTTGTCAATCAAACGGTGGCGCCGGGACTCAGATGTTTTCTTGACTTCCTGTAGATGGAGCTGTTTGAAAACATGTCGAATATAGAGTTAAATTGATGATAAAACTGTTTTTTGTGACAAAAAACAAGATGAAATTAACATGATGGATGAATCTGCTTTAGTAGAGTTGAAAAAATCAATAAAAAATGGCTTTTTTTTAACAGAACTGCTTTCATCAGTGCTGTCGGCACTAAATGCGGCGTTGCAGCGAGTGCTTTTTCTGGTAAAACATGCTCATTTCACATTTCTTTAAATAAATGTATTCCTGCCTGAAACATACTGAAAAATGGAAGAAAAAATTCAATTTAAATGTCCTAATTACAGCCAATAACATAAAAATCTAACGTTTTTTACATAAAATGGTCGATAACGTAATAAATTTGCCCTTTTTAAAATTAAAATAGGCTGATAACAAATACAATAATACAAATTATGACAAAATTATGACAAAAATTAACATGATGAATGAATCTGCTTTAGTAATTTTGAATAAATCAATAAAAAATGTCTTTTTTTAACAGAAAAGGCAAAAAACTGCCTTCATCAGTGCTGTCGGCACTAAATGCGGCGTCGTAGCGAGTGCTTTTTCTGGTAAAACGTGCAGCCAATCAATACTCATTTCACATTTTTTTAAATAAATGTATTCCTGCCTTAAACATACTATTATGTACATTTGCAAACAATGGACCAATAACATAAAAACCTAGTTTTTTTACGTAAAATGGTCGATAACGTAATAAATTTGCCATTTTTAAAATTAAAATAGGCTGTTAACAATAACAATAATACAAATAATACAAACTGAGGTAATAACTTAATAATCAGCCAATAATATAAGTTATTACCTTATAACATAATAAGTTATGTTATTATAATTAGTTTTAATAGGTCATAAATGTAATAAAAGTGCTGAAATGATACTGGAATAACTTATTTATTACATTATTGGCCTAAGATTTGTAATTTATTACATTATCGGCTGCTATAAAGATGCTGATGTGACTCTGACCCTGAAAAACCTTCCAAAAAACAGTGTCCAAAGTTAAGCAAATCGACTAAATTCCACAATTCCACAGAGCCTTTTATCATTTTTATAGCCCGCTGCTTTTGTTTTATGATCCACGGATTTTTTTGTGGATCATGAAATTCCTGTTTCGCAAAGATATTTTTACACTCTCTTGAGGTGTTTCTTTTTCTTTTTGGAATCGAGTTAATGTGCTGTTTCCGCTGTTGGCGGATAGTCACATCCCATAATAAGCATTTCTTCAGTTTTGTCTCCGGATGGAGTGAAACAAAGGATGAAACTAGTAGAATCTAAACAAGTTCCTGAGTTTACAACCTCTAATTCTACAATAAATGTAATTAATTATACAATAACGACCATCTTCTGTAGAAAATACAACTATTGTATTAAAAAAAATGCCAAGGGAGGATAAATCCAACGCAGAATTAGCAGCTAGCTGCTAATTCCTTCAGGTGGAGACCAACACTGAGCAAAAAGGAGGAGTTAATTTACTGTATATGTGTACTGAAGCTCCAATATACATTCTAAATATGAGTTTTCAAACTAAATGAGTATAAAACATTATACATAAAAAATAAAACATTATAAATATTCACCTACAGCCTAGAATGCTGCTATTTTACATTTAGCCGAAGCCCAAATGCCTCTATATTATTTCCAGACTAGCTACTTAAAGATGGAGATGATGCGTTTAATGGACGTCGGAATTCAGAGTTCTGAACAACATAACATCAGAACTGAACACTTCCCAGCTTAAAAACTGGGATATTATTGAATACAGAATAAAAGAGAAAGGATCTTAATGGAGTGAAAGGAAAATCCCAATGTTTGTACTTGTATAGACGCTATTTCAGTGCTTCTCTGACTTCAAACTTCCGATTTACGGAGTACACCTGAACGCACCTCGTTGCAGAAACACCGCGGCAAAAAAAGTGTTTGCTAACGTAATAAAAGTCCTAATAATGCTAATAATTTAATTAATTACATTCTTAAACAATAAGGCAAAGCATCACCAAAGTTTATTACGTAATAATGACCAAAAATAAATGTGTATTCATAATTAATAAATTAAATAAATGTTCTCCCTTATGAATGAAATAGACCAATAATGTAATAAAAATGCTAAAAAAAATAATAATAACAGCCGATAAATTAAAGTTATGATATAATATAATATGATAATGTAATAACTTTTACATTATTAATGATAACGTAGTAAAATAAGCAGAATTAAACTCATTTTTATCACGTTATTGCACATTATTACATTATTGGCTATTACAGCCAATCAAAATGTAAGATCATTTCCCACCTGTGTGATACAGTAACGTAAAAATCAGCCGTTAACGTAATAAGTTCTGACGTTTTGAGAGGTTTTTCTTTTTATTTGTCATGCATACTGTCACTTTAACTCTCGCCGTCTGCATTTTTCCTCCTCTGTGACACTTTGAGAGGTTTTTCCCTGGTGTCCGCAGGGATTTGACATGCATTTCTGCAGGAAAAAGCATCCACTGGTGCTGTCACGCGTCCGCTATTGTCTTTGGCCTCGGCCCACCTCGGTGCAAGTCACCGGTTTCTGGTCAGTGACTCATGCATCGTGTCGGACCACGTGAAACCGCAGCTCTGTGCCCTGGTGTTCCTGCAGAGCTGCCGGAGCGTGCCTACCAGCCCTTTCCACGCTCGCTCTCAGCCAGACGACGAGCAAACAGCTGCGTTTTCCATCAGAAGTGGTTTGTGAAGACGTGTTTTTTTCCCCCCCTCGTGTTCCTGACAGGAGGATCGGGAGGCAGCGATGCATGTGCTGGGTTCTTTAGGGAGAATCGTGCAGATTTTACTGACAAATCGAAGAAGATCACCAACCCAAATAGAAACTGGTTCATTTTTAATATAGTGGACCCGATCGGACCCTTTTTGTGGGCTGGTTCTGGCCCACGAGCCACATGTTTGACACCCCATAGTGTCGCCATTTGTCCACAAGTATTTTATCTTATTTTTCTTAAAAAGCTGTGATATAAAATCTATGTTTTCACAGTTAGGAGTGAAAATGGTGCTTTTATTTTGAAAGGGCATACAATTTATGAGGTCACATGACCAGGATATCCCTATTGCTGATGGACATTTGACATTATTCCGAATTTTGGAAGACATTAAAAATTTATCTCACCCAAAACCCTGCATATAAAAAAAACTAGAGCTACGTCACCAACAGACATGGAACAGACTCAGGAGGATGAGGCATTTCTTCTAAATGCCCGTTGGCGTCTTGTTCTTCTAAATGCCCGTTGGCGTCTTGTTCTTCTAAATGCCCGTTGGCGTCTTGTTCTTCTAAATGCCCGTTGGCGTCTTGTTCTTATAAATGCCCGTTGGCGTCTTGTTCTTCTAAATGCCCGTTGGCGTCTTGTTCTTCTAAATGCCTGTTGGCGTCTTGTTCTTCAAAATGCCCGTTGGCGTCTTGTTCTTTCTTGTTCTTCAAAATGCCCGTCGGCGTCTTGTTCTTCAAAATGCCCGTCGGCGTCTTATTCTTCAAAATGCCTGTTGGCGTCTTGTTCTTCAATATGCCTGTTGGCGTCTTTTTCTGGTGCTTTTATTTTGAAAGGACATGGTCACATGACCAGGATATCCCTATTGCTGATGGACATTTGACATTATTCCAAATTTTGGAAGACATTAAAAATTTATCTCACCCAAAACCCTGCATATAAAAAAAACTAGAGCTGTCATTTTAATGCGTTAATTTGATTAATTACGCATTTGAATTTTGTCCCATTGAAGGACCCGTATGCTACGTCACCAACAGACATGGAACAGCCTCAAACAGTGCGTCTTCAGTCCCTGAACGACAACTTTATTGACAAAAAGAACAGAGACGGGACAATAAATAACAAAAAGGAGTTCTCTGACCAGCCTGACCAAACATGTTGAGGCAAGTTAGATCCTGTGGCTTTTTGATTTCAGAGGTTGATACTGAAACCACAGATCCTCTTTTGGGGTTGAGCTGTTGTTCCTCTGACCTTTAACCTCTGGTAAACTATGTCATGTTCTCCTGACTTACCTGCTGTGTCAGCAGCAGATGTGGCCTCAGTGAAAGGCCTAAAGAAATATGCCTGTTGGCATCTTGTTCTTAAATATGCTTGTTGGCGTCTTGTTCTTCAATATGCCTGTTGGCATCTTGTTCTTAAATATGCCTGTTGGCGTCTTGTTCTTCATTTTGCCTCATTTAGAGGTGTGTTATACTTCTATTATTCATTTTTATTGCTATATTGAGCTTAAGTGCCTATTTGAGACACCCTTATTTTATTTATTTAACTGAATCTCTGTATTTGTTTTACATTTCTGAATAATGGACCTGGTCTAACTGGTTTAATGTGCTGGACCTTTATAAAACCAGTAAAACATTGGATTTCAGATCTTCTTCAGATCCTGTAATTATTCGATTAATTTCTTTAATCAACTGAAGTTTCTCCTTCTCTTTTCATATAAAGAACATGGGATGTTTTCAGCCAAAGCTTCACATTTCTGTGCAGAAATAGAAACTGGTCCATTTTTTTTATATAGTGGACCAGATTGGACCCTTTTGTGGGCCGGTTCTGGTCCACAGACCACATGTTTGACACCCTATAGCGTCGCCATTTGTCCACAATTATTTTATCATAATTTTCTTAAAAATCTGTGACATAAAATCTATGTTTTCACAGTTAGGCGTGAAAAATGGTGCTTTTATTTTGAAAGGACATACAATTTATGAGGTAGGGATATCCCTATTGCTGATGGACATTTGACATTATTCCGAATTTTGGGTCCATCTAGGTTAAGTAAACTGTATTATTATTACCATTTAATTGAATTTTAATGTTATACGTCTTTTTACTATTATGCTTTTCCCTCATATTTCTTAAATACATCTCTTATTTAGGCCGTTTAGGTCTTTTATAACGTCTGAGCTCCCTCAGTGTTTTACATTTTCCCTCTAACACATACATTAGTATGTAAATACATCATTTAATTTCACATTGTGACACCGATGTCAGTCCCAGAGGTTAATTCACAGCTTAATGAATCAGATTAAGGTCAGTTGTGGAGTGAAGTGGTGGAATAGGAAGCAGCACCACAGCGACCTCTAGTGGTTCCATGTGGACTCACAGTGTTTTACACCAGGGTTTTTATGGAAACTCTGCTGTGAATTACTACTAATGAGCCACTGGTCTGTTTATAGCAGATTTGTTAGGGAAAAGCATGAAAAATTCAACGTATTTGATGCATATTTTTCACTTTCCTGGGTTATTTTGTGACGTTGAAGCATCAAAAATACCATAACACAAGATTGTGACCGTATTTCTGTGACATCACAACTTCATATAAATCCTGAAGGCTGTTTTTAAGGCTCGATCATGGTCGATTAATCGATTTGAGTCATTTTCCTTCTCTTCTCTGGTTATTTTCTGGGGTTTTTTTATTCTTCTATAATAATAAACTGATGATTTTTGGGTTTTGGAGAAAAAAAAAGACATTTTAAGTTAAATCTTCAGCTTTCAGAAGCATTAATGGACATTTCCCCTTCTATTTTCTCCATTCAATGATGATTCCTATACTGTTAATTGATGATAGACTTGTGAAGTTTGTCTGAGCTGACAAACAGAGAAGAGTCGAACTGGAGGAGGTTAAATACTCTGAGAACTAATCAGGAGATGGAAAACAGGTGAGAGGAACAGCTGAGTTAATGATGTGATTAAAGGCAGGTGTAGAGGGGAAATAGGAAGAGAAACAGGACATAAAATAAGAGAAAAACACCCAAAAAACACAAGATAACAAGGATTAAATGGAAATATGTGATTTTAACCTGTTAAAATCCTAATTCAGCTTTGAGTTTTATTCATAAATCACATTAAAAACCTCAAAATAGTAGTTTTATCTGCAGTAAAACCCAATGTTACTGTTCCAGCATCAATATATATCATCAATCATCAATATAATAAGATAATAGTTTAATATAATATCAGTAGTAGAGACTATTTAGATATTTAATTTAGATTTGAGCTGTTTTAAACATCTTATAGAATATATTCTTCATGTTCTGGGATGATTTTATGGACAAATAATTGACCTTTGACCTCTTATTTTATTAATAATTGAATTTTAAAGAGATAATTTATCTTATTTTAAGTAATTTTCCTGATTTTGCTCAATTTTTTCTTGTTTTAACGTCTAAAAAAGTATTTTTATCTGTAATAAAACGCATTAATTAAAATAATAATTAACTAATTAACTATTCCCTGTAATATTACATTAATAGAATTATGTTAGTTATTTAATTTATTGTTTTATTTCTTTCTTTTATCAATTTATTTAATACACAGTTAAACTCATAAAACAACAGCAACACTTCACCTTCATAGTTAAAGACGGATTTTAAATCGGCAGCAAATGAACCTAATTTGCATATTCGCCGCATAATTAGAACCTTCGTTTATTCTTCTCTTTGCTGCAGATCAATGGGTTTATTCTCCACTAGAGCCCAGATGAGCAGCGTCTGTTTCTTTAATTGCCTGTTGATCAATAGCGGCGTGAAGAGCTCGATCCTGAGGAGAATCTGGGGTCAAAGGGCGTCCACTCCCTCCTGAATAATGAACGATAATTAGCAAGTTAGTGTTCCTCTGAATAAAGTTTCTTCTCATAATCGAAACACTTGATTTTCACGAACTCTGACCTGATTAGAGACCATGTGACAAGGTCAACGTTCTATATTATAGTATATTATAGATTATATTGCTGTAACATGGAGCAGCAAGTTAGCAAGTTAGCAAGTTAGCGAGGAAGCTAACGGAGCATGAGAGTGGAGATAAAACTACAAAACACACTAAATTCACCTTCTCCTGAATCAATTTATGTTGCTGTTATAGAGCAAATATAGTTATCTAACATCTAAAAATACTTTATTTAAAACTTAAGACAAGACAAAACTGACCCAAATCAGGAAAGATCCTTATCTGCAGAGGTCAAAGGTCAATTATTTGTCCACAAAATCATTCCAGAACATGAAGAATATATTCTGTAAGATGTTTATTATAAAGGAGCCAATTAAATAATCACACAAACAGATAAAAGCTAAATTAAACATCTAAATAGTGGTTATCCAATGACAGAAGCTAATGGAGTAGCATCACTATTCTAGCTGCAAACGTATAAGATAAAAAGTCAGAATTATCAGATAAAACACCCAAAATATGAAATAAAAAGACAAGATTAGGATAGAAAGTCAAACTTATTATAATTTTACTGTCAGTACACCACTTGATTTCAATTTAAATGGTAACATTAGCTGTTTTCAGCTGTGCTAACATGTTAGCATCAAGGGTTTTCTAATCATCCATTGATCCATTATAACACTGGAGCCTCTATACACATATGTAGACGTTGATGCACCAGACATTAGCAGCATTAGTAATGTATAGAGTGGATTTATGATTAGTTTAAAGTTGTCTTCATTGGAAAAAACAGTGTTTTTCTTATAAAAATAAGCGTGAATCCCACTAGAATCCATCTAGTTTGCAGGTAAGATTCTTTATTGTCACTGGAATCAATCTTTTTATTCGTTGGTCCAATAAAACTCCCAAGGACGTCATCGGATCACCTCGTTCTCCGCGTTTGCCCCATTTGTACGAGGCGGCCGACCTTCTCCGAAGCCGCTGGGACCTTCGGACTCGTCGTGTTTCTGCCCGTAGGGCGGACTCAGATCGACCGGGTCCAGATATCCGTCCTCCAATCCGCCGGCTTTGTCACGGCTGCGTGGTCAGAGCTCCGGCAGCGGCGGCTCGACCCCGAAACGACCGGATCCGGGGAGGATTGACGCCTTTTGACGTGGCGGAGGATAAGAAGTGGGGCGGCTCTACTGGAGGGTTGGAGAGAAAAGCTTTTTCTACGGTTAAAACCAGATCGGTGACTTCATTTGTTGTATTTTTAAGGCCAGTATCCGACAAAGAGCAGGCCTGTAGCCTGTTCTGTCACTGGTTAGGATTAGTTGAGTCTAATGATGGGATTAAAGGACATAAAATAACACAGAAAATATGGAAATATTCATAAATCCCATTAAAAACCTTAGAATAAAGTGTTTTATCTGCAGTAAAACCCAAATGTTACTGCTACAGCATCAATATATAGAACATAGTTTAATATAATATCAGTAGTAGAGACTATTTAGATATTTTATTTAGATTTGAGCTGTTTTAAACATCTTACAGAATATATTCTTCATGTTCTGGGATGATTTTATGGACAAATAATTGACCTTTGACCTCTTATCTTATTAATAATTAAACTTTGCATTGCGGATAATTCAACTTATCAAGTGTCTTTCCTGATTTGGGTCAGTTTGTCCTTGTTTTAAGTTTTAAATAAAGTATTTTTCAGATTTTTTTTCAACTTATCAAGCACCTTTCCTGATTTGGGTCAGTTTGTTCTTGTTTTAAGTTTTAAATAAAGTATTTTTTAGATTTTTTTTAATATTCTAACTATAATAACAGCAACATAAATAGATTCTGACAGGTTTAACCTTTGTTGTTGTAGAGATATTCCACATTTATTATCATTTATAGCAGGAAAACTGATAAATAAACCTGTGATTTCAGTGGTTAAAGTGTAAATGAATATTAAATTAGTTGACATTAATAATTCCAATCATCCCTCGCTGGTATTTCTATAAATCTGTGCAACATTGTCACGTGAGACGGGTTCACGTGAATTAAAGCTGCAGAAATGCTGATGAGTCCTGGAACAGTCATTAACACACGCTGGCATTTGAATTGTTCATTCTGCTAATAACATGCATGGTATTAATTAGCCCTAAATGATTAACATAACAACTGCTGGACAACGCTGTCGTTTCCTGCTTTTAATTCTCCCTGAAGCCACAGACTCATTAATAAACCTCACAGTAAAAAACAGTAACCTTGGTCGGTGTTTGACGGTCATGGATTTGCTGAGAATGAGTTTGATTTGATGAGAAATAAGAAATTAAAAAGGAGAGAATGAAGGAAACTAGAAGGGAAGATATAGAATAGAATGAACAGGAGAGAAAAACACATTATAATGATAAAGAAAGTGGAGAGAAAAACACAAAGGAGACGTTAAATTTCCCATTTCTCATATAAAACAATAGAATTACAAGTGGAATTGTCCACATATCAAATGGCAGCTGCTTAAACACATGAGATAAAGTGTTTTAGCTGATTTATTTTGAGTTTATGGTGTTTTTTCCTGCTATAAATGATAATAAATTGGACTTAAACCTGGAATTAAAGAGTCAGAATCTATTTATGTTGCTGTTACGGAGCAAATAGATGTAAAAATACTTGATTTTAAGACTAAAATCAGGAATTATTTGTCCATAAAATCATAGAAAATCCTGTTAAACCTGTTAAAAATCCCCAAATCAGCTAATAAAATAGTTTAATATAATATATTTATTTATATTTAATTTAGATTTGAGATTATTTAATTGGCTCCTGTATAATAAACATCTTCCAGAATATATTCTTCATGTTCTGGAATGAGTTTATGGACTAATAATTGACCTTTGACCTCTTTTCTTATTAATCATTAATTATTTTTTTCCTGATTTGGGTCAGTTTAAGTGTTTTTATCTGTAATAAAACACAATTTTAGATTTTTATTTGCATCTATATGAAACTCTATATGTGTGTGTGTGTGTGTGTGTGTGTGTGTGTGTGTGTGTGTGTGTGTGTGTGTGTGTGTGTGTGTGTGTGTGTGTGTGTGTGTGTGTGTGTGTGTGTGTGTGTGTGTGTGTGTGTGTTTCAGGGGGATTTCCCCGTCATAATCTCCACTTCTTTCATTTCTAATAAACTTCATTCATTGTGCTTCTAATCCAGCGTCTGATTGTTGTTTTAGAGCTGACGTGAGAAAAAGTTATTAACTCCACAATGTTTCACCTCCTTCACCTCCTTCACCTCCTCCTTCATCTCCTTCCTCTCCTTCATCACCTCCTTCATCTCCTTCCTCTCCTTCATCTCCTCCTTCATCACCTCCTTCCTCTCCTCCTTCATCTCCTCCTTCCTCTCCTCCTTCCTCTCCTTCATCTCCTTCCTCTCCTCCTTCATCTCCTTCATCTCCTCCTTCCTCTCCTCCTTCCTCTCCTCCTTCATCTCCTTCATCTCCTCCTTCATCTCCTCCTTCCTCTCCTTCATCTCCTCCTTCATCTCCTCCTTCATCTCCTCCTTCCTCTCCTTCATCTCCTCCTTCATCTCCTCCTTCCTCTCCTTCATCTCCTCCTTCATCTCCTCCTTCATCTCCTCCTTCCTCTCCTTCATCTCCTCCTTCATCTCCTCCTTCATCTCCTCCTTCCTCTCCTTCATCTCCTCCTTCATCTCCTTCACCTCCTCCTTCATCTCCTTCACCTCCTCCTTCCTCTCCTTCCTCTCCTTCACCTCCTCCTTCCTCTCCTTCCTCTCCATCTCCTCCTTCCTCTCCTTCATCTCCTTCCTCTCCTCCTTCCTCTCCTTCCTCTCCTTCCTCTCCTTCCTCTCCTCCTTCCTCTCCTTCACCTCCTCCTTCCTCTCCTTCATCTCCTTCCTCTCCTCCTTCCTCTCCTTCCTCTCCTTCCTCTCCTCCTTCCTCTCCTTCACCTCCTCCTTCCTCTCCTTCATCTCCTTCCTCTCCTCCTTCCTCTCCTTCCTCTCCTTCCTCTCCTTCCTCTCCTCCTTCCTCTCCTTCACCTCCTCCTTCCTCTCCATCTCCTCCTTCCTCTCCTTCCTCTCCTTCATCTCCTTCCTCTCCTCCTTCCTCTCCTTCACCTCCTCCTTCCTCTCCTTCATCTCCTTCCTCTCCTCCTTCCTCTCCTTCCTCTCCTTCCTCTCCTCCTTCCTCTCCTTCACCTCCTCCTTCCTCTCCTTCATCTCCTTCCTCTCCTCCTTCCTCTCCTTCCTCTCCTCCTTCCTCTCCTTCACCTCCTCCTTCCTCTCCTTCCTCTCCATCTCCTCCTTCCTCTCCTTCCTCTCCTCCTTCCTCTCCTTCACCTCCTCCTTCCTCTCCTTCATCTCCTTCCTCTCCTCCTTCCTCTCCTTCCTCTCCTTCATCTCCTTCCTCTCCTCCTTCCTCTCCTTCCTCTCAATTAACCAATTAGACATTTAACCAATTAGATAATTAACCAATTAGACAATTAACCAATTAGATAATTAACCAATTAGCACCAACCCTTTACACCATTTTATGAAGCAAACAACTAATCAATTAATCATTTAACTAATCAATAGATGAATCAACTCATAATAGTCATTAGTTGCAGCTTTAACACCAAATATCTTTATATTAATGATAAAAACATCATCATTCATCACTAGAGCTGCACCGATTAGTCAATTAACTAATTAATACATTATAATTTACAGCTATTTAATAATCAATTAATAGATTTGAGTCATTTTTAAGAAGAAAATTCTCTGATTATTTCCTGGTTTCTTTAGTCTTTTATAATAATAAACTGATGATTTTGGGGGTTTTATACCAAAAAAAAGACATTTTAGGTTGAATCTTTTTGAATTTTACACTATTTTAATGAACCAAACAACTAATCAATTAATCAATTTGAGTCATATTTAAGCAGAAAACGTCCAAATTCTCTGGTTCCAGCTTCTCTTCTCTGATTATTTCCTGGTTTATTTATTCTCTATAATAACAAACTGATGATCTTATCTTGATCTCTTAATAATCAATAGATTAATCCACTAATATAAACTGCTGCATTCTTATTGACTATTGCAGCGTTAGACCATTAAAAGTGCTAAACATCTAAATGTGTCCGTAGATTAAATGTGAGGAAGCTGCAGAAGCATTAAAATGACATTTCTGCTGCGATTTAGCTGAAAAATGATCCGATTCCTTCCCAGACGACACATCAGAAGGTTTATTTCCTAAAAATCTCCTTCCTTTGTGATTGGGGTGAAGTGATTAATCCAGGTTAAAGACGAGTTACACACAGAGAGTTGTGTAAAACTTTATTAACACCTGCTTAATTAATCCTCGCAGCACATAATGGATTGATTAGCTCGGCCTCCTGCTGAGCAGATAATTGTCAGGTTCCAGCTTCTGCTGTGAATTATAATCATTTTTTCTTCTTTTGCTTTAACGAGCTAATTAATTACATCAGTTTCCTAAAGTACAGCACGGACTATTAATAACAGCTGGTTCCTATTGGGGGTTAAAGATGTGAATAATAGAGTAGAAACATCGAGATATTGATGCTTTTATTATGTAAAAGGATAAAGAATTAAACATTTCCTGCTATAAATGATAATAAATGTTGAATATCTCTACAAACACAAAGTTATTAGACTTAAACCTGGTGTTAAATAAATCTACAGAATGAAAAACATCTAAAAATACTTTATTTAAAACCTAAAACAAGACAAAACTGATTCAAATCAGCAAGTTAATTATCAGTTCAATGATTAAGAAGATAAGAGGTCAAAGGTCAATTATTTGTCCACAAAATCATAATTAATTACTGAACTTTTAGCTTTTTTCCTGATTTGAATTTTGTTTTAAGTTTTAAATAAAGTTTTTTCCACTATTCAATGACAATATTCTGCTCTATGAACATGTAATTGATATTAAATTAACATTAAATTCAAAGATATTAATGTTCTTTAATGTGATTTATTTGATTTTATAAAATATGATTAATATGAATAATTAATAATTGATTAATCATTTAAATGACATAAACATTTAACCAATTAGACACTTAACCAATTAGACAATTAATCAATTAGACATTTAACCAATTAGATAATTAACCAATTAGACAATTAACCAATTAGACAATTAATCAATTAGACATTTAACCAATTAGACAATTAACCAATTAGACAATTAACCAATTAGACAATTAACCAATTAGACATTTAACCAATTAGACAATTAATCAATTAGACAATTAACCCATTAGACAATTAACCAATTAGACATTTAACCAATTAGACATTTAACCAATTAGACGATTAACCAATTAGACACTTAACCCATTAGACAATTAACCAATTAGACAATTAACCAATTAGACATTTAACCAATTAGACATTTAACCAATTAGACATTTAACCAATTAGACAATTAACCAATTAGACATTTAACCAATTAGACAATTAATCCATTAGACAATTAACCAATTAGACATTTAACCAATTAGACATTTAACCAATTAGACAATTAACCAATTAGACAATTAACCAATTAGACAATTAACCAATTAGACACTTAACCAATTAGACAATTAACCAATTAGACATTTAACCAATTAGATAATTAACCAATTAGACAATTAACCAATTAGCACCAACCCTTTACACCATTTTATGAAGCAAACAACTAATTGATTAATCGTTTAACTAATCAATAGATTAATCAACTTATAATAGTCATTAGTTGCAGCTTTAAAACCAAATATCTTTATATTAATGATAAAAACATCTTCATTCATCACTAGAGCTGCACCGATTAGTCAATTAACTAATTAATACATTATAATTTACAGCTATTTAATAATCAATTAATCATCTTTAGTCTTTTATAATAATAAACTGATGATTTGGGGGTTTTATACCAAAAAAAAGACAATTTAGGTTGAATCTTCAACATTTTACACTATTTTAATGAACCAAACAACTAATCAATTAATCAATTTGAGTCATATTTAAGCAGAAAATGTCTAAATTCTCTGGTTCCAGCTTCTCTTCTCTGATTATTTCCTGGTTTCTTTATTCTTTTATAATAGTAAAGTGATGATTTGGGGGTTGTGGGGTATTTCGTGTCCTTCCTTGCTGTATTTTCAGCCTCATACGTCTTGTACATCATGAAAAGTCTCCACTCAGCGACATGTGAACAAGGTTAAAACCTTCTTTTCAGAGGAGGACGTCTTTAAGGTGAAGCAGTAATTATTTATATAAATAAAATGACATATACGTCCTTGTGTAGAAGGATTTTATGGGGTTTTATACATATTTTCAGCACATTTGCTTCTCAAGGTCTGGGATGAATTGGTGCCAAACGCGAGTGAAAGAAACTCTGCATCCTTTGGCTTTTTCTACGTCTCAGGGGAAAAACCGAACAGAGGAACTATATCGAGTCGTTGGCCTGAGGACGACGTCCACTTCCAGCAGAACCAGGACAAGAGCTGCGTTTATTGGCTGGTGTCGTGTCTGATGGAGGCTCATCGGTGAAGAAACATGAGAAAAAACGTAGATTAGTTCCTTTAAAACAAGTGTCAGCATCAGAGGAAAGGTTCAGATTAAACAACGAACATGTAAAATGAAAAGTAGCAAAGAAAAAAGACAAAAATATGATGAAAATATTCATTAAATGATATAAAATGTCGACTAGATTCAACCTAAAATGTCTTTTTATGTCCAAAACCCAAAGAAGAATAAAGAAACCAGGAAATAATCAGAGAATTTGGACGTTTTCTTAACGAAAACGTCCAAATTCTCTGATTATTTTCAGCTTTTTTAATCTTCTATAATAGTAAATAAGTAAAAATACTTATTATTAGAGCTACAACCATTAATCAATTAATCAATTTTCATATTAATTGACTCTTAAAATCGATTTGAGTCGTTTTTTAAGAAGAAAATGTCTGAATTCTTTGGTTCCAGCTTCTCAAATCTAATTATTTCTTTTATTTTATATATTTATACAGTCGCCATTATAATACTTATAATAATTATGATTATTATTTGTTAGAGAAGAATAAAGAAAACAGGACATTTTGAGAATTTGGACTCTAATTGATTAGAGATTAATGTAAAGTAATTAATTAATCAACTTTTATTTCTTGATTTTGCTCAAATGTAGAAAACTATGAGATTAGAAAGCAAAGAAATAATAAAAAGTCAAAGAATTTTATCTTTTTTCAAGTTTAAACTGAGCAAAATCAAGAAAAAATGACTCAAATTGATTATAATTTTATTATAATCTTATAATAATCAGCTTTAATTTTCACTTACAACCTTAAAAGCATCAAAACGCTGGAATAGTTTGAATCTAAAGGCAAAATTATTCATCATATCTGACAAATATTTTTATTTTTTCTCCTTTTTCATCCAAAAAAGTATAATTACCTCTTTAAAATTCTTAAAATTAAAAGAAAAAGTGTCATAAACTCATCCTTTCAGGTAAAGAACGACCAAAAAACTCAAAAATTATGCATTTTTTCCACTAAAATGCGTAATTATCGCTTCAAAATCGCTAAAATTGCTGCTACTTCTTATTTCTAATCATAAATAATCAAGTGTAATGTGAGCAGAGGATGTTTCAAACTTGACAAAGGCAAACGCTCGTCCTGTCTGGTTGTAATTAATAAGAGTTGATTGTAGCTGAGGGTTAATGTGTCGTCCTGCAGCAGATTAGTGGAGGATCTGCAGCGTCCTAATTACATCACAGCAGGACAGCGGCTGCTTAAACTGATTAAATAATGGACGTCGTCACTCGTCTCAGCCAGAATCCACCTGGAAACACAACTGGGGACATTAATTCAATTATGTGCATCAATAAAACAGGAAGAGCAACTTTATTTTGTAGTTTGAGTCCTGGTGATGTGGATTAATGAGGTAACACTGCCCCCTAGTGGCCGCAGGAATAATACTAGATTAATTAATATAAAATAATTGATTTAACTCTGATAAATTGGAAAATAGTTTAATAGAATGTCAGTAGTAGAGACTATTTAGATATTTAATTTAGATTTGAGCTGTTTGTGTGATTATTTAATTGGCTCCAGGTTTATTTTCTTCAGTTTTCCTGCTTTAAATGATAATAAATGTTGAATATCTCTACAAACACAAAGGTTATTGGACTTAAACCTGGAATTAAAATAAATCTACAACATGTTCAGTGACTACAGAAGAGTCAGGATCTATTTATGTTGCTGTTATAGAGAAAATAGAGTTAATAAAAGTCTAAAAATACTTTATTTAAAACTTAAAACAATACCAAACTGATTCAAATCCGCAAAAAGCTTGAATTAAGTTAATTATGAGTTCAATGATTAAGAAGATAAGAGGTCAAAGGTCAATTATTTGCTCATAAAATCATTCCAGAACATTGTATTAATCATCTTATTAATTACTGAACTTTTCATTGCAGATAATTTAGCTTTTATCCTGATTTTTGTTGTGTTTTAAGTTTTAAATAAAGTTTTTTTGTAGTAGTAGTTTTGCTGTATTCTATGAACATATGAACAAAAATACTTTATTTAAAACTTAAAACAAGACAAACTGACCCAAACCAGGAAACAAAACTGCAAAGTACAATGATTAATTAGAATTTAAGAGTTTAAATATCAATTATTTGTTAATTAGGTTAAAACTCAAAGCTGATTTGGGGATTTTTAACATTTTAAACATTTTACAGAATATATTCTTCATGTTCTGGGATTTTATATGATTTTATGGACAAATAATTCCTGATTTTAGTCTTAAAATCAAATATTTTTACATCTATTTGCTCTGTAACAGCAACATAAATAGATTCTGACTCTTTAAATCAAGGTTTAAATCCAATTTATTATCATTTATAGCAGGAAAACTGAAGAAAAAAACATAAACTCAATATTAGAACATTAAATAAATCAGCTAAAACACTTTATCTCATGTATTTAAGCAGCTGCAATTTGATATTTAGACAATTCCACTTGTAATTCTATTGTTTTATATGATTTCTGCTGCACAAATGGGAAATTTAACGTCCCCTTTGTGTTTTTCCTCCCGTTCCTCTGGAATTAATCCAGCTCTAATCTCCTGAAATTAACCTCATATGTCTCCTTGTTTTATTTAAGCAGAGAACGTTGGATAAGTGGAATATTAAACTCCAGCAGCAGCAGCTTTGTGGTTATGATGCAGAGGCTGTTGTCTCTGAGATAGCGAGGAAATTATATGTGTGTGTGTGTGTGTGTGTGGGATTATGAAGTTAATTCCCTTATAACGTCTTTTTTTACCCCTCATTAATCTCTGAGGAGATTCTTTAAATGCTAATGTCCAATAAAGATGTCGGCAGTGACATTTTAAAGGGTTATAGAAGAATCCTCTCATGGGATTAGACATTAAGACGTGTTTTTTATATATAAAAGTCAGAAATTATAACTTTTTTTGCATCAAGTTTGTAGGAGCCTAAATGCAGTTTATTTTATTTGGAATAATTTCTTATTTAAAAATAAATGTAAGTTCATAAGTATAATAAATATTGTTTATTATTTCATTACTTAAAAGGATTTAACATGTTATTTACATATGTACAAGATTTATTTTTATAACCGGAAGACAGGACTTTTATTGTGACATTTGATATTCTCGGTTGCCATGGTAGCGAGGTCAGTAGCAACAGGAAGAAGATTGGAGCGATAGTTTTTTTTTACCTCTCTCCGTTTGATTTGAAAGACGTTTTTATTGTGGATATATTTTCAGTTTTGTAATGTTTTAAGTTTTTAAGTGAACAGTTCAAATTAAGAAGTGGACTCGTGGTTTTATTTTGAAGCGTTTTTTTTTTTTGAAGCGTCAAACTGAAGCTTCAATCAGAAAATACAGGACACGTAAGAAGCTACAAAGGCTGAAAAATAACTGGAGACACAGAAGAAGTGAATCAAACTCTTAACTCAAGTCGATTCCGTTTAATTTAAAGCACAATCAGCTCTATTTACAGGTTATTAGCGGCGGTCGCCATGGCAACGGCGACAGATGAAAAGCCAGCGAATGAGAGCGGTTAACTGACGTCACGTGACCTTCACGGCAAACGCCGATTGGATAAAAAGGATATTTGAATGTTTTCCTTTAAAATGAACCCGTAGCAGCCGATAACGGGAGAAATCTGCGATGTTTAAAAGGTTAAAGGTCAATAAAAGTGATGAACTGTTAATGATAATTTATTAGATTATCGGTTCAGTTTTTGATAAACTTCCTTTTCTTTACCAGGACAATAACATAAGTTATTACGTTATTATAATAATAATAATTAAGTAGTTTTATTACGTTGTTGGCCTATAAAACATTAATGTATAACCTTTAATGTAATAATTAATTATCTTATTGTAATAACGATAACTTATCACTTTATAATAAGTGATTACATCATCGTAATAACGTATTATGATAACATAAATAGTATATATTTATTATGATAATAAAATAAGTTATAACGTTATAAGTTATTACATTATTGTAATAATAGTTATTACATTATAAAATATTACGTTATAATAATAAGTAATTAAATTATCATAACTTATTACAATAACTTAATATAATAATAGTTGTTACGAAAACGTAATAAGTTATATTATAATAAGTTATTACATTATATAA
>CM060474.1:20794897-20802397 GCA_030544235.1 Lepturacanthus savala
CTGTAAATTATAATGTATTAATCAGTTAATTGACTAATCTTTGCAGCTCTAATGATGAATGAAGATGTTTTTATCAAAAAAGCTGAAGATTTAACCTAAAATGTCTTTTTTCAGAAGAGAAGCTAAAAAAGACTCAAATAAATGATTATTTTATTTTATTATTATTAATTTTATTTAATTTTATTATCGTTGTTGCTATTCATTTATGTATCTATTTTATTTTTATATCATTATTATATTATTAATATATGTATTATTATTTTATATTATATTTTTATATTATTTTAATTAATATTATTTTTATTAATATTTGTATTATTATTAATAATTGTATTTATTTTATTATCGTTGTTGCTATTCATTTATTCTAATAAATTTTTTATTATTGTTGCTGCTATTCATTTATGTATCCATTTTATTTTATTATTATTATTATTAATTTTATTTATTTTTATTATTATTATTAATTGTATTTATTTTATTATCTTTGCTATTCATTTATGTATCCATTTTATTTTATTATTATTAATTTTATTTATTTTTATTATTATTATTAATTGTATTTATTTTATTATCTTTGCTATTCATTTATGTATCTATTTTATTTTTATTATTATTATTAATTTATTTATTTTTATTATTATAATGAATTTTATTTATTTTATTATCTTTGCTATTCATTTATGTATCTATTTTATTTTTAATAATTTTATTCATTGTTTTTTATTTATTGTTTCTCTCTTGGTTCCTGCTTTCATGTTAATTTGTATATTTTTTGACAAAAAATTATAAATAAAGTTTGAAAAAAAATAACACTTCAAATTCTTTTAATAAAACTTCTGCACTTTTATCAAAGTAAAAGTTTAAATTCAGGACTTTTTCTGACATTTTACTTAAGTCAATTCTAATTTTATTATAGAAAATAAAAGGAAATAATCAGAGAAAAGAAGCTGGAAGCAGAGAATTTGGACGTTTTCTTCTTAAAATGACCCACTGACCTCTGAACAGGCCAAGTGTCTGAAGTTGTTGAACCAGTCGACGTGGGCTCGGCAGTGGTCGAAGGCGTGGATCAGCTCGTGAGTGACCACCCGGTTCATGTGGGACTGTTGGTGGATGTTGTTCTGACACAGGACGATCTGCAGGCGAATCAGCGTCATCATTTCATTCAGGCTCATCTGTGTTATTCGGTTTTTCATGTTTCTTACTTGAGAAGAAGCTGCATCAAAGCCGCCGCTGACGATGCCGTCGCAGTCTTCACAGGAGAAATGTCGGTCTTTGAAAACTTTGCTGCGTCAAAAAGAGAAATATCAGAGTAGAAAGTTACCACAGAGTCATAGAAATACTGCATGTGGTGCATTTTATAGGACCCAGATAGAATAATACGGTTTAAATAATGGAATGCATTGTTTTACAGGAACTAGAGCTGCAATGAATCATCAATTTGAGAAGAAAATGTCCAGATTCTCTGGTTATTTTCAGGTTTTCTTTCCTTTCCTGGTTGCAAAAACTAATAATAATTAACTAGAGCAGCTAATTTAAATTTAATGGATATAATATTCACATAATAATTCTCTGCACTCTTCTAGAGCTGCAACGATTAGTTGATTAATCAATTACAACTATTCTGATAATCTGATAATATTCTTCTATAATAATAAACTGATGATTTTGGGGTTGTTGACTGTTTTCTGGACAAAAAAAAGACATTTTACACCATTTTAATGAACCAAATAGAGACGCTATAAATAAAATATGGCATATATAATATTATAAACAAGTTTTACTTTAATATTATCAGTTCTTCTCTTGCTGATAGTATCTATATGCACTTGTACTATGACTTGTAATTGAGTATTTTTAATCTAAGTAGTTTTTCCACCACTGGAATAAGTATAAAGTCGAATTAAATGAGAAATACTGGAGTAAATGACTCGGTTACATACCAGCCTGAACTCTTCATGGCACTGAGGAGGAGTTTGGCATAAGGACCTGAAGGAATTAGAGATAATTAGAGCGACATTGAGGTTATAATGGATCCTAAACCACCGACCACGTCATTTCCATTAGCAGATAATTAACTGCCCAGTGATACTCACTGGTTTCCACAGCCAAACGCAACATGACCTGACATTTCTTATTGTGAGCGAACACCCACGATTTTTCTATGTCGTTGTTGTTCGCCCCGTTTTTCCTGTCCGGGTATAAGTGGTATCCATAGTCATCTTCTTGTTTAGTCTGGTCCATGCTGGGAAATGTCTGGCTTTGATTTGGAAACTTTAGCTTATTTATCCCCAGTAAAAACGCTGCTGCTTCTGCAGCCGATAGCTAGCAGGAGAGGTCACTGCTTGCGTCACGTGATGTAGGTCAAAGGTAAAGAATAATTAATTATTTTAAAATTGTATTTATTTATTTTTATACGCGTCACTATTGTGCTTAAAAGTTTAAGAATGAAATTTAAATTAATTTAACGCAAAAATGTAATAGGATAATATTTTTAAAACTCGTTTTTTTTTCGAGAGACAAATGCTGCGTTCAAGTGCTCCTCGGATGTTTCTTCCCGGTTCCGGTATGTTCTTGTGCTTTTAGGTTTCACATCGTGATATGGGAATAATAAAACATTTACTTAGTCATATATATGCGTTTATCTAATTAACTAACTCTACTCGGAAACAAAATCATTCGCAATGTAGGCTTTGTGAGTTCGACTTGAGAATGTCCGACAGTTCATGAATGCATCACTCCTATACGCCAAAGATCGTCTATTTAAAGCATGAAGACCACTACTATCTACTATTTATTTTAATTTGACAATTTAAAGACGTCACCTTTATGTATACACTTTTGTTTTTATTAGTGAAATGTCGTTGTTGTTACTGTGAATCGTTGATTCCAGTCATGTTTAAATAAATAAATAATATAAAATAAACTACAGTAAAGAATTCTGTGGACTACGCGTTGTTTTGAATGTCGTTTTTTGTTCTTTTACTGGCATTTTACTACGACGAATTATTAGGATCACATTGAGGAAAAACATGTCACAGACTTCGAGAATAAAGTCATTAGTTACGAAAAGGTCATTAATTATGATTAAAGTTATTATTTACAATAATTAAGTCATTATCTAAAAGTGTTGTTTGTTTTTCCCTGTGATAATGATCTAATTTACTTTAATGTTAAGTTTATGATTTTTTTATTATCGTAAATAATCACTTTATTCGCTTAAATAATGACTTTATTTTCGATTACTGATGATTTTATTCTCAAAGTCTGTAAAAAAATAAGAAAAAAATGTTTTTTTTAAGTAAGAGAATGGTAAATATAAAATAGACGATCTTTGTTTACGTGCCTCCCTATCTGCGCATGCTCAGCAGCGCAAAGCATGCTGGTCCTCCGCTGTCATGGCTCTGGACGTAAACACAGAGTTTTGACGGCACGTTTTTTGTTTGTCGTAACGTTCCGTTGCCAAAGTAACAGCAGCCGCGTTTTAACCGTGAACATCAACCGGAAAACGAAGCGGCGGGTACGTTAAAAACGTTCCGTTGATACGGAATCATTTTAATTCACTTTATTAGCTCTGATTAGCTGTGAGCTACATAGCTAGCCGCTAGCCGCCGCCCGCAGGTTAACAGGTGTTCCAGATGTTTTTTCTAAAGCACGTGTCTGTTCCGCAGCGATGTCCGGGGCCAACAAAGCCGTAGAGCTGCAGCTGCAGATGCGGCAGAACGCGGAGGATCTGCACGGCTTCATGAAGGAGCTGGAGAGCTGGGAGACGGATATAAAGAAGAGGGACGAGCAGCTGACGAGAGGAGGACAGCAGCCGGAGCAGGTTGGTTCATGTTAATTAATTAGCTTGGTGTTGGAGTTGTGTTTGGTGTGTGTAAATATGACTTATATGTGCTTGTAGTGGAGTTTCTCCTGTTTAATTTGATGTGTAGCTTCACTATATTTGTACATGATTAGTGGAGCAATCTGGAGTTTAACAGGTTAAAAAAACAGTGACTAATGTGGATTTAGACACTTAAACAGGTTTATTTTCCAGTTTTCCTGCTATAAATGAATCTAAGGTGACGACAGAAGAGTCAGAATTAATTTAATTTAAGTTAGAATATTACAAAAAATGTGTAAAGTGAGTGTTTTACTATATATATATTACAACAAGAGAAATGGTCAAAAAGACTAATCATTGTTAATATTTCATTCTATCAGTATTTTATACACTTTTAATCAAGTGTTTCAACATATTTATACATTTAAATGTAGTTTTTATGTGTTTAATATGTCTTAAAGTTGCAAAAAAAGAAATATTCTGACACGTTTCCCTCTAGTTTGATGCTGCTGAGTATGAACCAGTTTTATTTTATACATTTATTAGAATAATCAAATGGAACTTTATACTAATATCTACTTTTTAAAGTGAGGAACAATAGTTCAACTCAACACGGTTTAATTTCCTGCTATAAATGATAATAAATGTTAAATATCTCTACAAACACAAAGGTTATTGGACTTAAACCTGGTGTTAAAATAAATCTACAACATGTTCAGTGACTACAGAAGAGTCAGAATCTATTTATGTTGCTGTTATAGAGAAAATAGAGTTAGAATATTACAGAAAAATATCTACTATGGATAAAAATACTTTATTTCGTGTTGGAGCTGAGGTTTTCTACTGTGATTTATGAAGAAAATCAATGCTGGATCTGGTGGTTTTGGGTTTTAATTTCCTCAGTGTTTGTTTCAAGATACATTTCCCAAAACAGGAAGAGTAGAATTTCACCTGAGACCTTTTAAATAAAGAAACGACATCAAACTCAATAGAAAACACCGATTGTTTTATCTTCTTGTCTGTTGCAGAAAACGCTGCCGCCTGTTCGTAACAAGGATTATAAAACGAAGAGGAGGGAGAAGAAGAGGAAGAAAACGCCGACGGGAAACGGAGACGTTAAAACCGACGAGCCGAAGGAAGCGACCAGGATTAAATCCTACGACTATCGATCGTGGGACAAGTTTGACGTGGTAAATGTTGCATCAGGGGAATTTGACATGAACTCACTCGGTATCACTGGAACCAACCGAAGCTTCGTGTTTCTTTATGTTTGTTCAGGACAAAGTTCTGACTGAAATGGACAAAGAGGAAAGTCCTGCTGAGTCCAACGAGTCCGACTCAGAGGAAGCTGCTGTGGATCAGCAGAGAGCTCTGGCTGAGAAGGAAAAGGTGACGGAAGCAAAGTTCATTCAGCTTAAATCCATCTGGAGTTCACAGGTTGTTGATTCAGAAAATAAAAATACATCAAACATGTAGCTTCCCTCCAAGAAATGAGACAAACAGCTCAAATACAAATAAATAAAAAGCTTAAATAAAATGTACCAGAAACATATTAAGAAGAAAATAAAATGATTTAGTTCTTTAGATTCAACCTATTCCAGAATATTGATCCTGCTACAGCTGATTAATCCATTATTAGTGAATTAATCACCAAATATTTAGATATTTGAAATAATAAGTTTCAGTTATTTATGAGGAAAACAGACAATATTTGTTGCTTTTTCTTTTCTTTTTATATATTTTTCTGTTTGATCTGAACTTTTTATCTATTGCTGCTTCTTTTTTTCTTGATTTTGGTCATTTGATCAAGATTAAATGGTTTGAATTTTTATTATAATGTTGATATTTCATCTAATATTTACTTTATAATCCATTAAAAGTTTCCACCCTTAACATTGACCTATTTTAATTGACTTACTTTTTATCTAATTTAGTTTTTTCTCATATTTCTTTATGTTTCTCAGGGTATTTTAAAGGTTCATTCAACCAAATCCACTTAGTTTGGTTCATTTTCGTTGGTTAAATCAAAATTAACATTTCCAGTGTTAATATAACAGTAAAAGACTTAATTGGTCAATTAATTAACACTAGTAGCCTTAGAATCAACAGTCAATTCAAACCAAATGTGCTGAGTTTAATTTCCTGGTTTCTTTATTCTTCTCTAATAATAAACTGATGATCTCTGCTTTCATTTCATTTTCAGGGTAACGAGTTTTTCAAAGAAGGGAAGTACGATGACGCCATCGAGTGCTACACCAGAGGAATGGCTGCTGATCCCTACAACCCCGTGCTGCCTACAAACCGAGCCGCTGCCTTCTATCGACTCAAAAAGTAAAACCCGACGGATGAAACCACTCGAGTTAGAGGTTTTAAACGTGATGTGAAGCTGTTTTTGCTGTTCTGCAGGTTTGCTGTAGCCGAGTCTGACTGTAACTTGGCCGTCGCCCTCGACAACAACTACTACAAAGCTTTCTGTCGGAGAGGAGCAGCCAGGTTCTGTCTGAGGAAATATGATGCTGCGTTAGAAGGTGAAAAACACAGGAACTCTCTGAGTCTTTTATCTAAGATACTAATATTATATATAAACAGCCACGTTAACATCGAATGTGTGGAAACGTTTGTCACAAGCTCCTGTTGAAGGAAAGTCTTTGTG
This sequence comes from Lepturacanthus savala, assembly GCA_030544235.1. Taxonomy (NCBI): domain Eukaryota; kingdom Metazoa; phylum Chordata; class Actinopteri; order Scombriformes; family Trichiuridae; genus Lepturacanthus; species Lepturacanthus savala. Next base: position 20,801,377 of record CM060474.1, read on the forward strand.
CCACGAATATTAACCCCTTGACCTCCGGCCCTTTTTTAGGTTTAGGACATCCCCATAGTCAGTAGGATATATCTGGAATAAACACAGAGATGTTGGTCGACACTAAACCAACATTTATTGATCTCAAATAAACATTTTCATCATTTTCACACATTTTTTGTTCGTCGCTTCAAACAAGCGACTTTTTACTGTAGTGTTTTTTGGCTGCTAGTTTACTGAGTTTTTGTCATAAAGCTACACTGATGGTACCGTTGGACTCGTCACAGTCTCAGCTTTCATATGAGATGTCATTTGTTTGTGTAACATGAAGTATCAGAGCGCTAGCCATCAAAATGTGGCGAGTGGGTCGGCTTTATGATCGTATACAGATTTTCATATTTGTTAATTAATTAGCTTGGTGTTGGAGTTGTATTTGGTGTGTGTAAATATGACTTATATGTGCTTGTAGTGGAGTTTCTCCTGTTTAATTTGATGTATAGCTTCACTATATTTGTACATGATTAGTGGAGCAATCTGGAGTTTAACAGGTTAATGAATGATATTTTAAATATTCAGGAAAGTTTATAGAAATTCACCAGGAATTTTTTTCTCCTTTGCAAAATAATAAATGCGTTTATTTTGTTTTATATCCTAAATAAAACTAAATATCAGTTTAGTGATTCACAGGAAAAGTTGTTCAGTTCATACAGTAAAGAGTTGAGTTTTTAGACAAATGCAGACATCATATAATTTTCTGTAAAATAATAATCACATTGTGATTTAGGCTATAAATCAGTCAATGCATTAAAATGAGAATTATTCAGAGGATTTTGCTGTTTAAACCCCCTGCTCTTATATATCCTATAAATTAAAACTCTGATAATGAATCTGGTTTCTTTGCAGATTATGAGACGGTTCTGAAGCTTGATCCAGGAAACCTGGACGCTCAGAACGAGCTGCAGAAAATCAAAGAGGTGAGTTGAGATTCTTTCAGTTCGGCCGAAAGAATCTCTTTTTTTTTGTTGTTTGGTTTATTTCCTGG
>CM060474.1:20807397-20854897 GCA_030544235.1 Lepturacanthus savala
ATGAAGCAAAAAAGTGGAAAAAAATTGCTCCGCCCAAAAAAAATCATTTATTTGCGTTGAAAATTACCTGAAAATCATTTGTTAGGAGCTGAATTCACCCATGGATCAGTAAAATAAAGTGTTATAAGTAATTCCACCAAATATCAGCCTTATAAGATGAACCAGACTGATTTTAGACATGTTTTACTTCAGGTGTGTCCAGGCGAAATCTGCTTTTGGCACAGCTGATATCTGAGACCCTATTGGATCCTATTTGGATGATTGACAGCTCTATGGAAGCGTCAGAGCCAATAGAATCGAGTCATGTGATCTAATCTGACCTATCACGCAGCGTAGAGTCACATCAGGGCGTGTTTTACAAAGATAGGTTGATACCGAGCGACTTCCCACAAGGTTTTATTGAAAAATAGCAGAGATGAGACGTAATTTATCGTTTAAAGGGCTAAGCCACGCCCACTTTTCACACCTTTCCTCTTATTTTCTGTTTTTTTCTTCCAGTGCTTAAAGAACTTTTTGACTTCCTCCGTGAAGCCAACATGGAATCTTCATCTGTCGCAGCTTTACAGAAGAAATACGGCGTCTGAACCACAGAAAAACCCACAAACTTTTACCTTTAACATCAAAAAAACAGTTTAATTTCATATTAACGTGGAATAAACGCTTCCAATTAAATCAGAACACGACAGCAGCAGCTACCTCTCTTCATAGCAGTTTATTTATAGTTGGAAGATGTAAATTCACACGTTCATCTCATTTATTCAAGAGATTTTCAGTGTAAAATCTTTCTTTTTATGCAAAACACCACTGATGATGATATTCTATGTGAATGTAGATGTTTAACCAACTGTTTTATGTGTATTTAGTTGCAGAAAAACTCATTTGGGCTCGTTTTATGCAATAAAATAAGGGTTAAAGGTCATTTTACTGCAAGTTGTGACACAAACGTCTGATTTGGTGTAAAGATTATAGGAATAAATTAATGTGAGAGATTGTTTTTGTGTTTAAATACACGTTAAAGCCCATAACTTTGATTATTCTGTTCTAAATAACCATTTTTCAGGATTTTTTAACCAGTAAGATACTGATTTAATCAATTATACAACAAACTTTATGACATTTAGCTTCATTTTAATGCATTTTCATGAAATATAAGACGTTTATTAAGTATTTAAATGTAAAATCTGACTTTTTTTAGCAGAAGAAGCTGGTTCCAGCTTCTTAAATCTGATTATTTCCCAGTTTCCTTCAGTATTTTTACACCAAAACAGACATTTATGCAAAAATGTGTTAATAATAATTAGATTTAAAGGGAATGAAGCAGCCAGATGCATTTTCCTGGACATTTAGAGCCTATAAAAGTGGACTGGTCTCTGTGAGAACTCATCATTCTTATACCTGATATTGCATTGGATGAAACCGCTGTAGAAATGCATGTGAGATCGACAAATAAAGGTGTATTTTGTCGTTTGTGTGCTGTTTTCTTAACCTCAGGTGTGTCTACGTATTAGCTCAGCAAATTCACAGCAAATTAAAGGAAGGAAAAGTCAATAAAGATACTGAGATATGCTTTAAGTGCCACTGAAACTCATATTTATCAATGACAAGCACGTAATCTGTCCTCAGTGTGTTTTAATGTTCAGAGTCACAAAGAACATGGAACATTCCCCAGGAGAAGCTGCAGGTCATTATATATTAACCCCTTGACCTCCAGCCCTTTTTTAGGGTTAGGACATCCCCATAGTTAGTAGGATATGTCTCTGGAATAACCACAGAGATGTTGGTCGACACTAAACGACCATTTATTGATCTCAAATTAACATTTTCATAATTTTCACACATTTTTTGTTCGTCGCTTCAAACAATCGTCTTTTTACTGTAGTGTTTTTTGGCTGCTAGTTTACTGAGTTTTTGTCATAAAGCTACACTGATGGTACCGTTGGACTCGTCACAGTCTCAGCTTTCATATGAGATGTCATGTGTTTGTATAACATGAAGTATCAGAGCGCTAGCCATCAAAATGTGGCGAGTGGGTTGGCTTTATGATTGTATACCGATTTTCGTATTTGTTAATGAATTAGCTTGGTGTTGGAGTTGTGTTTGGTGTGTGTAAATATGACTTATATGTGCTTGTAGAGGAGTTTCTCCTGTTTAATTTGATGTATAGCTTCACTATATTTGTACATGATTAGTGGAGCAATCTGGAGTTTAACAGGTTAAAAAAACAGTGAATAATGTGGAGAAATGGACAAAAAGACTCATCATTGTTAATATTTCATTCTATCAGTATTTTATACACTTTTAATCAAGTGTTTCAACATATTTATACATTTAAATGTAGTTTTTATGTGTTTAATATGTCTTAAAGTTGCAAATAAATAAATATTCTGACACGTTTCCCTCTAGTTTGATGCTGCTGAGTCTTATTTTATACATTTATTAGAATAATTAAGGCAAAATAAAGGATAATTATTAGAATAATCAAGTGGAGGTTTATACTAATATCTACTTTTTAAAGTGAGGAACAATAGTTCAACCCAACACGGTTTAATTCCCTGCTATAAATGATATTAAATATAAAATATCTCAAAGGTTATTGGACTTAAACATGGAATTAAAATAAATCTACAACAGAATCAGAATCTATTTATGTTGCTGTTATAGAGAAAATAAAGTTAGAATATTACAAAAAATTTATATTATAAAATTTAACTTATATATCTATACTTATTTCATATCTTTAATTGTTGTAATTAAATATATCTGAATTATAAATATTTTAAACTGGAATATTGTTAATTCAGTGACAGAAATCTGTAATTTCTAGTAGTAAATTGTATAAATCTGTAATAAAAAACCCGTTTTATTGAGTTTTAGTGTTAATGTTGTATTTTATATCTCATATTTTGGACATTTTATCTTGTAATTCAAGATAATTCTACTGAATATTGGACTAATTGTATTAAATAAGATGTTTTTCCCCTGATAAAATACAATTTTATGCCAATATTTCAATATTAAATGAAGACAACCACACTGAATTTGATTTAATTCAGGATTTTAATGCAAAATGATGAGTTTTATCCTTAAAAAAAACAAAAACATGATGTTGAGTCTTGCTCTAAGAGTCGTCAGTGCATTTTATTCATGACATTTTTAATCTGATGACAATATTTCCATATTTCATCTGGAATAATGCAAAATATCCTCCGACATGTTTATCTACATGCTCCTAATGGAACATTTTGTTCTGCTGCGCTCTGTGTATCGTCTACATGAAATAACAGAGTTAATCTTATCATAAATGACATTAAGGTATTTAAACAGGGTCCAGCCCACTGTCAACATGTTGGATAAATAGAAAAGAAAAGTAGAGAACAACAAAATTCCTTGAGAATTCATTTGTAGAACCTAGAAAATCAGAGAGAAATTAGGATTATGATGGTGATATTAACCCTCTGCTGCCATTTTACATCATTTTTCTAAGAAGCTGTGGTATAAAATATATGTTTTTACAGATATCTGTGAAAAGGAGGCTTTTATTTTGAAGGGCATACACTTTATGAGGTCACATGACCAGGATATCCTGTTTGCTCGTGGACATTTAACATGTGGGCATGGTTCTCTCACATCTGAAGTCTTTTATTCTGAATTTTGTAAAGTTTTCACCAAATTAAAAGAATGAACTCAGTATCTGAGGTAAGAAACTTTATTTCTAAAATCCCTAGTGCTTACAACCTAATGGAGTCTCATTGACTATAACTTTTTCTCCTATATATATTTTAATATCTCTGTTATTTAGGCCATTTTAAGTAATAAAACATGACTAAATGCACCGTATTTCATGCAACAGAGGGTCTGCTGCTGCAGATAAGACGCTGAGATAAAACCTAATAATATTATAATTTATGAAGAGTCATAACTCTCACCTGTTTGATCAGAGGATAAAAGCTGCAGAAATGCTGAAAAGCAGCAGCAGCAGCACAGCTGAGGTTTCTGCTGCAGGAGTGGACAGGTTGTGATCTGAAACTGGACACAAGGATATAAATATATATATAAATATAAATATATGAGCTGCAAACCCAAATGAATAAATGTGGAATATCTCTACAAACACAAAGGTTATTAAAATAAATCTACATGTGAGGAGACGACAGAAGAGTCAGGATTAATTTAATTTAAGTTAGAATATCACAAAAAATGTGTAAAATGAGTGTTTTACTATTTATATATCAACACTGTGTCTCTAAAGAGAAATTACAACAAGAGAAATGGACAAAAACAACATTTATTGATCTCAAATAAACATTTTTATCCCAAAACAGCAACAAAAAAACACATTTTTTGTTCGTCGCTTCAAACAAGCGACTTTTTACTGTAGTGTTTTTTGGCTGCTAGTTTACTGAGTTTTTGTCATAAAGCTACACTGATGGTACCGTTGGACTCGTCACAGTCTCAGCTTTCATATGAGATGTCATTTGTTTGTATAACATGAAGTATCAGAGCGCTAGCCATCAAAATGTGGCGAGTGGGTTGGCTTTATGATCGTATACCGATTTTCATATTTGTTAATTAATTAGCTTGGTGTTGGAGTTGTGTTTGCTGTGTGTAAATATGACTTATATGTGCTTGTAGTGGAGTTTCTCCTGTTTAATTTGATGTATAGCTTCACTATATTTGTACATGATTAGTGGAGCAATCTGGAGTTTAACAGGTTAAAAAAACAGTGAATAATGTGGATTTAGACACTTAAACAGGTTTATTTTCCAGTTTTCCTGCTATAAATGAATCTAAGGTGACGACAGAAGAGTCAGAATTAATTTAATTTAAGTTAGAATATTACAAAAAATGAGTGTTTTACTATTTATATATCAACACTGTGTCTCTAAAGAGAAATTACAACAAGAGAAATGGTCAAAAAGACTAATCATTGTTAATATTTCATTCTATCAGTATTTTATACACTTTTAATCAAGTGTTTCAACATATTTATACATTTAAATGTAGTTTTTATGTGTTTAATATGTCTTAAAGTTGCAAATAAATAAATATTCTGACACGTTTCCCTCTAGTTTGATGCTGCTGAGTCTTATTTTATACATTTATTAGAATAATTAAGGCAAAATAAAGGATAATTATTAGAATAATCAAGTGGAGGTTTATACTAATATCTACTTTTTAAAGTGAGGAACAATAGTTCAACCCAACACGGTTTAATTCCCTGCTATAAATGATATTAAATATAAAATATCTCAAAGGTTATTGGACTTAAACATGGAATTAAAATAAATCTACAACAGAATCAGAATCTATTTATGTTGCTGTTATAGAGAAAATAAAGTTAGAATATTACAAAAAATTTATATTATAAAATTTAACTTATATATCTATACTTATTTCATATCTTTAATTGTTGTAATTAAATATATCTGAATTATAAATATTTTAAACTGGAATATTGTTAATTCAGTGACAGAAATCTGTAATTTCTAGTAGTAAATTGTATAAATCTGTAATAAAAAACCCGTTTTATTGAGTTTTAGTGTTAATGTTGTATTTTATATCTCATATTTTGGACATTTTATCTTGTAATTCAAGATAATTCTACTGAATATTGGACTAATTGTATTAAATAAGATGTTTTTCCCCTGATAAAATACAATTTTATGCCAATATTTCAATATTAAATGAAGACAACCACACTGAATTTGATTTAATTCAGGATTTTAATGCAAAATGATGAGTTTTATCCTTAAAAAAAACAAAAACATGATGTTGAGTCTTGCTCTAAGAGTCGTCAGTGCATTTTATTCATGACATTTTTAATCTGATGACAATATTTCCATATTTCATCTGGAATAATGCAAAATATCCTCCGACATGTTTATCTACATGCTCCTAATGGAACATTTTGTTCTGCTGCGCTCTGTGTATCGTCTACATGAAATAACAGAGTTAATCTTATCATAAATGACATTAAGGTATTTAAACAGGGTCCAGCCCACTGTCAACATGTTGGATAAATAGAAAAGAAAAGTAGAGAACAACAAAATTCCTTGAGAATTCATTTGTAGAACCTAGAAAATCAGAGAGAAATTAGGATTATGATGGTGATATTAACCCTCTGCTGCCATTTTACAACAATTTTACTAAGAAGCTGTGGTATAAAATATACGTTTTTACCGCTAGCTGTGAAAAGGAGGCTTTTATTTTGAAGGGCATACACTTTATGAGGTCACATGACCAGGATATCCTGTTTGCTCGTGGACATTTGACATGTGGGCATGGTTCTCTCACATCTGAAGTCTTTTATTCTGAATTTTGTAAAGTTTTCACCAAATTAAAAGATTGAACTCAGTATCTGAGGTAAGAAACTTTATTTTATTTCATTTTCTTACATTTAATTCAATTTCTGGAAAAATCCCTAGTGCTTACAACCAAATTTTACTCCTATATATATTTTAATATCTCTATTATTTAGGCCATTTTAAGTAATAAAACATGACTAAATGCACCGTATTTCATGCAACAGAGGGTCTGCTGCTGCAGATAAGACGCTGAGATAAAACCTAATAATATTATAATTTATGAAGAGTCATAACTCTCACCTGTGTGTTTGATCAGAGGATAAAAGCTGCAGAAATGCTGAAAAGCAGCAGCACAGCTGAGGTTTCTGCTGCAGGAGTGGACAGGTTGTGATCTGAAACTGGACACAAGGATATAAATATATATATAAATATATATATAAATATATATATATGAGCTGCAAACCCAAATGAATAAATGTGGAATATCTCTACAAACAAACAAAGAGAAATGGACAAAAAGACCATTTATTGATCTCAAATAAACATTTTCATCCCAAAACAGCAACAAAAAAACACATTTTTTGTTCGTCGCTTCAAACAAGCGACTTTTTACTGTAGTGTTTTTTGGCTGCTAGTTTACTGAGTTTTTGTCATAAAGCTACACTGATGGTACCGTTGGACTCGTCACAGTCTCAGCTTTCATATGAGATGTCATTTGTTTGTATAACATGAAGTATCAGAGCGCTAGCCATCAAAATGTGGCGAGTGGGTTGGCTTTATGATCGTATACCGATTTTCATATTTGTTAATTAATTAGCTTGGTGTTGGAGTTGTGTTTGGTGTGTGTAAATATGACTTATATGTGCTTGTAGAGGAGTTTCTCCTGTTTAATTTGATGTATAGCTTCACTATATTTGTACATGATTAGTGCAGCAATCTGGAGTTTAACAGGTTAAAAAAACAATAATGTGAATGAATAATGTGGATTTAGACACTTAAACAGGTTTATTTTCCAGTTTTCCTGCTATAAATGAACCTAAGGTGACGACAGAAGAGTCCGAATTAATTTAATTTAAGTTAGAATATCACAAAAAATGTGTAAAATGAGTGTTTTACTATTTATATATCAACACTGTGTCTCTAAAGAGAAATTACAACAAGAGAAATGGACAAAAAGACTCATCACTGTTAATATTTCATTCTATCAGTATTTTATACACTTTTAATCAAGTGTTTCAACATATTTATACATTTAAATGTAGTTTTTATGTGTTTAATATGTCTTAAAGTTGCAAATAAATAAATATTCTGACACGTTTACCTCTAGTTTGATGCTGATGAGTCTTATTTTATACATTTATTAGAATAATTAAGGCAAAATAAAGGAGTTTCATCCTGATCTTCAAACTTTAATTTGAGCCGTAACATAAGAGGATGATCAGATCAGGACTGATGGTTAGAATAATTAACATTATACTAATATCTACATGTTTTAAGTTCCTGCTATAAATGATAATAAATGTTGAATATCTCTACAAACACAAAGGTTATTGGACTTAAACCTGGTGTTAAAATAAATCTACAACATGTGAGGTGACTACAGAAGAGTTAGAATCTATTTATACAGCTAGAATATTACATAAGAAACGATCTTATACTTATAAAAACTTTATTTAAAACTTAAAACAAGATCAAACTGACCTAAATCAGATCTTATAATTGGTCTTGTTTTAAGTTATAAATAATATCTGTAATAAAAGACATTTGCATTGCAGATAATTTCGCTTATTTCAAGTGTTTTTTCCAGATTTTGCTCTTGTTTTAGGTTAAAAATAAGACGTTTTTTCTGCAATATTTAAACTATATTTGCTCTTATTTCTTTATGCATCATTGAACTTTACATTGCAGATAATTTAACTTAAGAAAATATAGTTAGAATATTGCAAAGGAAAATCTAAAATGATGTTTTACTACAGGTAAAAATACTAAATGATAAAGGTTTAAAGACCAAACTGACCCAAATTAGGAAAGTGATTAATAAGATAGATAATAATAAACGGAGCCAATTAAATAAAATAATCATACTAATCGATTTATTTTATTAATCATTGAACTTTGGGTCACTTTGGTCTTGTTTTAAGTTTTAAATAAAGTTTTTTTATCTGTAGAGAAACACTTTTTAACATGTTTTATTGCAATATTCTAACTAGATTTGCTCTCACGTGTTGTATTGATGATGTGGATATTGATGATATATATTGATGCTGTAACAGTAACATTGTGTTTTACTACAGATAAAATACTTTATTTAGTGTATTTATTTAAAATATGCATATCCCCTGTATTTTAACAGGTGAACTCACCTTGCACCTTTACGTTTTGCACTGCATCGACAAAGATCCCAGACACGTTATTGGCGGCTTTGCAGATAACGGCCATGGAGCCGTTGATGTTCTTCGGAGTGATAGTCACAACATTCCCTAGATCCGTGATCCACATGCCTCCCGCTAACTCCCAGGCGTAGGTGCATGCTGGGAAACATACGGCGTTGCAGGTGTAGGTGTAGCTCACTGTGGCGTTAACCACGTCGGGACCTGAGATGGAAACGTCAAGAGGTCCAACTGAAACACAAACACGTCAGTCATCAGGACGAGGCTTTTATATAGCACATGCATCATGGAGGTGATTCAATAATCACATACCTAACACCTGCAGGGGCTTTGTCACCGTCGCGTTCTGCTTAGTGACGCTATCTGTGGCTGTACATGTCACCGTTAAGGCCTCCATCCAGTTCTTAAGAGTGAAGGAAAGAACATTGCCCTCACCAGGGGACTGCTGTCCATTTAAAGACATGGAGTAGTTGCATGCAGGACAGTTAGTAGCATCACACTCAATGCTGCTTGGAACGCCCACAGTCACATAGCCTGGACCACCAATCACTACTGTCAGTCCTTTGAAGGAAATACCAAAAAATCACAATTACTATTGAGACATACCGTAAATTCTCTAATAGAGGCCTGGGCCTTTATTTACTCTAGCACATCAAGGCTTTTTAAATACCAAAAATCACAATTACTACATTAATCTTGAGATGTAATTTCCATATTTTACTACAGTAAAATCTATAGTAGCTGAATGTTTAGGATGATACATACATAGGGTTGCAACAGGGCGGAAAACAGTAAATTTTCAGAAACTTTCCATGGGACTTTAAACTAAACCCGCTTCACTAATCATGTACAAATATAGTGAAGCTATACATCAAATTAAACAGGAGAAACTCCACTACAAGCACATATAAGTCATATTTACACACACCAAACACAACTCCAACACCAAGCTAATTAATTAACAAATATGAAAATCGGTATACGATCATAAAGCCAACCCACTCGCCACATTTTGATGGCTAGCGCTCTGATACTTCATGTTACACAAACACATGACATCTCATATGAAAGCTGAGACTGTGACGAGTCCAACGGTACCATCAGTGTAGCTTTATGACAAAAACTCAGTAAACTAGCAGCCAAAAAACACTACAGTAAAAAGTCGCTTGTTTGAAGCGACTAACAAAAAATGTGTTTTTTTGTTGCTGTTTTGGGATGAAAATGTTTATTTGAGATCAATAAATGGTCGTTTAGTGTAATGTTAGAGCTATTATTTCATAATGTGGTGAACGTGCAGGTTACAACTCGTCCACCACAGTGTTTGGTGGTTGCTGGATTGTGTATTTCCTGAGTTTGACGGGGGAAACCAAAAAATAACAGTAGCTGCATAGTAGTAGCTGGTCTAGAAACAGCTGGTATCAACAAAGAAATATAAAGCCCCCTATTGCTATGATTATGGGAATCATGACGGTGGACAAATGTTCAAAATTGTTGAACCATACTTTTAAATCTGGTTGTTTTGCTATAATATATTTTCCGTAACTATATTTAAATTCCCTGTTAAGGGCCAACCTTCAATTTTGTAAATTTGGGATTAATTCCAATATATTCCCATTAATTCCCATGGAAAGTCTCCATCCTTGACAATTCCTGGAATTTTGCAACCCTATACGCTACTGTTTAGAAGTTTGGGGTATGTTTTCCATACAAAATCACACACTTATTTACCACCATGAGTTGTAAAATAATTAGAATATTTTACTTCATTATCCTTCTGACGCAATTGTACCATTAGAACACTGATAGTTGCTGGAAATGGGCCTCTATACACCTATGTAGATATTGATGCACCAAAAACCAGACATTTGCAGCTAGAATAGTCATTTACCACATTAGTAATGTATAGAGTGGATTTCTGCTTTTCTTTTCTTTCAAAAATAAGGACATTTCTAAGTGACCCCATACTTTTGAAGGGTAACGTACATGCATCAACTTTACCGTATTATTCATTGTGTATTTGAATGTAAAACCAGTTACCGGTATCATTGCTTGTGGGTTTAGGGATCTCTGTCGGCCAAGAGCCTGGAGACAGTGGGTAAAAACATGTTATTATCAACAAGTACAGCAGTGTTCCCTCCACCAGTGGTGGAACTTCAACTTACCCGTCACATTTATGTTTTTGGTTGCGTAGACAAACAGCCCCGACACGTTATTGGCGGCTTTGCAGATGACGGTTATGGAGGCGTCGATGTTCCTCGGAGTGATAGTCACAACATTCCCTAGATCCGTGATCCACGTGCCTCCCGCTAACTCCCAGGCATAGGTGCATGCTGGGAAACATACGGCGTTGCAGGTGTAGGTGTAGCTCACTGTGGCGTTAACCACGTCGGGACCTGAGATGGAAACGTCAAGAGGTCCAACTGAAACACAAACACGTCAGTCATCAGGACGAGGCTTTTATATAGCACATGCATCATGGAGGTGATTCAATAATCACATACCTAACACCTGCAGGGGCTTTGTCACCGTCGCGTTCTGCTTAGTGACGCTATCTGTGGCTGTACATGTCACCGTTAAGGCCTCCATCCAGTTCTTAAGAGTGAAGGAAAGAACATTGCCCTCACCAGGGGACTGCTGTCCATTTAAAGACATGGAGTAGTTGCATGCAGGACAGTTGGTAGCATCACACTCAATGCTGCTTGGAACGCCCACAGTCACATAGCCTGGACCACCAATCACTACTGTCAGTCCTTTGAAGGAAATACCAAAAAATCACAATTACTAATGAGACATACCATAAATTCTCTAATAGAGGCCTGGGCCTTTATTTACTCTAGCACATTGAGGTCTTTAAATACCAAAAAAATCACAATTACTAATGAGACATACCATAAATTCTCTAATAGAGGCCTGGGCCTTTATTTACTCTAGCACAACGAGGCCTTTAAATACCAAAAAAATCACAATTACTATTGAGACATACCGTAAATTCTCTAATAGAGGCCTGGTCTTTTATTTACTCTAGCACAACAAGGCCTTTAAATACCAAAAAATCACAATTACTTTTAAGACATACTGTAAATTCTCTAATAAAGGCCTGGGCCTTTATTTACTCTAGCACCCCGAGGCCTTTAAATACCAACAATCACAATTACTACAATAATCCTGGGATGCAATTTCCATATTTTACTACAGTAAAATCTATAATACCTGAATTTTGCAAAGGGGCGGAAAATTTCCAGTAAATTTTCAGTAACTTTCCATGGTTCGTGAGCTGCACAGCTGCAATGGTGTTTTTTGGTTTTCCTAATCAAACTCAGCACTTTTTACTTCTATAGTTTACTCCAATAGTTTACCGTAAATTCTCTAATATAGATCTACTGTAGCACGTCAAGGCCTTTAACCTGTTCCCCTCTTGTTCATAAATAATTTACCCTTTATGTACATGCAGCACACCAAAATGTCAACAAGAAACTCAGCTACAAATCTTTATTAAACATTACTAGATTAACAAAACGTCATTTTAACCCCAAGCAATAATATGAGCATATAGGGAAAACATAAATCTGTGAAAATCAGGTCCAGCTGGACTAAAACATCTCTAAAATGAGTCTGGTTCACCTTGGAATTCTGACATTTTGTGAAATTACTTATAAGACGTTACTTTACTGCTCCATAGAGCATTTGGGCCACTAAAACATGATTTTCAGGTGGTTTTAAACCTAAATAGATGAGTTTTTTGGGGGAAGAGCTAATTTTTTGCTTCATTCTAGCTGGACGTACTTCAACACTGTACATTTTAAATTTATTCTAGCTCTTATTCAATTATCTCACAGGTGTTAGCTTTGTTTTAAACCCAAGATCATTCAATAAACCCCTGTAGTTGTGGAGATATACTGCATTTAGTCTGGGCATGTCATTTTCGAGAGGTAGGTAGGAACAGGTTAAATACCAAAAATCACAATTACAATAGTCTTGAGATGGAATTTCATGATTTCTTTTGTATTTGAATTGAAACCCAGTTACCAGCATCATCGTCAGCTTGGTCATTCTTCTCTGTAAGTGTCGACACTCCTGGTTGAAGACCTACATCATGAATTAAAACAGATCAGATTCACAAGAAAAACACCTGATATCAAGCAGCAAAGTCAATTGATGTTCATAAATCGATAAATCGACAAAACAAACCCATCTTTAATTGGGTTTTTCTGAGCTTGTACATTAATCAATGGATGTAGTTTTCTGTTGTTATGGAGTCACTAAACTATTGTCCAGATTTGACGCTGATACTTAACTTTTCATAGTTTATCTTAGAAGTGTGTGTACATGCAAATTGTTATATGCCTACATGCCAGAATAAATATACCCTCAGGAACAATAAAGTAGAACTTATCATACTTCAGTATTTTCATTTGATGCTTTAGTCAATGCAGATTTAACATAAAATAATATATTTTAATATTCTTCCTGTTTAAATTCTCATTGTTCACTCTTTGAAAAACATATTGTGTATTTTATATAATAATATGAAGCTGTACTTTTACCCAAGCATCTACAATTGGCTCCATTTGAAGAACATTAAAATACTGATGATATTCTATAATTATATAATACAATCTGCATAAATAGTTCTTTTACTTTTGCTACTTTAGGTACATATTGATGATAGTACTTCTCTTATTTTACCTAAATTTTAAGAGTTAAACCTGGAATTAAAATAAATCTACAACATGTGAGGTGACTACAGAAGAGTCAGAATCTATTTATGTTGCTGTTATAGAGAAAATAGAGTTAGAATATTGCATTTTTCGTGTTGCAGCTGAGGTTTTCTCATGCAATATAAGCATAAAACTCAATCCTTTTTGGTTTTTAAGAGGTCAGTAATCTGCAGGAAGATTCCTCAACAGTTGACTGTAGCACTAAAAGAGAGAAAAGCCTTATTTTACCTGCCAGAAACAGCAGCAATAAAAGCCTGCTGACATTCCAGTTTCCTCCGCTTGGCTTCGACTTGCAGGTTTTCGCCATTTTCCCCTCAGAGGTGAAGCTGAAGCGTCTGAAACTACGAACTAGACGACTGCTACTGACTGAAACTGGCTGCCGGCTGAGGTCTTATCAGAGAGCTGAAAAGAAACATATCTGGCCTGAGTCATTCAGAAGCAGATGCAAATACATGTATTTAAACTGATAGCAGCCACCTAATGCCAACGTCACTGCACCCTGACTCACATCGACATAGAATATGTGATTATTTTCCGATATGTTGCCGTCTTGGGGAAAATTCCCAGATTAAACAGGGAGTCTATGGATGGGATACGCTGTGAGAGTGTTTTAGAGGAGCAGCAGCAGCTCCTGTCTCTGGGTTTCTGGCTCGGAACCAGTTTGAAGGCTGGTGTGATGGTTTGGAGGCCAAAAAAGGAAATGTCACTGGTTTTAACCCATTAAAGCCGATGAGCCTTTAAGTCATTTTATACGTTTTAAGTGCCTTCCTGCCCCTCTGAAAGACGCCATTTTATCTAGATTATCATGATTTCCAACTCTAATGTGTTTATATCTATTTAATCATTCAAGTCTCTAGATAAATCCCCCAAAGGAATTTTGTACATGGGATAAATAGATTTTTATTTATGGGCATATTTATGCAAACAGAAACTGTAATAGCCATTAACCTGTTAAACTCCAGGGTGGAGGGGATTTTGGAGATTGCTCCACTAATCATGTACAAATATAGTGAAGCTATACATCAAATTAAACAGGAGAAACTCCACTACAAGCACATATAAGTCATATTTACACACACCAAACACAACTCCAACACCAAGCTAATTAATTAACAAATATGAAAAAACGGTATACGATCATAAAGCCAACCCACTTGCCACATTTTGATGGCTAGCGCTCTGATACTTCATGTTATACAAACAAATGACATCTCATATGAAAGCTGAGACTGTGACGAGTCCAACGGTATCATCAGTGTAGCTTTATGACAAAAACTCAGTAAACAGCAGCCAAAAAACACTAAAAAAAAACAGCCAAAAAACACTACAGTAAAAAGTCGCTTGTTTGAAGCAACAAACAAAAAATGTGTTTTTTTGTTGCTGTTTTGGGATGAAAATGTTTATTTGAGATCAATAAATGTTCGTTTAGTGTCGACCAACATCTCTGTGTTTATTCCAGACATACCCTACTGACTATGGGTATGTCCTAAACCTATAAAAGGGCTGGAGGTCAAGGGGTTAAATATAACTGATAAGACTATAAATTAAAATTATATGCATGAAATCTTGGCTTAAATGGGTTAATCGCTGCAAAGTATTGCCATATGGCAGCAATTACTTTATCTTCATTTTTCTGTTTGCTAAAATCTATGTTTTTACAGTTAGTTGGGAGAAGGGGGCTTTTATTTTGAAGACCAGGATATCCCTATTGCTTGTGGACATTTGACATGTGAGCATCACAACAGAATGTTGGAATTTAATTAATAGTTTTTTCTAATATGCTAAAATAGATTTGTCTCATTGACTTACATAGTATAAAACTATCCTGAGACCATGTTTACAACCTTTTCTTATATTTCTTAAATATATCTATGTTGGAAAACAGACACGTGTTCTGTAGAGTCAGATGTTCAACACAAAATCCCCTTAAACAGTAGGTGAAGTGGCCAAATCTGTCCTATATATAAGGATGTAAAGTGATTTCAAGCCCATTGTTACTTGTTTGTGAGAACTGCAATGGTTGATATGATGTATTTGACAGGATGATTCACTAATAGCTTCCCCGCATTCACCATGATATGTACAATAAATAACCTCACCCTTACTTACAGGAATAAGTCTGTTATCAGAAGGTAAATACAGGCAAAACTGATATAACATATAGGCTAACTTTCAGGAGAAGGCATCACACACAACAAAGCTTGAGAAAACCACATTTATTAAGAGCAAACACATTAAGAAACACTAGCCGTGCTCGTTGTTCCTACATACAAAGACAACCAGATAATATAAAAACATAACACATCATTTTCTTGGGATTTATGTGTTGTGTGTGCAAATTTAGTGTATAAATGCAGAGATATGTGTTGACGTGCATAGAGTGAGCGTGTGTCCCGTTAAAGTGACGTCTCTCTGGAATCCCTCTGAGGCCTGAAGGTCAGTATCTCCGTGAACGTGTGACCTGTACGGACACATCGGGAAGAAAAAGACAGATCAGCTGTATGACCTACTTTAGTAACTGTCTCTTAAAACACTACTTTTCTACTGCTCCAGCTTTACATACCGTACATTCTCTAATATAATCGAGGTTTAGGTCAGTATTCTGCTGTTGGGGGTAAATTAAAGCCATTCTCTAATAAAGGCCTGGGTTATTATTAGAACCAGTGCTTGAATTCTGCCTTCAATGTTGAATTGAAGGCAGAAATATACAGATGAGACTTTTTAACTCATTATGGTATTGTATGGTGGCTGACAGGGGCTTACTTAATGTGTAACTGTACCGTTTTAATAAATTAACCTTGTATTTTATAGGTTCAAATAGGCACAAAATCGTATTTTTCTTTATTCTACTGGTAGTATGTTTTGCTCCAGTAGAAATAGAGGCCTGTCTCTAATTGTGGCCTCTTTCCAATTAAGGCCTTAATTCACTTGAGCAAATAAAGGCCTGGGCCGATATATAAACGACACTTATACCATTAATTTCCTGGTACAAAATTTACAATTATTCAAGTCCTGTCCCTTAGAATTTGGGTTTTTATTGGCCTGCAAATTTACAAAACATTCTCTCTTAACCTCTGAAGATACACTGCACCCTGAGTGATACAAGAGAGCAGTGGGAGTGTCATTTACAGCAATATTGCATGCATCTTGAAGTTGTTTGGCATTGATTGACACCATGCATGAGCCAATCGAACATGGGGTTGGGAAATAGCCGGCTCAAAATCCCATGAGGATGCCACCTTTAGTTTGATGGACAGCAGTGCCCATCTTACCATCTAAATCTGAATCTGAAAAGGAGGCAGCGTCTTAAGAGGTTCAAAGGATTCTCTCTTACGTTTCCACTGGTCCAGTGGCAGGTCCATGTTGTCCATGGTCTGATCATACGGCTCCGCCTCAGTCTCCTCTTCTGTGTCCCTGAACTCGCTGAAGAAAGGCAGGTCGAGAGCCTCCGAAGCGCTCGCCCTCTGCTCGGGATCCAAAAGCAGCATCTTCTCCAGGACGCAAACCGCTGGTGATGCAGAGAGACACCAAGTCGAAGTCAACACAACAGAGTTTATGATGCATATATACCAGAGAGCAAAGACCTTTACATACCATTGGTGCAAGCTTTGGAGAAAATGGTGTGCAAATCTTTTTTGGGCACTTTTGGTAGACTTCTGATGTAGTTTTTGGCCTGTCGAGGAAGATAGACATTGATAAAGATGATTAGAAAATATGTTATTCGGATACTTCTGTTACTTCCTGCTTATTCCTCATTAGGGTCACATGGTCTGCTGGAGCCAATCCCAGCGCATTATGGCGAGAGGCAGGGATACACCCCAGATGGTCGCCAGCCAATCGTGGGGCACACACACCATTCACACCTACGGGCAATTTAGAGTCTCCAATTAACCTCAGCATGTGTTTGGACTGTGGGAGGAAGCCGGAGTACCTGGTGAAAACCCACCAGACACGGGGAGAACATGCAAACTCCACACAGAAAGGTCCCAGACCCAGGACCAAGGAGGTCTTGAACCTGCGACCTTGCTAACCCCATCGCCACTGTGTCATTTAGTATAGTTCATTTATGTTGGGCTGTCATACTCTAGAGACAATCCACAAGCTAAAACTGTACAGTTTGACAGTAACTTTCTGTCTAAATAGTTGGCTACAACCTATTTCCACAATTTTTAATGGCGTAACCTGAGTTTGAAGCCTTAGATAGTTCTGTAGTTAATAAAAATCTTGGAAGGACTTCATGCCGAACTTAGAGATAGATTTAAAAAGAACTGGTGCAATCTGGTTCAAGTATTTTTATGGACTTTCTGAAATGAAACTCACGACTTGGACTCAATTCTAACCGCCGTAAATCCAGCAGGCTAATGCTTTTAACTGGAAAGGTTAACTTTAATATGTCAGCACAACACCCGCTATGACTTACATCTTGGCTCTGGAGCTTAACAACAAAGTCAGCAGCTGGGGTTCCTGTAATCTTCATGATTTCTCTGAGCTGGTCCAGATCTGGCAGCAGGTAGGGGTTAAGGGTCATACTTGGCCTGGCAAGCATGGGTTTGTACCATGATCTTGCCACTTGAATGAAGATAACAGGTAAACGGATGGTAGGAAGTTGAAACGTTACAAAACACATGTCGTAGATGTTGAGGACAGTTAAGGATACGATCGCTTCCCTTGAACAGTGGTTTTCCAAGCAGCATCTCAGCCATGATGCAGCCGGCTGACCAGATATCCACTGAAACAGGAAGCAAACATGTTTAAAACAGGTCTTAGGCCTCATTTATACTCCATGTATGGACGAAATTGTTACCACATACTTTGATTTAGGCCTGAACAATCTAGGTTTGACGATCAGTTGCTAACTATTACAGTAATTATTCTGATAATCTTTTAATCGATTTGAGTCATTTTTAAGAAAATGTCCAAATTCTCTGTTTTCTTTAGTCTTTATTTTCAATAATCAATAGATTAATCATAATAATCATTAGCTGCAGCTCTAGTTAAGGTGTTTTAGTTTACTTCAGTTGTTATAACGGCTGTTGTTTAAGCACTAGGTTTAGCCTATGTATAGCATGTTGAAATCAATTCTTAACTTTAGTTTTCATTCTTGCATTAGAGTTATGGCATTTATTGTCGAAATTCAATTTATCTTAAAACTGTTCATGCGTCCTTTACATTGCCGTGGATGTGTTAACCAATACATCCACCGGGGGGCAGCTCAGAGTCCATAGTTTCTGACAACAAACATGGCGACTATGGAGGAGATCTTGATGATCTACTTAATGTAATGTGACCTATTGACACAGAGCACCGTTTCCAATATTTCCAGATGTCGTCTGTGGCATTTGTGGACTTTCTGCCTCACATTGGATCTATTTTATCTATTGGGTAGTAACAACAACACTGCCCCCCAATGGTTTCTGCTGGTACTGCGCCATCTGTTCTGTATCTGAAAGCGTGAGTGTGAAAATTGCTCCATCCGTATCTATATTTCACATTGATGAGCTTTTTACTGGCTTTAAAGAATAGCACTTTACCAGTTTGTGTGTAGTGCATCCAGTTGAGGATGACCTCGGGTGCTCGGTACCAGCGGGTCACGACGTAGCCGGTCATCTCTGCATCAGCCTGCCTCGCCAGCCCAAAGTCAAGGATCTGAAGGGAAAGAAATTCACCATGTGACTGTTTCCATGGTAGAAGACGACCTCAATATGGCTTCATAAAAAGCTGCTGTACCTTTAACTCACAGTCCGGGTTAATGGCTAAATTTCCAGGTTTAAGGTCCTGTGATGTAAAAACAGAGGGAATAATAAGAAACAGACATAGTGAGCTCAGTTTTATTTGTGTTTATTTAATTTTCCATTATTTTCAAGACCTACTAAAACTAGAAAATGGAGCCCATCTGATAAAACATCTGCTTTAAGACGATTTATAATAGAAAGTATAGAAAATCCAAGGTCAAATTAAATTGTGACTAAAACTGCCATAATCAAGAATAAATAAATAAATGACTCAGTGTATAAATTAATATACCAGTAAATCTACATTCCATTTAATTATTTGATCAAATAGATGTATTTGTGTTTTATTTTCCCATTTATTTGATTTATTAATTTATAAATATTTAAGTATTTATTTATTTATATATTCATTCCCCCTATTTATTTTCACCTTAATATATAAAATGGAAAATCTAATTTTAAATTATATAAATTCATATGCAAAGGGACAAATAATTAACAAATAATAGTAAATAAATATTACTAAATTCAATAAATGTAAAATATATAAATAATAATTAAATAAAGGAAAAATATGCAACTAAATGCCTGTATTTATTTAATTTTATTTTATTATTATGTATTTATTTTTTATTTTTATTTATTTTTTTATAATTTATTTTATTTTTTTATTATTATAATTTATGTATTTATCCCCCCTTATTTCCTCATTTTCACCACAATATATAAACTAGAAAATAAAATTAGAAATTCAATGAATTCATGTGAATAATATAAATAAATATTTTTAAAAAATATGTTAATGGCAAAAAAAAATATTTATTTATTTTATTATGTATTTATTTTTTATTTTATTTATTTTTTTTATAATTTATTTTATTTTTTTATTATTATAATTTATGTATTAATCCCCCCTTATTTCCTCATTTTCACCACAATATATAAAATAGAAAATAAAATTAGAAATTCAATAAATTCATGTGAAAAGAGAAAATAATATAAATACATATTTTCAAAAATATGTTAGTGGAAATTTTTTTAAATTTATTTATTTTATTGTTATGTATTTATTTTTTATTTTTATTTATTTTTTATTATTTCTTTAATTTTGTATTATTATAATTTATGTATTTATCCCCTTTATTTCCTCATTTTCACCACAATATATAAACTAGAAAATAAAATGAATTCATGTGAAAAGGGAAAATAATATAAATAAATATTTTTAAAAATATGTTAATGGTAAATAGGTGATTTATTTATTTTAGTCCTCTATACAAATGGTCCTACATTCCATCATTGTAGAATTATAAGGAAATAAATTATTCTCCTTTTTTATTGGGACCCTCTTAAGGTCCCCAGACCACACTTTGAGAACCACTGAGCTAATCCACTATATATTAAAAATAAAAATAGGATTTTCAACTATAATTTTTTAACAGACGCACCGAATGAATACACACAAACGTGTGGGAATGTGAATGAATGGGATTTAGGGTGAAAAAAGAGAAAGAGCCCCACCCCCAGAGATCATAGTCTGAAAGGTCAAAGTTCACACACCCTGTGGATGATCCCTGCCGAGTGGATGTACTGGGGAGAGAGGAGAGGGGAAAACAACAGGCAACTTCAGTGACTTCAACTGGAATTTAACTGAAATCACAGTGACTTTTTGTTTAATTTCCGCTAAAGCAACAGAAAACGAGTGTTTTCACCTTGAGTCCTTTCAGCATCTGATAGACGAGGAACTGCACCCTGTCCTCGGATAATCGCTCCATCTTCATTAATTTGCCGAGGTCGGTGCCCATGAACGGCATCACCAGGTAACTGCAGACAAGACAGCACTGATATACCAATGTTGTCGTTTTTAAATATTCAGTCATCGGGAAACTTACAAGTCACGAAGCCGATCCAACGAGATTTCAGCAGTGAAGACGTCCAGCAGCCCGATGACCTGCCACAGGGAGTTAAAAGGTTATTCTGGGATAAATCAACTGCTGATTAACCTGTTAAAACCCACAATATAATGACGCAGCATTGAGTTTTACTCATAAATCACAGTAGAAAAGCTCAGCTCCAACACCATCAATACTATAAGAAAATAGTTTCATGCAATATCAGCAGTATTTGTTCAGTTTTCCTGCTATAAATGATAATAAATAAGATGAAACTGACCCAAATCAAGAAAAAAAAACTCTAAATAAGCTAAATTATCTATAATGGGAAGTTCACTAATTATTAAGATAAGGTAAGAGGTCAAAGGTCAATTATTTGTCAATAAAATCCCACAGAATATATTCTGCAATATGTTTATTATAAAGGAGCCAATTAAATAATCACACAAATTAAATATCTAAATAGTCTCTACTACTGATATTCTATTAAACTATTTTCTTATTGTATTGATGATGTGGATATTGATGATATTTATTAATGCTTTACTACAGATACAAATACTTTATTTAGTGTTGGAGCTGAGGTTTAATACTGGGATTTAAGGGGTTTTAGATTTTAATTTAGATTGATTGATTTTATGGACAAATAATTGATCTTTTAATCTTTATTAATCAATTAACTTATCTTATTTCATGTTTTTTGAATTTGTATCTTTGTATTCCAACTATTCTAACAGATATTTTATCTTATTTCACGTTTTTCTTCCTGATTTAGGTCAGTTTGTTCTTGATTTAAGTTTTAAATAAAGTATTTTTATCTGTCGTAAAACACATTTTTAGATTTTTCCAATCACCTCACATGTTATAGATTTATTTTAATTCCAGGTTTATTGTGGTGGCTGTAGAGATATTCCACATTTATTATCATTTATAGCAGGAAAACTAAACAAAATAGCCTTATAAGCAAAAAAAACCCTTCTTACATTCTCGTGCTTCATGTGTTTTAGGAGCCGCAGCTCTCTATAGGCCCTTTTTGCAAAAAGTTTGGACTGGAACGGCCGGTGAAGTTTCTTGATGGCCACCTGCATCCCAGCCCTCCGGTCCCACGCTGAGCTGGAACAGATTATAAAGGTTTTAATGCATCATTAATGCAGATTTACCTGTATCCCTCCAAACCAAAATGGCTGCCGTGAAAGAAGCAGGCTTTTTGTGCTGGAGGAGACAGTCTCCGTGAGTTTTAAGCACTTAATTCGTGGTCTTTGACTTCCCATAACAATGAGGCTGGGGGTGTTTTTTTTCCTTTTGTTGACCCTCCTAATCCACACAATACAATAGCAAAGGGAGGCCCCCACAGAACCAGCTGTGGAGAAACTACTAAAACACCAGAATATCCCACAGAAACACAAACTGTCCCTTAGCTGCAACATTAGACAATAAAAACTGCTGGCAAATAATATTTAACAAGAGGAAATACAGTTTAAAAACTGCAAAAATCACGATTTTGTATGATTTTTTGACATGAAAAATGATGTAACTGAATAATAATAATATATAATCCACATACAATATATAAAACGTGGTGATAGCATCTTTTTTAAGAGAGTTAAACTATCTGATACCAAAAAGTTTGGAGTTTTGTTTAGTTTCTGTTTCATTTAAACTTCCTCTAATGTTTAAATTGGAAATATATTCATTATATTAATCATTTATTATTGCTTAGATGCACTGGAGCTTCAGAAGTTATTGCCAGTCCATGTAAAAAAGGCTTAAAAACAGTATTTCCTGGTCATATGGTGTGATTATGTTTGCCCTTCAAAATAAAAGACATTATTGTCACAGTAAAATCAGTGAAATATGGAATTTATATTAGTGTTTTTTTTAGTAAAATTGAACCAAAGTCATTTTTTGCCATATGCAGAACCAGCTGTGGTGAAACTACTGACCCTCAGCTGGAATATTAGTGAATAGAAGGTGGTAAAAATCAGTTTTGGAGTTTTGGTTTCTGTTTATTTCTCAAGCATTTGAAAAAAAAGAGGAATAAGTTTCTGCTTTATATGAAACATCTGTGTAAAGTTTACCACCAGATCTTCATATTGATGGTGCATACTTTCTATTTTATTGGAAATAAATTCATTATATTAGCTTTTCTAATGTTGACCCAGAATGCACCGCGATATTTGATTATGAGAACATTATTTTTGCCCTTCAAAATAAAAGACAAATGTTTTTTTGGTGATATTGAGCTAAAGTCATTGTTGCCATATGCAATAAAGGGTTAAAATAGCGTAAAACCTGGTTCCACACTGGTTTTAATGGGTTTTTCTTAAAGAAACAGGCTCATTGGATCCTAATCAGCTGATGTGATCATGTCTATAAATACGCATCTGAGCTGTAAACCTGTTGTTTTCCTCCTCGAACTCACCACACGGTTCCGTAGGCTCCGGTCCCGACCTGCTTCAGGTCCCGGTACCGCTCCGGTACCTCCCACACGGTCCGGTTCACCTCCTGCCGGTAGAATCCCGTCCTGGAGCGCACCGCCATGGACCCGAGAGCTGAGGTCAGGTCCCGCTCCAGGTTCTCATGCGCGGAGAGTTTCTGGTGGTTGGTGCGTAAAATTCCTCCAGATGAAGCAGCAGCGGATGGTTTTGTGCGCCAGTTGCGCAGCGCAGAACCCCCCAACGCGCACAATAGGAGTGTGGGAGGGTCTAGTTCTAGATGTGGAGAGAAAAGCCTCCAAACATCTGTCCACCCTGAGTTAGAGGTTCCAGCAACAATAGAGTCTCTGGTGGATTCACTAACCTGATTAACGCTGCTCTTTAATTAATAAAAGATGCGTCTTTATGATTAGTTGAGGGTTTTTATAACCTAATTACATCAAGGCTACTACTAGTTACCATTAATTACTATACTATAACAATAGCTACTAAGTTAAATTATACTATATTATATATACTGTACTCATCATATACTATATTATTACAATACTATACTATACTATTTTATTATTATACTTTACTAAGCTAGACTAAATTGTACCATATTACACTATTATACTACTATACAGTAATAAACTACATTATAATGTAGTGTGTATACGACATTATAAACTATATTATACCATAAAATTTAGGCTACTTTATCAGAATTATAACCAGTGTCCATTAATGTCATTATAATTTACGTTACATCACTATAACAATATATTCAAGGTTAAATTATACTATTACTATTACTATTATATTATTACTAGACTATATTATACTATACTGTTCTATATTATACTATATTTGCACTATTATTATTATATTTATATTATTATTATTATTATATTATACTATACTGTCCCATACTCTACCAAATTATTATGATACTATACTATACTATAACTATACTATTACTATACTATATTATTACTATATTATATTATTACTATACTATAACTATACTATTACTATACTATATTATTACTATATTATATTATTACTATACTATAACTATACTATTACTATACTATATTATTACTATACTGTAATGTACTATACTATAACTATACTATATTATTACTATACTATAATGTACTATACTATACTATAACTATACTATTACTACACTATATTATTACTATACTATAATGTACCATACTATAACTATACTATATTATACCATCCTATCCTATACTATACTATACATTACTATTACTGTACTATACTGTACTATAACTATACTATATTATAACTCTACTATTACTGTACTATACTATATTATAACAATACTATAACTATACTATATTATAACTCTACTATTACTGTACTATACTATATTATAACTATACTATAACTATACTATATTATTACTATACTATTACTATACTACAATGTACTATACTATACTATAATATACTATAACTATACTATATTATACTATACTATAATGTACTATACTATATTATAACTATACTATAATGTACTATACTATACTATAACTATACTATTAATATACTATACTATCCTATACTATATTATACTATCCTATACTGTTCTATACAATACAAAGCTAAGCTAAATTGTACCATACCACACTACTGTACAGTATTATACTATTTATAATGCACTATATTATACTATACTTGACTATACTCTACTAGGCTGAAATGTATTATACCTTACTTACTATACTATACTATCTTATACTACACTATAGGAATGATGCAATGATGATTTTAGCTGTAATTTGTCTTCATCTGGCTTATAAAATACTTATCTCTCTATATCAGAACAGCTGGACATTACAATATAAAAGAAAAAAACCTATTGACGAACAGAAATCATGATGTTTATTCTGTGAAGCCAAGACAAGTCATGTCATTGATGTCGAATGAGAAAAGAACGTGAACCTTTTATAAAAAAAAAAAGGCAAAAGTCGACATTCAGTTCCGAGATGTGAAACCATGACTACAGCTGAATCACATGCCACCATGTATTCATTAAAAGACAGCAGCGCTAACTTATAACACACACACACACACACACACATACGTACAGTATACTTATACATTCGGTTTGCAGTTGCTATACAAATCCACCACATGTACAACATCCACATAAGCACAGACAGGAAAGACGTGGACATTCAGAAACCCACAGAGCTCCGATACCCAGACAGTTTGGATTCATCTGGACTGTAAATCCAACACTTTGCACTCCGGTGTGAACCGATGTGGAGAAAACAAAGAAAAATAATGTTAACCTGGTGTCTACAAATACTTATTTGAGGCAGAAATCATCCCATTGGTTGGTTTAATCCTGTGTGGGCGGAGCCAAAAGCATCATCACGACGATATTTAAGGTTAATTTTTAGATTTAGGTCTAAAATTGTACTATTTGGTTCATCTCAGGGTGGCAAAACTTAATCAGAATTTCTGAAAGATACTTATATTGATGATATTTTGGCCTAAATCAAAATTGAATTGATATTAAACGGGTTATTCTTCACACAATCAGACTATTTCTACCTCAACTATTATTCCGTAGAGATAAAACTCAAGTGCTCTGCAAACTGAATGACTTGTAATGTTCAGCGTATCCGCCGAGCTGATGCTGCCCCTTTTAGATCATACAAGGGGCACCTGAGAGGCTGTTCCTTAATATAATTATGTGTATAACAATGTGCAGCATCCGCCAAAATCTGTCATTGAAAATACCCCAAATAGTAAAGAACATCCCAGATGCTTTAAAGCTGTGGTCTAAACGCACAAAAAGATGCTGAAAATAAAGAAAAAAGGATGTTTTATGCCGTCAAACATGTCTTCTTTATACTAATCATCAACCTGGATGATGCTGTTATTCAGCATTCACCTTCTGGCAAACTGATTCTAACAGTTTACCACAAACAATCTTAATTATTGTAAACACAAACTGTAAAAAAGAAAAAAAAAGACACAGCAGAGAAGTACAGAAACCAGCCAGTCGTCCTGTTCCAGCATGTATTCATTACTTTGCTAATTAACAGCACAGTTGGTGTTTTTTTACTATTAAGCAGAGGAGAGGATGGTTTTTTTTCATCCGAGGAAGAACGGTGCTTTTTTTTCTTATTTTTTTGGTTTTTGTTTTGTTTTTACGGTGCAGAAATGATAAAGATAAAAACCAAGGATGTATTATAAAACCTGGATAGGGTGCAACAAAAACTCCTATTAATTCTTTGTATTTTATATTTTTAAGTCATGGACTTTTTATCAGTCAAAAAGGAGAGATTTTATTATTTGTTATTATTTATTTTTTCAATTTATTTTTACTTTTGATTATTTATTAATTTTTTGATTATTTATTTATTTTTATTATTTATTTATTTTTATTTTTTGATTATTTATTTATTGTTTTTGATTATTTATTTTTGATTATTTATTTATTATTTTGGGATTATTTATTTGTTTTTATTATTTATTTATTTTTATTTTTTGATTATTTATTTTTGATTATTTATTTATTATTTTGGGATTATTTATTTGTTTTAATTATTTATTTATTTTAATTTTTTGATTATTTATTTTTGATTATTTATTAATTATTTTGGGATTATTTATTTGTTTTATTATTTATTTATTTTAATTTTTTTATTATTTATTTATTTTAATTTTTGACTATTATTTAATTATTTATTTTAATTTTTTTTTATTTATTTGTTTTTTTAACATTGTTTTTTAATGTGGACGGCAAGTGAAATAAACAACTCAAATGTGAGTTTTTTGTCGCAATTTACACATTCTCATCGCCCCGGTGCATGATGGGAAACCCCAGAGCATCATGGGACTTGAGTCTACTTTCAGTAGTCCTGCATCCAGTTCTATAATACATCCATGGTTGTTGTTTTCCTGGTAACGCCTCTCCCTGGCAGATGTGATAAGCAGTCTCAATGGTTTATAATACAGTACCGGTAATATGCTGCGCTAGTAAAATACACAAAAGGTCATGCAGTAGTATGCAGGCTAAGCTAGCAAAGCTAGCGGGGGGGGACTGCTTATGACATGTGTCACAAATGAAGGAACCAGACGGCGTTCTGTGGTTGCTTTGGAAATCCTAGTGTGCATTTTTTTGTTCTTTTTCTTCCCTGTTTTCCTTCGTATCAGTCTGTAAACACTGTTCGGTTGCTGCTTCGTATGATTTAGCTCGTTCTTTTGTGCAGAAACATAAGAGGAAGCAACTCTCCGGACTTGCAGACGTCCTTTTATCCGATTCTGATCCCTGTATATTTGTGATGTCTGATCCCGTGGACTCTCTTTTTTTCTGCTGCTGCTCCAATAAACTCCTGACAGGAAATCCAGGGGATTCAGAGTTTTTTTTTTTTTGCCAAAGTCCTTCCCCTTGACTCGGTGAGTACCTGGTCCTCCTCCTCCAGGTGGAGGCCGAGGTTTAGGGCTCCACCTGAAGGCTGTCGGTCTTACTGACCGGAGCTTTGAAGCTGCTCACCTCCTCGAAAACCAACTCTGTGGACAGGAGGGAAAAGAATTAACAAAATAAAACCCTGACTACAGCATTGACCTTTAACCTGTGTTAGATTTTAAATGCATACAACTTACAAACATACACTTTGTCAGGTGCATAAAAATCATGCAAATCTTTGCAAGCATTGGGTTTTATTCATTTATTGCATGAGAAAAATCCAGCTCCAACATTAAATAAAGTATTTTATCTGTATTAAACCCAATGTTACTGTTCCAGCATCAATATATATCATCAATATCCACATCATCAATACAATAAGACAATAGTTTAATATAATATCAGTAGTAGAGACTATTTAGATATTTAATTTGTGTGATTATTTAATTGGCTCCTTTATAATAAACATCTTATAGAATATATTCTTCATGTTTTATAATGATTTATAGGATTTTATCTTATTTTGTCCTGATTTAAGTCAGTTTGGTCTCGTTTTAAGTTTCAAATAAAGTCACTTTTATCTTGTTTTGTAATATTCTAACTCTATTTGCTCTATAACAGCAACTTAAATTGATCCTGACTCTTCACACACAGGTTTAAGGTGCATAGTATTTGTGTTAGATAGAAGATAAAGATAATGAAACAGCAAAAACACGTCCTTGATGTTTCATTGTCAGCAAACTGTAATTCACTGATTTATTCAGTGTTAATATATTCATCCGCTCAACTGATTCATTATTTATCAGAGGAGCTTGAACTGAACTATAGACAGGAGAAGATATCTTGTTTTTGGAACAATTATTCATGATATAATAAATGACATCTCTAAATATGCACCGTTGCATAATCCCTGCCCGAAGCATCAGAGTCAGAGCTTCACCTTTCCACTCCTCCAGGGTCCGGTCTTTGCTCTCCAGGGTCTGGTCGTAGGGCGGAGCCTCGGGCTCATCGTCCGGGTCGTGGTACTGGGAGAAGTAGGGGTGGGTCAGGGCTTCGCTGGCCGAGATCCTCCCGTCACAGTCCAGGACCAGCATCCGCTTCAACAGGTCCACGGCTAGCAGGGAGGAAACAGGGGGGTTAAATATGTGGCCCGGGACCAGAACCGGACATATAAACTGGACAGAAATGTGGAGCAATTAGCAATTAAGAGATAAAATACTGATTAGTAAATGCTCAGTGCACTGCATTAAATGAAATATTTTCTAAAATATGGGATAAAAAGTCCAAATTATGAGATAATACAACAATATTAAGATAAAAAAGGAAAATGATTTAATCGTATATCAAGAAAACAAGGAAAAAACTAGAAAAAGCTGAAATAAATACCAGTAAGTCCAATACTGAGTAGAATTATCTGAAACTGACAGATAATTTAGCTTATTTAAGTCAAAATTATGGGATAAAAAGTCCAAAATACAAGGTAAAAAAACTCATAATAAAAAAGTAAAATTTTATTTTAAGAAAACAAGACTAAATTGACCAAATTCAAAGGAAAAAAATATATTATAAAATATATATTTCAAAATAATTGTACTCAATATTGGAACCTAGATATTTAATTTATCATATGGAATAACTGAGAGATAATAATGTTGAAATTTCACTTTATTTCTCTATTGGTTTGTAAATTGAAGGTTAATAAACCTTATAAATAAAATTAGATTAGAATTATAAATTAGTAGGTGTTAATTATATGTTGAGGTTTAATTGATCTGAATGTGGCCAAGTTTAGTTTCTAGACATCAGAAGGTGTTTCCCTCGACGAAATAATTGATAACTTGATCTTTAGCGGCCGCTCAATTGAATTTACCATCTTCTAATCGGATCTAATCCAACGCATCTCCTACCTAGAGGGTTTGCTCCTCTAAAGATCTTCTCCAGGTCCTGCTGGGGCATGAAAGGCAGCGACTGGATGTACTTCTGCGCCTGAAAATAAAGAGACAGAAGCTCGATCTATAGCGTGTGACGACGTGAGTTCAGTAACAAACAGTCGGTGATCAATCGCCCCCAAACACTCAGGTATTGACCATTCAATCAGCATTCAAAGGACAAATTAATCAATCGAGACTCTGGTTTTCCTGTTTCTCTCTATCAACCCCACATTCTCTTACATGTTCAGAGCAGATTTTCTTTAAGAGATCAGGCGTCGGAGTCCCAACCACCTCCATGATTCTCTTCAGCTGGTCGATATCTACAGGAAGGGTTAAGGAAGTTTGAGAAAACTCATTGTGGTTTTTCTGCCAGGTATTGATTTTCTTCAAATTAAGTTTCAGTGCATCATTTATAAGCATCACAGAAAGGTATAACCTTAGGACGATAAGTGCAAAAACTAAAACTAAAGTCAAGAATTGGTATCAAATGTCCTAATAAACATGTGAAACATAGGCTACATGCAACATACATGTCTGAACTAGAGCTGCAACTAATGACCATTCTGTCAATGAATCTATTGTTTATTGAAGCAATTAATCAATTTGGTTCATAAAATGTTTCCAGAACCTAAAGATTCAACCTAAAATAGTCCACAACCTAAAGATTATCAGTTTACTATTATATAAGACTAAAGAAACCAGAGAATAATCAGAGAAGAGAAGCTGGAACCAGAGAATTTGGACATTTTCTTCTCAAAAATACCCCTAAATGAGCAAAAATGACCAAACTAAGTGCATTTAGTTCAAATGGACCGTTGATTCTAAGGCTACTAGTGTTAATTAATTGACTAATTAACTCTTTTACTGTTATATTAACACTGGAAATTGTATTGTCTAGGTCTAGGCATGCTTGATTTAGTGATTGATGCTTTCACACCAATGAAAATGAACCAAACAAGCGCATTTGGTTGAATGAACCATTCAAATCACCCAGAGACTCTACTTACTGCTCCCTGGTCACACTATTTCCATTAATGAATAAGGTTATATGTTACAAACATTGATTCAAAGACCCAAAAGGTAGCTATAAAATAATTAGAATCTCCTCGTTTGGACCCAAGTTCACCAAAGTTTGTCATTTGTCAAGCAGACCTCGACCACGTCTTTTTGGAGGTCTACACGGTAAAGTCGCCAGTGTTAATATAACACTTAAAGAGTTGATTGTAAACCTACTAGTGGTAATTAGATAACTGTTTACTGTCTAGGTATAGGCAGTTAGTGATGCTTGATGCTTTCACACCAAAGAAAACGAACCAAACTTAAGCGAATTTGGTTGGAATGGGCCATTTTAAGTACCCTGAGACATGCTCCTGTCCCGGTCAAAGTCAGCTGCAAGTCAGTAAATCAAATTCGTTTTAGTGCTGCCTTTTAGACAACCTAGATAATTCAGTCTTTTGTGATTTCCCCCATTCATTCCCCCCTTGTTTCCTTGCGTTGATCCACCTCTCCTTCAGAAAGGCCTGGGATTGTGATGCAAATCCACAAGAAGCCCGCATTCACAGGCCACTTTAACATAGAAAAAGGAAGGTTGTTGTTTGCTATTATGGGGGGAAAAGCCTTGCAAATTGTTGCGGACTCATGTCGCATTGATGAAGGATACAGTCGGTGCCGGGAAACAGGACTTTTCCCTTCAGTAGCTCCCCCATGATGCATCCCACCGACCAAATATCAACTGGAACAGAAACAGGTGGGATTAGTAGCCATTTACTGAGTTCTTCTTCCAACAACTCAATGAACTCAGCAGATTCTCACCGTTCTGATTATAATGCATCCAGTTCAGCATGATCTCCGGCGCTCGGTACCAGCGAGTTGCCACGTATCCCGTCATCTCATCGTCTGTTTGCCTGGCCAATCCGAAGTCGAGGATCTGTCGGACAGACATAAGGTTGTTTATTAACCTTCCTCTTGTGTGTTAGATTTTAAATGCATAAAAGAACCACTTAAATTTATTTGCATCATCATCATTTGTCTTACCCTCAGCTCACAGTCCTCATTCACTGCCACATTACTGGGCTTCAGGTCCTGGAAAACCAGACAAATGAAGAGAAAACATGACTAGATATCACAATGTTACTGAGGAATATAAAACAGGAAAAACAGCAGCCTGAAAGTTGACATTTCTGTAGTTTGAGCTGTAGAGTTCAATCGTTTCACTTCCACAAAACTTAACTATGAAACTAAATGTGCTTCTATTCTACTTCGACTCCAAGGATCTGGTGTCTGATTCTATTTATGGCGAATATCAAATTTTCAGTCATTCGCTCTGAGCAAATTAACCAATGCAGAGATGACTGTTCCAGCATCAATATATATCATCAATATCCACATCATCAATACAAAAATACTTTATTTAAAACTTAAAACAAGTACAAATCAACCCCAATTCAAGAGGATCATTACAGAACATGAAGAATATCTTCTAATCTAAATTAAATATCTAAATAGTCTCTACTACTGATATTATATTAAACTATTGTCTTATTGTATTGATGATGTGGATATTGATGATATATATTGATGCTGGAACAGTAACATTGGGTTTAATACAGATAAAATACTTTATTTAGTGTTGGAGCTGAGGTTTAATACTGGGATTTATGAAGAAAATTCAATGCTGCATTAGTGTTTTTCGGGGGGATTTTAACAGGTTAAATTAGATTTGAGCTGTTTGTGTGATTATTTAATTGTCTCCTTTATAATCTCCTTTTTAAACATCTTACAGAATATATTCTTCATGTTCTGGAATGACTAATTATGGACAAATAATTAATTAAACTTTTATCTTATTGCAGATCATTTTGCTTATTTCATTTTTTTCCCTGATTTGGGTCAGTTTGATGCTGTTTTATGTTTTAAATCAACTATTTTTGACATTTCTTTTAAATATTCTAACTATATTTACTGATTCTAACTCTTCTGTAGTCACCTCACATGTAGATTTATTGTAATTCCAGGTTTAAGTCCAATAACCTTTGTGTTTGTAGAGATATTCCACATTTATTATCATTTATAGCAGTAATAAACACCGCTGGAGTTGAAGCCGTTAACCATGCACATGCTGTTTACTCATAGTTGATCGGGCAACATGTCAGCAAAGGGCAAAGAGAAGTCACTCACTCTGTGGATCAATCCTGCTGAATGGATGTACTGTTTGAGAACAGGAGGACGGGGGGAGGACAGAGGGACATAAAGGAGACAGGGGTCAACAGTCCAGTTCACCATGTTAGCCCCGGCCTACAGGGAGGCTGCTTTTGTCTGTTCCATGGTAACAGGGCAGGATCAACGCTTTGGCTTGGATTGACTGTCAAAATATCTCACAGTGGATCAAATATCGAAATATTTCTGCAACATATAGACTGTGCATTTGCAAATTCATGCAGAATGCATTCAATCATACAGCTCTGGAAGAAAAAAACAATAAAAGACCACGAGTTTTTCTGATTTTACTACTAATACAATTTGGTGTTTTCCATTTTATTCACCACCATGAGTTATAAACAAATAGAAAATGATTAAATTAGCATTCTGATGCAATGATCAACACTGGTAGTTGCTGGAAATGGGCCTCTATGTAGATATTGATGCAGCAAAAACCAGACATTTGCAGCTAGAATAGTCATTTACCACATTAGTAATATATGTGACCCCAACCTTTTTAATGGTAGTGTAACTGTTTGGGGTCATTTTTGTTTGAGTCTATAATCTACTAACAACATTCTCACCAAATATCAACTAAAAATATCATCATTTAGAGGATTTATTTGCAGAAAATGACAAAAGATGCAATGTTTTCAGACCTCAAACAAGATCAAATCAAACAACATAATACTAATGTTTACACTTAACCCCTTGACCTCCAGCTATTTTGTAGGTTTAGGACATACCCATAGTCAGCAGGGTATATCTGGAATAAACACAGAGATGTTGGTCGACACTAAACGACCATTTATTGATCTCAAATAAACATTTTCATCCCAAAACAGCAACAAAAAAACACATTTTTTGTTAGTCGCTTCAAACAAGCGACTTTTTACTGTAGTGTTTTTTGGCTGCTAGTTTACTGAGTTTTTGTCATAAAGCTACACTGATGGTACCGTTGGACTCGTCACAGTCTCAGCTTTCATATGAGATGTCATTTGTTTGTATAACATGAAGTATCAGAGCGCTAGCCATCAAAATGTGGCGAGTGGGTTGGCTTTATGATCGTATACCGATTTTCATATGTGTTAATTAATTAGCTTGGTGTTGGAGTTGTGTTTGGTGTGTGTAAATATGACTTATATGTGCTTGTAGTGGAGTTTCTCCTGTTTAATTTGATGTATAGCTTCACTATATTTGTACATGATTAGTGGAGCAATCTCAGGGAGTTTAACAGGTTAAGAAGAGTTCAGAAATCAATATTTGCTGCAATAACTGTAAATGTAGAGATGCTGATTTCACAATAAAATGCTGTGGTCTCTTATTATTATTATTATTATTTTTCCAGAGCTGTATAATTCCCAACAGTTGATTTATTCAATATCTACACACCAACAGCTGAACATTACATTGAGGGAAGATAAAACCTAATTAAAAAACAAATTAAATAAAAGTAATGCATGAACAGTTCAAGTAAACGCAGCTTGAATATTCTATTTTGTACATTCTATTCTTTTATTTTTTTAAATTTGCTTTACACTTTGAGTCAAATATTATAATGAAAATGAATCCTATTTAAATTATTACGCTAGAAATCGATAGATAATTGGTTTAAATGCAAACATGATAATATATACTGCTCACAATAAATCAGAGATATTGTTATTTAAATGAGTGCATTAAAAGAAACAGCATTTTCATTAGTTTAATGTATGAAATCCACTGAATATCTCACAATATCCCCAATGTGCTGTGAGTAGTGTGTATATAATCAATATATTTTAAATAGAACCAGGTTTAAATCAGTGTTTTGGAGGTGGGGATGATGGGAACTGTAGTTTTATGCTAACACACATCATAAATGCTGTGAATCACCTTGAGGCCTCGGAGAAGCTGGTAAATTAAGAACTGCACGTGTTCGTCTGACAACCTCTGAAATTTGACGATGTTATTGAGGTCTGCGCCCATCAGGTTAGTCACCAGGTAGCTGGAAGAGCGGATATAAATAAATAAATAAATAAATATGTGAGAGCTGGGGGGGGGGGGGATGGGGGAGAACATGATGCTGCTGCCATGGCAACCGTCTGGGAGGCTGTAATCTCCCAGGATCTCTAATAACAGGCGTAGACAGATGTTATATAAAAGGAAATAAAAGAGGATTTACAGTTCATTGAAGTCTTCTAGTGTTGCAGCAGGCGTGAAGACGTCCAGCAGCCCTATGACCTGCAGGGAAACACACACACACCAGTAACAGGGCAGCGAAATGCACAAAGACGGATGGATCTGGGGGTTTTTGGGGGTTTTTTACACTGACGTTCTCGTGTTTCATGTGTTTGAGGAGCCGTAGTTCCCGGTACGAGCGGCGGCTGTGGATCAGCGACTGAAACGGCCTCGACAGCTTCTTCACCGCCACTTTCTGCCGTAAAACCACGTCGTACGCCGAGCTGCAGGGAGAAAAAGAAGAATAAAGAGAATATATTCTTCATGTTCTATAATGATCCTCAGTGGGATTTATAGGATTTTATAGACAAATAATTAATCTTTCAACTTTTATCTTATTATTTGCTTTGCAGATAATTTAGCTTATTTTATTTTGTCCTGATTTAGGTCAGTTTGGTCTTGTTTTAAATTTTAAATAAAGTTTTTTTATCTTCTTTTTCAATATTCTAACTCTATTTACTCTATAACAGCAACATAAATTAATTCTATAGTCACCTCACATGTTGTAGATTTATTATAACCTTTGTAATTATAGAGATATTTTATATTTATTATCATTTATAGCAGGAAAACTGATAAATAAGCCTAATAATAATATTATAATAATAATAAAACATAGTTTGACTCATGTCTTTACTTTTAAAAAGTAGATATTAGTATAATGTTCCACTTGGTTAATTATTCTAATCATGAATCCTGATGTGATCATAACTACAAACTATTAATTTTAACAATTTTGCCCTTTAAATGTCAGTTTTTGTGATGATTTTGCATATTTTTTTCTAATATTCTAACTTTATTTTCTCTATAACAGCAACATAAATAGATTCTGACTCTTCTGTAGTCACTGAACATGTTGTAGATTTATTTTAACACCAGGTTTAAGTCCAATAACCTTTGTGTTTGTAGAGATATTCAACATTTATTATCATTTATAGCAGGAAAACTGATAAATAGAAGTGATTAATATGTGATGTAGGCAGATACCAGGGGGCGTAGAGAGGATGTGGTGGAACAAGCGAAGTGTCAGATGTTGTAAAAGTGGATTATTTCATCCGACTCTTTTGAAATGTAAATGTAATTCCACGTATTGAAGAGGCCCTTTGTGGTGTTTTTATGCCCCGGCAGCGTTTTAACACTCATGGAAATAATAATAAAATCATCCATCAGAGAGAGGAACACGCAAAGAGGAAGGAAACGTTGTGAAATGCTGCAAAGAACACGCAACAAGAGGAAGAGGTTAAATCTGACTGGAGAAAATGAACCTTTAATAAAGAGTAAGAGGCGATATTACAAGGATTTATAGCAGTATAGTATAAAAATCATTATTATATAACCTACAGCATTAGTTTATCACACCCTCTAAACACCTGAAGGGAAAAAACACGGAATGTCTGATGCTCATTCAGTGAATTCCTCAAAAAAACTGCAGAATCTGCAGCAAAATACTTGATTTATAATATTCTGCTGTGACTTGTGCATGAACTTTTACTTAAATAAAAGTAGAAATATCATCATGCATTACAAGTAAAAGTGTTGGCAGAAAAAATGCACTTAACCACTTATTCTGCAGGCCTATATTTCACTTTTCCTGCTATAAATGTGGAATATCTCTACAAACACAAAGGTTATTGGACTTAAAACTGGAATTAAAATAAATCTACAACATGTTCAGTGACTACAGAAGAGTCAGAATCTATTTATGTTGCTGTTATAGAGAAAATAGAGTTAGAATATTGCAATAAAATTGAATTTTTCTCAATTATTAGTCCATAAAATCGAACAGAATCGAAAAGAAACGAACTTATACTTATAAATACTTTATTTAAAACTTAAAACAAGATCAAACTGACCTAAAACAGCTTGAAATGCACTAAATTATCTGCAATAATTAATAAATTGATCTTGTAATTGGTGGAGCTGAGGTTTTTTTACTGTGATTTACGAGTAAAACTCAAGGAAAGCTGTCAAATAAATGTAATAGATGTTTCCTCTGGAGTGGAAATATAAGTAGAAATACCTCAAACGTGTACTTCAAAGTAAATTTACTGAGATATTTTCCACCACAGCCTCTATAGAGACTTTTAACTGTGGGGAAATAACATGATGAGTCAGCAAAGCAAACCCAAAACCAAAGTTCTCTCCTCGCTGCTGCATTTTTAATAACTTTTGTTCTGCAGTGGGTGTCGTGTTACCGTAACATGACGTGCACGAGTGTCCTGCTTACAAACTGTGTGTGAGTTTAATCTCCTGTTATTTCTCATGTATCTGAACATCAAATCGCTGGATAAGACACTACAAAAATAACCCCAACTATTGAACACCCTAAGATGCATTCACAGACCCTCAGGAAATCCCAGCACTATCACCTAACAGGGTCTAAAATCATTCCTTGTTAATTTGCAATAGAAATTATTAATAAACTATTGAATACCCCAAGATGCGTTCACAGACCCTCGGGAAATCCCGGCGCTATCACCTAACACAACAGAATCAGGGCTTAAACTCATGTATATAGAAACAGTGTTGTTCTTGATGTTAGTAAATTATTAATAAGTTATTGAACTCTCTCATACATTAAACCCGCCCAAGATGCGTTCACAGACCCTCAGGAAATCTCAGCACTATCACCTAACAGAACAGAATCAGAGCCTAAATCCATTTATTTAGAAACAGCAGTGTTTTTGTCATTAATTTGCACACAAATAAATGATAGAAATTATTAATAAACTATTGAACCAACCACCACACTCCAAGATGCATTCACAGAACCTCAGGAAATCCCAGCACTATCACCTAACAGAACAGAATCACGGCTTAAACCCAGTTATTTAAAAATAATGTTTAATAACAATGTTATTGGTGTTAATTTACACACAAATAAATGATAGAAATTATTAATAAATTACTGAACGTACTCCCACACCCTAAGATGCGTTCACAGACCCTCAGGAAATCCCAGCACTATCACCTAACACAACAGAATCAGGGCTTAAACTTGTATATGTAGAAACACTGTTTAACAACATTGTTGTTCTTGTCGTTAGTTAATTATTAATAAGTTATTGAACTCTCTCATACATTAAACCCCCCCAAGATGCGTTCACGGACCCTCAGGAAATCCCAGCACTATCACCTAACAGAACAGAATCAGAGCCTAAATCCATTTATTTATAAAACAGTGGTAAACAACACTTTTGTTCTTGTTGTTAATTAATTATTAATAAATTATTGAACTCTCTCATACCCTACCCCTCCCCCAAGATGCGTTCACGGACCCTCAGGAAATCCCAGCACTATCACCTAACAGAACAGAATCAGGGTTTAAACTCATGTATATAGAACCAGTGTTGTTCTTGTTGTTAATTAATTATTAATAAGTTATTGAACTCTCTCATACATTAAACCCCCCCGAGATGCGTTCACGGACCCTCAGGAAATCCCAGCACTATCACCTAACAGAACAGAATCAGGCCCTAAACCCATTCATTTTTAAACATTGCTAAATAACAGTGTTTTTATAGTTAATTTGCACCATATAAGCTTCAATTTGTGCAGCAGCACCACAGAACATTCTGTACCTGGGCCACCTTGATGAATGATTAATACACGTTTGTCTCCCTAGAAACTGTAAACTGCAGCTCTGCAGCAACAGCTGCACAATGATGCGTGTCTCCTGTTTGTTTTTGTGTGTTTTTTACACACAACATGAGGCCCACTGTAAATATTACTGTACCATACGTGGTGACATATAATGCTCACATGCTTGAGTAACCTGCACTCCTGCACGGTCTAGTGCATCCCTGCAGCTTTCTGGCTCGATGTCGCCCTGCAGTCCAGATGCCCCCGCCGGGTTGAAGCCAAAGACAGCAGCCGGTGACATGAACCAGGCAGCTCAACTCATACTTTCCTTTCCTGCCATCTTCCATACATGGACCTGACTGCAGCAGAGCCATCGTGGCATCGATTCCATTCTTTTTATTATTTGTCTCAGGTTTTTTTTTATTATATCCTGCTCTTGCTCTTAATGGCACCTCCTGGTTTCATAACCGAGGGGAAGGGCGGCGGTGAGATGAATCGTGTTTATTATCCACCAAGGAAAGCGTGTTCTAAACAGAACAATAAATGTAATTCATCCTCATTAAAGCAGATGGGGAAAAACTATATGAGCTGCATATGTTTAGAGCGGGGGGAGGGAGATGAAGGGTTGATTCCTACCGAACAACACGTCCAGTTCTATGCATTTAACCAGGCCTGTTTACAGTTTTCCTGCTATAAATGATAATAAATGTGGAATATCTCTACAAACACAAAGGTTATTGGACTTAAACCTGGAATTAAAATAAATCTACAACATGTGAGGTGACTACAGAAGAGTCAGAATCTATTTATGTTGCTGTTATAGAGACAATAGAGTCAGAATATTACAAAAAATATGCAAAATCATCACAAAAACTGACATTTAAAGGGCAAAATTGTTAAAATTAATAGTTTGTAGATATGATCACATCAGGATTCATGATTAGAATAATTAACCAAGTGGAACATTATACTAATATCTACTTTTTAAAAGTAAAGACATGAGTCAAACTATGTTTTATTATTATTATTATATTATTATTAGGCTTATTTTTCAGTTTTCCTGCTATAAATGATAATAAATATAAAATATCTCTATAATTACAAAGGTTATAATAAATCTACAACATGTGAGGTGACTACAGAAGAGTCTGAATCTATTTATGTTGCTGTTTATGTTAGAATATTGCAAGAAAATCAAAAGAAATGTGTTTTACTGGAGATATAAAACTTTATTTAAAACTTAAAATAAGACAAAACTGAAGCTAAATTATCTGCAATGCAAAGATAAGAGGTCAAAGGTCAATTATTTGTCCATAAAATCCTATAAATCCCACTGAGGATCATTATAGAACATGAAGAATATATTCTATTGATGCTGTAACAGATAAAAATACTTTATTTAATGTTGGAGCTGAGGTTTAATACTGAGATTTATGAATAAAACTCAATGCTGAACCTGTATCAGGTTGTTTTTGGGGGATTTTAAAAGGTTAAAATCCTGTTATATGTCATTTAATTCATATAAAACATGTGTAGGAAGCAACATTTGCTTTTCCAGTATTCACACACACACACACACACACACACCATTATAACCCCATGCTGCATCTGTGGCTATTAAATTGCACTGCAGTGGGAGCTAAGGGACCAGCAGCCAATCCCAGTCCCTTTTTCCCGTCGTGTTTATCATGTTTCCAATCAGCAAACTGACAGATGTGATGCTTTTGACGGCCGGAAAATTAATTTTATTCATAGATATCCAAACGAGAGCGGCTTAGTGCCCGAGTCCTGGTTCCCTGAGACGTGTTGACATGAGCTGGAAGCAGCTTCAGCAGCTTTGCTGCATATTCTCTCTGTGTGTTCCGTCCAAAAATTGGCCCAATTTCCAGAAAGGAGGCAGAATATTCAGTGGAAGTAGGGCTCCACGGCAGGAAGCTGAGACCGGATCAGACAAAGTCGGAGCTTTTTGTGTCACGACTTATCGGAATTCAAGAGGCGCTGCATGATCAATT
Organism: Lepturacanthus savala; assembly: GCA_030544235.1. Classification (NCBI taxonomy): domain Eukaryota; kingdom Metazoa; phylum Chordata; class Actinopteri; order Scombriformes; family Trichiuridae; genus Lepturacanthus; species Lepturacanthus savala. The sequence continues at coordinate 20,848,253 of CM060474.1, forward strand.
ATTAAAAGGCTTTGTTTTATGGAGCCTCTCATCTGTGCTGTGATACATCTCAGCATAGTCCTTCCACTCCTGGCTAATGTGATGATCTGCTTCTACATAGAGCTGCAGCCAACGACTATTCTGATTGATTATTGAAACCGTTTATTGATTAGTTGTGGTGTAAAAGACCCAAAGATCATCAGTTTATTATTATAGAGAATAAAGAAATCAGGAAATAATCAGAGAAGAGAAGCTGGAACCAGAGAATTTAGACGTTTTCTGCTTAAAAATGACTCAAATCCATTAATTGATCATCAAAATGTTCATATTTTGAAAATATTTCTGTTAAAATGTAAGTAATATAGATAAAAATGTCAGAATTAACAGAAAAAAAGTCATTTCCTTCTTTAAAAATGACTCAAATCCATTAATTGATCAGTAAAATGTTTATATTTTGAAAATATTTATAATAAAAAGTAAGTAATATAGATAAAAACCTCAGAATTAAGAGGAAAAAAAGACATTTTCTTATTAAAAATGACTCAAATCCATTAATTGATCATCAAAATGTTCATATTTTCAAATTATTTATATTAAAAAGTCAGAATTAAGATTAAAAAAAGACATTTTCTTCTTAAAAATGACTCAAATCCATTAATTGATCATCAGAATGTTCATATTTTGAAAATATTTATATTAAAAAGTAAGTAATATAGATAAAAACATCAGAATTATGAGGGAAAAAAGACATTTTCTTCTTAAAAATCACTAAAATCAATGTTTTTATTACTTAAAATCGTTTAATAATAGGTATATTAAAAAACATGGAACTCTATTATGTTGTATACACTGAATCTTCCATATTTGCATATTGTTGACATATGGACACAAATCATTTCTTAGAATTAAATATTCAAATAAGAAACATATTTACCCCAGATAATGATTTAAATGTTTTAATTGGACGTGCATGAAGAAAAGGCATTGCATGTCCTTCAAAATAAAAGCCCCTGTAAAGAACATAACTTAAATTAAAGTAATTGTTGCTACAATGCAGAGGGTTAATGTAATTTATTATTTGTTTTAGCTCTATTCTAAGTTATTTTCCTCTTTTTATTCCTTTTCTCTGGTTGGAATCAGATCCTTGACCTCAGACCTGCAGTTCTCCAGAGAGGAGCCTGGAGAACAAGCAGCTATTTGATATAAATGATGATGTTTCACTGTGCATCTCAAGGAGTCTCACACACACACACACACACACACACACACACACACACACACACACACCCCTCTCTGAAACCCCATCCCCCAGCTGTTTGCATATCAAGTCTCTCCATGAGAAAGTCAGCGACAATAGCTGCAGATCAACGTTAACAATGCAGCGCTCGCTGGTTTGTGGAGGAATGTCCTTTGTGTGTGTGTGTGTGTGTGTGTGTGTGTGTGTGTGTGTGTGTGTGTGTGTGTGTGTGTGTGTGTGTGTGTGTGTGTGTGTGTGTGTGTGTGTAGGACTTAAAGAAGAAGTTTCACCACTTTCTGCATGTTGTGAAGTCTTTAAAACACATATTTCTGCCTAAAATCTGATCTTTTTCTGCTATTGATTCCAAATAAACCAGCCACATGACACGTTTCTTCCTGGCTTGAAGCCAAATTGGCTTCGAGATGTGATTTAATCTCTCTGTAAATGATAATAAATGTGAAATATCTCTATAAAACCTGGAATTAAAATAAATCTACAACATGTTCAGTGACTACAGAAGAGTCAGAATCTATTTATGTTGATGATATAGAGAAAATAAAGTTAGAATATTGAAAAACAAAGTCTAAAAATATGTTTTACTACAGATAAAATACTTAAAACAAGAAAAAACTGACCCAAGTCAGGGAAAAAATGAAAAAAAATATTCATTTTATATCAATTTCTTACTTTTTTTGATTTATTGTTACGGCGACAGAGCAAATATAGTTAGAATATTGAAAAAAACTTTATTTAAAACTTAAAACAAGACCAAACTGACCCAAATCAGGAAAAAAAACCTGAGATAATCTAAATTATCTGATCTCAAAGGTCAATTATTAGTCTATAAAATCCTATAAATCCCACTGAGGATCATTATAGAACATGAAGAATATATTCTGTAAAATATTAAGATTTAATTTTAGAATTAAATCTATCAGAATCTATTTATGTTGATGATATAGAGAAAAGAGAGTTAGAATATTGATCTTATACTTATAAATACTTTATTTAAAACTTAAAACAAGATCAAACTGACCTAAATCAGAAAAAAACAACTTGAAATACACTAAATTATCTGCAATAATTAATAAATTGATCTTGTTGTTTTAAGTTATAAATAATATCTGTAATAAAAGACATTTGCATTGCATCGCTTATTTCAAGTGTTTTTTCCAGATTTTGCTCTTTTAGGTTAAAAATAAGACGTTTTTTCTGCAATATTTAAACTATATTTGCTCTTTGTCCTTTTTGTCTTATTTCTTCATGGATCATTGAACTTTACATTGAAGATAATTTAACTTATTTCAAGTTTTTTCCTGATTTGGGTCAGTTTTGTCTTGTTTTAAGTTTTAAATAAAGTTTTTTTTATCATATTTTTTCTAATATTCTAACTATATTGTCTCTATAACAGCAACATAAATAGATTCTGGCTCTTCTGTCGTCACCTCACATGTTGTAGATTTATTTTTATACCAGGTTTTATAGAGATATTCCACATTTATTATCATTTATAGCAGGAAAACTACAAAAAACAGGCTTAAGTGGTTAACAGTTGACTTGACAGGAAGTCAGCTGTCAAGATAAAACCTCCTTCCAGGCGATGTGGGTAATGGCCATGATTCGTGCAGCTAAACAAGTCAACATATCACTTTTATGTGCTGGAGTGTGTTCAAGGCACTTTGTACAGTCTCCAATCCACTTCCACAACACAGGTGGACACATTAGCAGCATCTGAACTGCTGCTGAATCCAAAGATCTGCCTCTAATACAACGGTTTCCCTCCTAAACACTAATAGTGGAATAGTTATATCCCAGGAAATGGAAGGAGAGTGATCCTGTACCCCAGTAGCATCACTTTCATTGAACCCGTTTTAGCTCATGCATATAATATCAGAACAATCATGTTATGCATCTAATTGTTTTCTTCCATTTTGTGTTATTTTCTTTGCAGAAAATAGCATTTTAATGGAAAATATAGTTGCTGCTTGCACAAATCTGCCCATAAGCAAAAATCTATTTCCTGTAAAATCGTCTTAACCCCTTGACCTCCAGCCTTTTTTTAGGTTTCTGCTTGAAATTGGTATACCCATATACCCTACTGATATATCTGTTTATTCCAGATATATCAGCAGGGTATATCTGGAATAAACACAGAGATGTTGGTCGACACTAAACGACCATTTATTGATCTCAAATAAACATTTTCATCCCAAAACAGCAACAAAAAAAACACATTTTTTGTTCGTCGCTTCAAACAAGCGACTTTTTACTGTAGTGTATTTTGGCTGCTAGTTTACTGAGTTTTTGTCATAAAGCTACACTGATGGTACCGTTGGACTCGTCACAGTCTCAGCTTTCATATGAGATGTCATTTGTTTGTGTAGCATGAAGTATCAGAGCGCTAGCCATCAAAATGTGGAGAGTGGGTTGGCTTTATGATCGTATACCGATTTTCATATTTGTTAATTAATTAGCTTGGTGTTGGAGTTGTGTTTGGTGTGTGTAAATATGACTTATATGTGCTTGTAGTGGAGTTTCTCCTGTTTAATTTGATGTATAGCTTCACTATGTTTGTACATGATTAGTGGAGTTTAACAGGTTAAACAGCATTCACTGGCTTTTCTCACTGTTAACAAAACACACAGCTCTGGAAAAAAATAAGAGACCACTGCATTTATTTTATTGTGAAATCAGCATCTCTACATGTTTCCAGCTGTTCCAGCTTAAAAATAGGATTAAAAATAAGGGTTATTGCACCAAATATTCATTTCTAACCTCTTCCTAAGTGTCATTTTCTGCAAATAAATGCTCTAATTGATAATATTGTATTAGGAATTTGGAGGAAATGTTGTCAGTAGTTTAGAGACTCAAACAAAAATGTTCCTTTTGCCCAAACACAAACCTTTAAGAAGTAAAATTCAGTAAAACTGCAGTGGTCTCTCAAGGGCTGTATTATGCTACTTTGGATTTTAACCCTCTAAAAAGCAGTAAAATATAATCCATGTCCAAGACTTTTACTTTGAAGGGGAAAAAATAATCGCATCATATGACCAGGAAATGCTGCTTTCACTCCTTTTTACATGAACCTCCAGGGCACATTTGTTGCAGCAAAAACCTGAATATCACCTGAATTCTAGGCCAGAACTAGACGACAGAAGGTGCATAGTGTTGCCATGAATGCAATAGAGGAATAAAGTTTTATTAGATGGAATTTAATACAACACAACACAAAAACTGATCGTTTTTCAGTGCTCTATTGTTTTCCAGAGCTGTATGTTTGAATTAAAGGTGTCACATGACGTCAGTTTTAGGAAAAACCTTCAAAAAACACATTTTACACGGGAAATAAATCAATAAAAAACAGGAAGAGATACAGTAGGATGTCATCATGATTGGGCAAAAACTGCTTTTACCAAGTTCTCAGGAAGCTGCCATTTTAACTGGATCCTTTACTTTATATTAAACCTTTAAGAAAAAACATTATTTACAAGCTTTTGTGAATTTTCCATCCGTTTTCTGATCAATAATTTTGCAGCGGAATATCGATTGATCCTTTCTAACAGTTACTTCTCACTGCTGTTATGCAGAACTTAAATATCTTAATTATGCATAAATTATGCAAAATAAAAGGAATAAACCTGCTATTATAGAGTAATTAATAGTGATGTTAGGGGTGGTGGTGGTGGTGGTTATCACCATGACACATCACCATGGCAATAGCAGCGGATACAGATTGGTTTACAATGATGTCTGCATGCATACAGAGGTGTGTGTGTGTGTGTGTGTGTGTGTGTGTGTGTGTGTGTGTGTGTGTGTGTGTGTGTGTGTGTGTGTGTGTGTGTGTGTGTGTGTTATAGGAGATTCCTTTGCTGACACTGTCTCTTGATTCCCTCAACCATTATAAAAAAAAAACAAGTGAAAGCAAACCCTGCTGTCTATAAATGGATGCAAACTGTGCATATAATGATATTTTAGCATCTTAAAACCTAAGGTTTTATCTGAAATACTGGCTCCCTGTAATAAGACTAATACTACTAGTAATAAAGGCATCAATGGCAACAGGATCAGTCACGTGAGGCTTTATTGTGCCGACATGTAGGCATCGCTATGCTGTTGCATCATGAACAATATATATCGTGTCCGTGCAGCCTCGCCCCTCCACGCGCACACACGCACACGCACGCACACTCACGCAAACACTCACCACACCGATCCGTAGGCTCCGGAGCCCACCGGCGTCAGGTTCTGGTAGCGCTCCGGTACCTCCCACACCGTCTTGTTCAGCTCCTGCCGGTAGAATCCCGGTCTGGCCGACATTGCACCGGAGAAAAAATGTAATTATAGTAAAAAAAGAAAAGAAGGGGGAGTGGGAATTTAAAAAAAATATAGGAGGAAAACGGTAGATGGGACCGGAGGCTGCTGCACCGAACGACTGCTGCACCGACCAGTGACAGCAGAGCTCTCTCTCTCTCTCTCTGTGTCTCTCTACCCTCCCTCTCCCTATAGCGATGTCAGAAGTTAATATGAAGTCCGAACACTGCCACCTAGAAACATTCCTTTGCAAGTAAGAGTCCAGAATTAAAAAAAAATATTAATTAACCTATTAGAATCCAGACCATCACCGATGCAGCATTGAGTTTTATTCGTATTTTGCATAACAATGAATTATCTGGAGACGTGGGTTCGAATCCCGCTTGTGACAGCAAGTGGTTTTCATTGGAATCGTAGCCTGCAGGACTTTATTAGTATAGTAAATTTGGGGGAAATCATTAAGATGTGTCAGAGCCTTTAATAAACAGCAGCAATTTAATGTATGTGTTTTTTTATTATACAATGCATACCTAAAATATATATATATATGCACTGAAGTGCTTTCAATCTCATTGTGAACGTGTATATTTTTCATGTGCATTCTATTCTACTCTATTCATATATGATGCACTCACATTAAATGCTGAGCAACAAGCCATTTCATTGCATTTTCTAATAGAATTTTCTAGTTGGGTGGTTGCAAAAATATAATTAACATAATTAACAAGCACAGGTTCGAATTGAATGTGTCACAAGATGCTTACTTCATAGTTTACAATGGATACACAGGCCTTTTATTTTATTTAACTAGCAATTAAGAACAATTTCTTTTTTTACAATAGCAGCCTGACAAAAAGCAAATAACAAACAGAATATTTACTTATTTCTTATGATATTTTGTTTATTCAGGTCCAAAGGAATTGTCACAACGCAGCACAGTAGCTGAAAAATCTAGTCTCCACACAATAGAATTCACTTGTCCATGTGTGAGTGGTGTAGAGTATGCATTTAAATGTAAGCATGAGAAATAAATAAAGGATGCAGGATATATCTTCCAGAAAAGTGAAAACCATCATCAAAAATATGGCTCCATGGTGTAATGGTTAGCTTTGAATCCA
>CM060474.1:20867397-20914897 GCA_030544235.1 Lepturacanthus savala
CCGGAAATCAGATATTCTTTCTGCGTAGGCGTCAGGCGAGCAACTTACATTGAAATGAAAGGCAGACCTTTTCAGTCCGCTATTAAATTTCTTTAATACATCAATGGTTCAAGTTATTTCAAATGTGTGTTTCTTATATTTCCAGTGTTTCACTTCCTCTCTACACGCGACCAGAGTGGGGGTGGAGCTACAAACACAGGATGGCCTAGGATAGGGTCCATGGCGAATAATAACGCAATAATAACACGACCCACGATGTAAAGTTGTTTTTATACATCAGACAGTACTGTCATGGATGTGTAAATACTCACCATATCACAGAAAACACAGAACTATTTCGAAATGTAAAAAAAACAGTAATTAAGCGTTGATTGCTCGATAACGCCATATTTAATTTGTAAACGCCTACCTCAGGCGATAAGTGTACCTGTTTTAAAAAAAAAAAAAAAACTTTATTTAACACAAAGAATGTGCAGATCAAGACAAGGTGAAAACCATAGGTGAAAACGGTATAAATTAATTACAGCAACAATGGTGAAAATAACAGGTTTACATAAGAAATAAAACAGGACAACAAGGTACAGTAAAATCAAAAGAGCAAGGATTGAGTTATGGATGAATACAGTTTCTTGGCAACCCTATTCATATTATCAATCTTTTTTATAGTTTTAAAGTAGTTGGTAAAGAAATGTAAAAGTATTTCCACTCCACTTACAAGTGTGAATATGATATTTACCCAAAATAATCACCAGGTTGATAATGTCTGAATATTTAGAATCCAGGTTATCCATAAATTAATAACACAATTGTAAGTAAAATAAAATGAATTTTATAAATTTTTAAAGATAACCAATTGTGAATGTCAGACCATAAAGACTTTGTAAAAGAGCAATTGAAAACATGTGTTCAATGCTATTTTAAAGTGAGTTTCCTTGACTTTAGGGGCGATTGGTAACGATATGTAAAAAGAAAAGGAACTGAATGTTGAAGAATGTTGGAGAGCAGGGATGGTGATTGGCTGAGGACCATTATTCAATATTGGAAATGGCGAAACGTGATTGGTCCTGTCGTCCAACATTGTTCAACATTGTTCAACGGGCCGATCGTTCGGCAAGAGTTCGAATCCCACCTCTGACAAATAATTATTTTCATTCTCCTTCCTTCCACATAATTTATGTATTAATTTAATTTTCTTCAAACGGTGTTTAATGTGGTCAACGTGAATTAAACGACTCAAATTTGTTTATTAATTTGCGCGTTCTCGTCGCCCCGGGGCATGATGGGAGGCCACAGAGCAGACTCTACTGCGCAGTCTCGATAGGTCACATGACGCGGAAGTAAGACTGAAAGTCAGCCACGTTTTCAGCGTGTGCGCCAGGTGAGCGACTTCCATCGAAATTAATGGAGGCCGTGTTTCAGTCCGACATTACGTTTCTTTAACACATCCATGGTTCAAGTACGTGCAAAGGTCTGTTTCTTACATATATGTCCAGTGTTTCACTTCCTCTCTGCACGCGACCAGAAGCGGGGGTAGAGTTATACACGCAAGTATAAAACTTGTATGTACAAACAGCGTATAAAATAGGTATACTCATAAATTAATTAGCAGGAAATGGTGCGTTCACTGTCAGGATGGCCGAGCGGTCTAAGGCGCTGCGTTCAGGTCGCAGTCTCCCCTGGAGGCGTGGGTTCGAATCCCACTTCTGACAAATAGCAATTTTCATTCTTCACACTGGTTTCTCACAATGAAAACATCAAAAATGAGATACAGGCAGTTTTGTGTTGCCCCCTTTCCACCAAAAAGAGTGTGTTCATCTTGTGTGTTTAAGTTATGGATATATTATAAAACTCTTAGTTTTCCATATTTTTAACTCATGGACTTTTTATCCGCCAAAAACCTTTCCAACGACCAGAAACGCTCTGGAAAAATCTCGAGTCTCCGCATGACGTCACAGCTGTGCGACGCACCGTCGGAAGCGAAGACAGTTATTTATTTTTATTTTCTTCGAACGGTTCTTAATGTGGTCAGCAAGTGAATTAAACGACTCAAATGTGAGTTTTGTTCACAATTCACACGTTTCCATCGCCCCAGGACATAATGGTGACTCTACTGCGCAGTCTCGATGGGCCGCATAACGCGGAAATAGACCCGGAAATCAGAAACTTTTTCGGCGTATGCAAATGTGCTTCAGTCCCCTATCACGTTTCTTTAATACATACATTGTTCAAGTTCTTTCAAAGGGCTGTTGTAATTTCTGCTACTAACACAATGCAGTGTCTAACTGTTACAAAGAACGACGATATGTGAGTTTTTACCTCACGTTTCTGTGTTAATCGACCGCTAAAATAATAGAGAAATATGAGGTTTGGTTGTTATTTGGTCGTTTACGGTAAAAATCCAATTTATTTGGAGATTTTATGTAGAAATAATGTATAAAATAGGTGTAATCGTAAATTAATTAGCGGCAAATGGTGCGTTCACTGTCAGGATGGCCGAGCGGTCTAAGGCGCTGCGTTCAGGTCGCAGTCTCCCCTGGAGGCGTGGGTTCGAATCCCACTTCTGACAAACTATTATTTTCATTCTCCTTCACACTCTGGTTTATCTCCCAATGACCCACTCCCCCCTAAGAAATTAGATAAGGCTGTTTTCTGTTGCCTTTTTCTTCGAGCGGTTTTTAATTTGGTCAGCAAGTGAAATAAACGACACAAATGTGAGTTTATTTTTATTCTGTTTTATTGAAAAAATCATCAATACCAACAATAAGTCATCAGCATGGTTACAAGAGATTTTTCATTTCCATTTCCGGTGTTTCACTTCCTCGTTACACGCGACCAGAAGTGGGGGTGAAGCTATAAACACAAGTCAGGAGTTTGCGTTAACGCGTTATTTGCTCATTAACTGTAAAAATCCGATTCATTTGAAGATTTTACGTAAAAACAGCGTATAAAATAGGTGTAATCGTAAATTAATTAGCGGCAAATGGTGCGTTCACTGTCAGGATGGCCGAGCGGTCTAAGGCGCTGCGTTCAGGTCGCAGTCTCCCCTGGAGGCGTGGGTTCGAATCCCACTTCTGACAATATTTTTCTATTATATTTATTTATAATATATATATGTATATATATATATATATATATATACTCAAATAGTAACTGACATTTACACAGTAAAGGCATAGTCCAATATTAATGTATTATGTTTAAATAGAGAATGCAACTTAGTTCAAATATAAAAAATAAAACATTAAAAAAGATTAATGATAAATAAATTATAGAAACTGAACACAGAGGACTAACAAATAAAAGACAAAAATGCATAAACATAAATAAATGCTTGATAAATGGTTGAGTATTTGTTTTGTTAATTGATAACAGAATAAATAAATTGATCCTAAAGTACAATTCTACATCATGTATCTCAACACTTGAGACGTCACCATTTTAACTATCAATAGCTTCAAACTTGTACCTTTATTATTTCGTATGATGTATTTATTGTATTTTATCATGTTTTTATTGCACTGAAGAAACAAAATCTTGTTTTCTTATCTATGTAAATGCAGCAAAACCAAACCACTTGTAATAAATACTTCAGTATGAACCTGCAGAGCTGCTTTACTATCATTATCTATCACATAATGGTTTATATCTGCAGGACTGATGATTATCAGTGAGATTGACCATCACCCTGCAGCTTTTTATCTATTTCTTTATGTCCAGGTGTGGTCAGAATGTCATTTTGTCACATTCCCAGGTGGAAAAACAATGAGAATATCTGAGTTTGTTCAATTATACATTCAGAAATCAGAAAACATAACAGCCAATTACTTAATTAAATTAAAAAAAACAGGAAACGTGTATAATATGGGACCTTTTTTTTGCATTTGTCAAACCTGGAAGACACAAATGTTGTAAAGAATGATAATCTGTCTGTCTGTTTGCAAACTAGGCTGTTTTTTATTTAAAAATAACCACAAAACCACACTTCCAAACTGGAAAACGCCTCATATATCCTGCAGAATGCAGCACTGCAACTAAAACTAGACATAAATCATTATTAAAATTAAACTTTGGCACCAAACGGCACAGGTTTTATTCATATTACACTAAACAAATCAGTGCAACATATGCAGCAGATATATTAAACTGGAGTAAAGAGAATATTTTCACAAAAAAACAGTAAACTGAAAAAGAAAACTGCAGAAAATGCAGGAAAATAAAAATAGAGAACTCATATATATGAGCTCATGAGGTCATGTGGTGTCATTTTGAATGTGAAAGGTCAAACATGTGACTTTGCATCAGAAACACACATTTAAACTGTGACGTTTTCAATTGCAAAATGTGTGTAAAGCAAAAATTGTGTTAGCGCTATGCTAATGCTGTTTGAGCATGTTAGCAATTGGGGGGAAAATGGTAAAAAATGTGCGTTGAAATGCACCTGTAAACTTTAATGTACAGGTTTAATCTGTCACGGCAGAGATTGAACTGATCTCTGAGGTTTAATCACCAGTGAATCCAGTTGTTCCAGTTCTTTTCATGCTGGTTTATCTGTTTATAACTATTTATCTGCAGGACTGATGATTATCAGTGAGACTGACTACGTCCTGCAGCTTTTTATCTATTTCTTTATGTCCAGGAATCGTCAGAATGTCATTTTGTCACATTCCCAGGTGGAAAAACAATGAGTTTATTCAAATATACAGCAGCGATTAGTTTAATATTAATGTAAATTGATGCTAAACTGTCTCCTCAACACAATATTATACTGTTTTTTCACTTCAAGGTTCTAATTTCATTAACCTGATGATATTAAAACATATTAGTATTAAATGCTGTTACACAGGCTAAATATCTGCTGTTACTCGCTGATTTAAATACATTAAAATTAAATTAAAATAAATAAATGAATTAAATTAAAAAAATAAATAAATAATTTAAATAAATTAAATTAAAATAAAAATAAATAAATAATTAAATTAAATTAAAAAATAAATAAATAATTAAATTAAATTCAAATAAAAAAATAAATAATTAAATTAAATTAAATTTAAAAATAAATAAATAATTAAATTAAATTAAAATAAAAAAATAAATAATTAAATTAAAATAAAAAAATAAATAAAACCCAGGAGAAGTGTAAAATATGGGACCTTTTCTATTATATTTGCAAAAAAAAAGAAATCCAAAAAATAAATATTGTTCTGTGCACTGAAAAAAATAAAAAATCTTATCATATATATATATAATTAGTATATATAATTATAATTAGTCAAATATTGAGTAGAATTATGTTGAACAAGTTTGTTATTTTTTCAAAAATATGAATATATGTGATTAAAAAGTCAAAATATGAGATAAAAATACAAAAAAATAATTTAAAAAATACAAAAATTAATATAAAAATTAAAACAATTTAATCTTTATTTTAAGACTAAATCGAACAAACTCAATAATAATAAACTCATAAATTTCAATATGAAATAACAGATAAACATGTGAAGAACTTATTTTCTTTATATTTAGCAGCTTATTTATTGAATTTATTTATGAATTTATAGCGTTTATGATAGAAACTGATTCTAGAAGCATGTTAGGACATAAAGAACCTTCCAGCTCAGGTTTACAGTGATTTTACAGGTCAATCACTCACTTTTGTCCAGAAATACGAAGGTGAATTATGTCGTTTTATGTGATTATCAGTCAGTATCATCCTCCTGGACCCGACGCTGTAAAACCACTATGAATAACGTGTTTTCTCGGGTGGAGGACTTTAAATCTTACGTCACTCTCCATCAGCCCAGAGCAAATATTTCCTGTTTGAGGCAGGTTTGTTTGCCTTGAGGCGTCGACTCACGAGGCAGAAACGTTCGCACATGCAAGTTATATCCCACCTCGGTGTAAAATGACAGAAATGTGATGTAATCTCTGCAGAAATAACGTGTTTTTCGGAGGAAACCGGGAAGACGTGACGGCTTTTGTTGGTGGACGACGCCCGTTCTTGCAGAAAGCAAATGAAGGAGGTGTGGTCGTGAGTCGGAGATAAAAAGCTGCACCTGGTGTCTGCTGAGCAGTTTGAGCTGAGATACAAGGTTCATCCATGCAGGTGAGTACCTGGGGAAGTCTAGTCTGGTCTAGTCCGGGGGGTTAAAAGCTTTTTATTCAACACTGTGCTGCGTTTGTCTGAATTTCAGCTGAAAATGTCGAGCCGCAGCCTGATCTGGGCTTTTCTGTTGTCCTGCACGTTGCAGGTTCAGGTAAATCTATAAAAACGACACCATTACAACACTTTAACACTCATTTCTGCACAACGTCTGACTTTAAACTGTTTCTTTCCCAGAGCAACTCGATTTCTCCTCAAGGTACAGAGCATTTTCTTGCTGCTTTTACCTACAATTTCAAATCCTGGACTTTGATTCTACTCATTTAAACTGTGAATCGTCTTTTTTTTAAACCTCAGGAAGCGACTGCACGCAGATAAAGATCCTCTCTCCTCATGCAGCCAGTGGAGTTTATCTCATCCAGCCTCCAGGAGTCACCAAACCGTTCAAGGTAACATGCATTAACCTGCAAATTCATGTTATAAACTAGAGCTGCAGCGATTAATCGATCGATCGATTAGTTCTGATCATCGTTTTTAAGGTTTTATTTAGTCTCTATAATAATAAACTGATGATCTTTGGGTTGATCTGGATAAAAAAAGACATTTTAGGTTGAATCTTCAGCTTTTAGGAATCACTGATCAACATTTTACACCATTTAATGAACCAAACAACTAATCAATTAATCGATTTGAGTCATTTTTAAGAAGAAAATGTCCAAATTGTCTGGTTCCAGCTTCTAAAATCTGATTATTTCCTGGTTTCTTTATTCTTCTATAATAATAAACTGATGATCTTTAGGTTGATCTGGATAAAAAAAAGACATTTTACACCATTTAATGAACCAAACAACTAATCAATTAACCGTTTCAATAATCAATAGATTAATCGACTATCAGATTAGTTGCAGCTCTAAAAACAAATATCTTTATATTAAGGATAAAACAAGACATCGATACGTCACTTTGGGCGTCATTCTTCACTAGAGCTGCAAAGATTAGTTAATTAACCGATTAGTTAATCGATTAATCGATTAGATGTCAATTAATACATTATAATTTACAATTATTTTAACTTTAGAATCTAACAGCTTTTAAACTGATATATAAAACTCTTTCACATTTTTGTCTTTTTTAATGTCATATTTAATCTAATATTTTTCCATATTATAGAATAAAATCAGTTAAAAAATTGATTAATCAATTAGTTGCCACCTTTTTACATTAATCACCAACTATTCTGATAATTGATTCATTTCATTTCTAAGTAGAAAATACTCAAATTCTCTGGTTCCAGCTTCTCTTCTCTGATTATTTCCTGGTTTCTTTATTCTCTATAATAATAACCTCTGGCGCCTAAAGGGTTAATCAATGAGTGATTGGATGTGTTGTGGAGCCCAGGTAGAACACCTGTGCAGGTGTGATTAATAATAAAGTACCTGTGCAGGTGTGATTAATACTAAAGTACCTGTGCAGGTGTGATTAATACTAAAGTACCTGTGCAGTTGTGATTAATACTAAAGTACCTGTGCAGGTGTGATTAATACTAAAGTACCTGTGCAGGTGTGAGTAATACTAAAGTAACACAGCTGTTTACCTGTGCAGGTGTGATTAATACTAAAGTACCTGTGCAGGTGTGATTAATACTAAAGTACCTGTGCAGGTGTGATTAATACTAAAGTACCTGTGCAGGTGTGATTAATAATAAAGTAACACAGCCGTTTACCTGTGCAGGTGTGATTAATAATAAAGTACCTGTGCAGGTGTGATTAATACTAAAGTACCTGTGCAGGTGTGATTAATAATAAAGTACCTGTGCAGGTGTGATTAATACTAAAGTACCTGTGCAGGTGTGATTAATACTAAAGTACCTGTGCAGGTGTGATTAATACTAAAGTACCTGTGCAGGTGTGATTAATAATAAAGTACCTGTGCAGGTGTGATTAATAATAAAGTACCTGTGCAGGTGTGATTAATACTAAAGTACCTGTGCAGGTGTGATTAATACTAAAGTACCTGTGCAGGTGTGATTAATAATAAAGTACCTGTGCAGTTGTGATTAATACTAAAGTACCTGTGCAGGTGTGATTAATACTAAAGTACCTGTGCAGGTGTGATTAATAATAAAGTACCTGTGCAGGTGTGATTAATAATAAAGTAACACAGCCGTTTACCTGTGCAGGTGTGATTAATAATAAAGTAACACAGCTGTTTACCTGTGCAGGTGTGATTAATAATAAAGTAACACAGCTGTTTACCTGTACAGGTGTGATTAATAATAAAGTAACACAGCTGTTTACCTGTGCAGGTGTGATTAATAATAAAGTAACACAGCTGTTTACCTGTGCAGGTGTGATTAATAATAAAGTAACACAGCTGTTTACCTGTACAGGTGTGATTAATAATAAAGTAACACAGCTGTTTACCTGTGCAGGTGTGATTAATAATAAAGTAACACAGCTGTTTACCTGTGCAGGTGTGATTAATAATAAAGTAACACAGCTGTTTACCTGTGCAGGTGTGATTAATAATAAAGTAACACAGCTGTTTACCTGTACAGGTGTGATTAATAATAAAGTAACACAGCTGTTTACCTGTGCAGGTGTGATTAATAATAAAGTAACACAGCTGTTTACCTGTACAGGTGTGATTAATAATAAAGTAACAGCTGTTTACCTGTGCAGGTGTGATTAATAATAAAGTAACACAGCTGTTTACCTGTGCAGGTGTGATTAATAATAAAGTAACACAGCTGTTTACCTGTGCAGGTGTGATTAATAATAAAGTAACAGCTGTTTACCTGTGCAGGTGTGATTAATAATAAAGTAACACAGCCGTTTACCTGTGCAGGTGTGATTAATAATAAAGTAACACAGCTGTTTACCTGTACAGGTGTGATTAATAATAAAGTAACACAGCTGTTTACCTGTGCAGGTGTGATTAATAATAAAGTAACACAGCTGTTTACCTGTACAGGTGTGATTAATAATAAAGTAACACAGCTGTTTACCTGTACAGGTGTGATTAATAATAAAGTAACACAGCTGTTTACCTGTACAGGTGTGATTAATAATAAAGTAACACAGCTGTTTACCTGTGCAGGTGTGATTAATAATAAAGTAACAGCTGTTTACCTGTGCAGGTGTACTGTGAGATGAGGCCAGACGGAGGCTGGACGGTGATTCAGAAGCGAAGCGGAGCAGCAGTTTCCTTCAACAGGAAGTGGAACGACTATAAACTCGGTTTTGGAAGCTTGACGTGTGAGTTCCAACCTGAAAATAATGAATTTATGCAAATCCAGGTGTAAATTTTAACTTGATTCTACTTATATTTTTACAGTATTTGCAGAATAATCATTTAAAGTAGAATTTACTTAGAGATTTCTACTTAAATACTTGCAGAATTACTATTTCTTACTTTTTAAATATAATATACACAAATTAAATCGTACATACTTTTATTTTAATTACTTTTAATTGAGTTAAATTTGCTTGGTTTAAAGAATTAATCAAAAAAACATAAATATGCTTTAATAACACGTTAAAATCTATTAAATAAACCAGATAAAACATGTAATCATAGATATTTTATCTATAAATCTCAGCGATTACACTCAAACTGGTATTTTTAAGTATTTAAACATCTTACAGAATATATTCTATATGTTCTGTGTCAATTCTATGGACAAATAATTGATCCCTGAACTCTTATCTTATTAATTATTGAACTTTTCATTACAGATAATTTAGCTTATTTCAAGTATTTGTTTCCTGATTTAGATCATTTTGGTCTGATTTTGGTTGATTCTGAGTCCAATAACCTTTGTGTTTGTTGAGATATTCCACATTAATTATCATTTATAGCAGGAAATCTGAAGAAAATAGTGGTAAAAGTTGCCTAGAATGTTAAAAAATGGTCATTTTATTCTTTAACATTCGACATCAAGGCCTTTTTGATTGAAATGACGAATAAATATAATATTCGTAATGTTTTCTTACTTAAAAACCTTAAAAAAATGACTTTCTTTAGGCCATTATTTAATTATCTTGCATGAAACGACATGTTTAAAGAGCTAAACACAGACCTGCTGATGTCCAGTGGCTTTGGAACGTGGTTTATGAATAAAACCGTAAATCCTGCTTGTTTCTGGTTCTCCGGCGGCTCCTCCAGACGACCACTGGCTCGGCCTGAGTCACGTCTTCTCTCTGACCAACGCCGACTCCAAACGCTGGATCCTGCGGGTGGATCTGTGGGGCCACGACGGCGGCAACGCCTTCGCCTCGTACAGAAACTTCAGGCTGGGCGACGAGAAGTCTGCGTTTAAGCTGCAGGTCGGACTATTCAGCGGCAACGCAGGTACTGAAGCAGCCGTTAGCGTCACCAAACGAGTGTTTTAGCTTCACCTCTCAGATATTTCCACTGTTCTTTATTGTATTAATGCAATAAACACACGACTGCTGAAACGTTTGGGGTCACACAGACAACTGAGGGTGGAATTAATAGAAAATAATGCAGTTTTTACCTTTAAAATGTAGCTTTTATCAAAGGAAGGTCAAATTTATAGGCTTGATAGTTGCTGGAAATGGGCCTCTACACATCTATGTAGATGTTGATGCACTAAAAAACAGACATTTGCAGCTGGAATAGTCATTTACCACATAAAGAGTGGATTTATCATTAGTTTAAAGTTATCTTCATTGGAAAAAGGGTGATTTTCTTTAAAAAATAAGGAAATTTCTAAGTGACCCCTACAAATTTGCCCTTTTTTATGGAAATAAATACATTATTTTAAATATTTATGCAATTAATTAACCTTAAATTTACAAAACAGGAAAGGAAAAAAGGGCAATTCCACCCATATGATGCCTGTTATTCCATTAAAATCTTAACAAGTGAAAAAATATTAAATATTGAGTGGAATTATCTTGAAATATCACTTATTTCAAGTATTATTTATTCTTAATATTGCAGAATAAGCAGAATCTGCCAAACCAAGATAATTCTACTTAATATTTGACTAACTACTATTAAATTCAAGATAAAATTACACTTTTTTGCAGAGCAGGAAACAGATTTAGTTTTTTACGAAGCATAAAAACCTGCAAATATTTCATCCCTTCAGTTTTTAGTTTTTTAAGAAGAATAATTAGTTTGAGTTTCTATCCTAATGTTGTCTTTTTATTTCATATTTTAGATGTTTTATCTGATATTTTAGGGAATAAAACAAACCAAAAACCAGAAATTTGCAGGTAAAATAGTCATTTACCACATTAGCAATGTATAGAGTGTATTTCTGATTAGTTATAGTAGTAATAATGCTCAGTGCAGAACATTTAAACATCATTATTAAAGAACTGAAGCTTTGATATTAGAACTGCACATATAAGAGGTTTTAATGTTTATCGTTGCTTTTATATTTCTACAACTGAAGCTTCACATTCATTATTTCTGCTTGTAAATCACAGCAGCCACTTCTATTTCTGTAATAACACATATTTGACATGTTCCAGTTCCTCTTTCGTTGTGGAGTCAGTGATAAAATATTTGCAGTTTTGCACGAGGGGGAAAACATCTTGAATTTAAAAAGAATTATCTTGATTTAGGCAGATTATTTAGCTTTTTTCTTCCAAAATATAAGATTAAAAAGTGGTCTAAATGATGAATAAAATCCTACACGCGGCTCCTTTTATCCTCAAACTCTTTCCGAAGGCGACGCCATCCGTGGAGCTTATCCCGGCATCGACCAGAACGGCTTCGGGTTCAGCACCTCGGACCGGGACAACGACGGCTGCAAACCGTGCATCTTCGGCGACATCGCCCAGAGCAAGTGTACGGATTCGGAGGGCGGCGGTTGGTGGTTCAGCCGCTGCGGCTCCGCCAGTCTCCATGGCGACTGGCATCCCGCCGGCGACCATATCGGATGGGGGTCGGGTCTCCACTGGAGGACCTGGAGAGGCCCCGCCCCCTACTCGGCCAAGGCCTCCAGGATGATGATCAAGTCCGAGTGAGATGCCTCCAACCGCCATTTTTTTTTTTTTTTCTTATTCGTCCAATCACCTAATGTGTCAATAATATACTGTACTGACAAGTCTTCAATAAATAATGTTGATTATTGCCATTTTGTGTGGATGTATGTGACAAATGATGTTTGGCAAGATAAGAGTTAACCCTCTACGAGATGCAGCACTAGCAGTATTTGTCAAATAGGATGTCAAATCATAGATATCCTGGTCATTTGACCTCATAAATGGTATGTCCTTCAAAATAAAAGACTCCATTTCACACCTAGCTGTAAAAAATAGATTTTATATCACAGCTTTTTTTTAAAAAAATGAAGTAATGCAATCCAAGTTGGCTCCAGCTTTATGATGTCATAATCTTTGGGTCATCCTTAATATTTCTCTAATTTAGAGAAAGTCTCCATCTAATTTAAAGTCCTTTTGGAATTAAGATGTCAAAATCAAACGTTTTAGAAAGAAAACTCTGGCTCCTAAAGGGTTAAATCTTTAAGGGACCCCAAACCAATGCCCACTCCTTTCCCCCAATAAATTCACATCTACCTGCCATTTTTAGGGCATATGTTGGATAAGACGACATTGATCATATTCTTAATAATAGGAGTATCTGGGTGGAGGTTGTGTGGCAGGTGGTGGGCCAGCACCATCTCCCAGGCGTCCAGCAGATGAACATTCAGTCCTTTGAACATGGCTCTGAGAACCTTGTCACGCTGCAGCGAGTACCAGTCGCTGTTGGTCAGCGCCTCATAAAGCGTCAATGCTTTGGGGTTTGCAGTCCGGATTAAGACCAGAGTTCCTGGAGCCCTGTCCAGCAGCCTCACCACCGCCCTGCGGATGCTCTGCAGCCGCCGGATGTAGAAGTTGATGGGGAAAGTACTGAAGTGTGACCAGATACCAAAAACCACAACAGTGTTGGTGCCTCCAACTAAACGGTCTAGTTCATTGGCAACGTAGCGCAGCTCGATGGCTGGGACACTGTAAGAACGGGCAGGGGGAGCATGGAATTGGTACGTCACCATAATGTTGTTTGCGTAGTCTAAAGCCATGAAAGGTCCAAATTGGCTCGAACTGTGCAGATTAAAGTCCTTTAGATCTGAAAGTATTACAGAGGGAACAGAATTGGAACATATTAAGATGTAAAGTGAACCAAATCAAACCTTTGACAGAGATTTCTATTGATTTATTACCTGGAAGTACTTTATTGAGATATTCAAACCACTGCCTGACGGTAGAGTCTCCATACAGGTGGACCACCTTGCCTTTCAGACATTGGGTGATGGCAGAAGGACTGTTGAACTGGTGGACTGTGGTGCCACTTAGTGCTCGCCATGCACCTCCATAGTAATAACCAACAGGTCCAGACTGCACAATGCTGCTCTTCACCATTGGTTCATCTGAGGAGAAGTTGAAGTATAAGGGAGAAACCTCTTCAAACACTGGCCTGAATACCTCTCTACAGAAGAACACTATCTACAACTAAGTGGTAGGTTTCTACAAATGTTCATTTATCTGACTGGTTTACTTGTAATAATCTGTGGAACATTCAGTTTTAATTAGTATTATTAATAGAGTAGTAAGACTCATGCGTTACCTTTCTTTGCTGGCAACACGTTGACATTGGCAGATCCTGAAGATCGAATGGAAACTTTCATGTTGACACCACTGGAAAAAAAGAATGCATAATAAATCAACTGCTACACACATAACCTATAGTCTACAAAGGAGATACATGAACAACACATTATTTACAGTATTTATTAGAAGTCAAACATGTCTCTCCTGTCTTTCACTCACTCACCTTTGAAAAAGCTTCTCCTCCATGGCCTCGAGTCTTTGTTTGAATCCTCCCTTGGAGTGTTTAATCCTGGTATCACAGCTCAGGTTCTGAGGCTTGTAGCAGAACCACAGTTCACCTGTAATGGGGTCAGTGAAGTTGCACAGCGGCTGCTGGGTCGGACGCAGACATATATTACAGGTGGTAGTTTCAGAGACTGAGCCTGATTGGAAGACGCTATGGAAAAACATCCTATCTGGCTGTTCTCTGGTCAGTCTGTGGAGCACCGTGACAGCCTCACTGGGGTGAACCAGTGTCACCTGATAGGACAGAGAACCAGAGTTAAACCTCCATTAAATAGACTCTGCTTTAATTTTGATATCTATCAGAGGTTCTAGCCTCACCTCCACCTGTGCACTTCCCTCCCAGAGTAAAGAAAATACAGCAGAGTAGGAGCCATTGAGATGATCCAGCACTTGTCCAGCTACACCTGCACCAAGTGTTTGACTGTGCAGACGAGCAAGTAAGACGTCTCCCCCTGACGTCTTAGGACGACCCTGGAAGTCATACATTTTGATGAGAACCTCCAGTTGATCCCCTACACGCCATGGTCGTCCACTCTGTGGGACAATAGTGAAGGTGCTGTGGTGAGGATCGGTGGTCTGCTCCAGGGAAAGAGGAGCTGGTAAATATGGAGTTTCAGGCCAAGCAATGGAGTCCAGTAGGAGGCGTTCTTCCAGAGCATCTTCAGGGGACCGTGGTGGGAAGCTGCAGAAGCGTTGAGGTTGCAGGTGAGGTCTTGGGACAGGTGGCTGAATCTGGGATTGCTCCTGGAGAGTGAAAATAAAAATGTTCCTTGTTAAGGTAAATCCCTACCTTAATTCAAGAACATAGTTTGTCATTTTGAGATCAAGGGTGTAGAATTGGGTATGTCCCTACAAATGTTCAGCCACTACTGAGTAATCACTTGTTGTTTCTTGATGAAAGAAGTCACCATCTGACACTCAGGAATGTTTGGAGGCGTGGCCTCAAGGAATTTATATACAGTTTGACCAAAGATGCTCTTGGATTCAGCATGTCTTTGACACTGTTCTTTTTGGAATAAAAGTCTTTGTGCACAAGAAAAGATTTCTGTCATCAAGAAACAATGGAAAACACACTACACATCAGTCAGTTCAACCTGTTTATCAAAACACAAACCTGGCAACCCGACTGCCGATGTGCTTTATTGTGTGTTGTTGTTGTTGTGTTGCTGTTTTGTGTGTTGTGTTGTTGCTGGTGAGATCTTGGGACAGGTCGCTGAATCTGGGATTGTTCCTGGAGAGTGATAAGAAAAAATCCCTACCTTAATTCAAGAACAGTTTGTCATTTTGAGATCAAGGGTGTAGAACTGGGTATGTCCCTACAAATGTTACAAACTATGATTTTGAGACACCAGATGTCTTTATTTATTTATTTATTTACTTGATATAAATCAGTGTAACCAGCAAAACAAGGTCATAAATTTAACAAACATTAATGTTCTTACCTCCATGGTATAATACAGAAATATGGCGCCAATCATAGACACGATAAAAACAGCAGCAAACTTCAAACAGGAAGAAGGGGCCATCGTTTCTCTAAAAGCTCCGACTTTCAACCCGTCTTCAACTGTAACACATGACACAAAGAAACACCTTAATTAACACCTTGTTTAGTTGTTCTATTGTTAGTGATTGCTTCAAAAACCTAAGATGTGAATGATCCATATGCAATAATTACCTTTTAGTCATTTACACTAATGCTGCATTTCTATATATATGCTGCTATATATTGCCATTAACCGACCAAGTACAAACCTCTATTGATCAAGTATCGGTTTGTCAGTCGTCAAAAGTTGTCTTCCAGCTGTCTGCACCTGTCTCCAATATGTTTACCTGGAGACGTGCATATAAATACTATGTATAATATACTATTACTGGTTAAAATGTGCTATCGCTGATTTCAAGACTGGATAAACTGTAGAAAAGTAGTCTTACCTCAGCAGAGATGTTGGGGTCTGGTTGAGGAGACCATCATAAGTGGAACTGAAACCACTTTTGTTATTTGCAGAACTATTTGACAGTTCATCTGAGACACATCTGTGCATACTTCCTGTGTTTTGAACACACACCGAGCTGCAAAGTACACTCTCATCTGGTTGATACGTTTCATTTTTAACACCTCTGTGCAAAAGGAACTACCACACCATGGGAATTCTCTTTCAGAGCTATTCTAATTTGTTTACAATTCTGTTTAAGATTTTATTATGGTTCCATGCTCTAAAGATGCAGTAACCCCTCTTGGAATTGATCAGATTATGATCATAAGCTCCCCCTGAAAGTGTTGAATATAAATATGTGGCACAAACCTTCTTACAGTTGAAATTAACCAATAGACTTGGTACCCTGTTCCCAGGTCAAACCCATCTCAATAACCTTTGAGTGATATTTAAATACACCTTTAGGTTTCACAAGCAGGTCAATGCAGTCGTGAAAGACAGATATTTTCCAGTTTCATATAAAAGTTGCTGCCTTTCTTCCTTCAATCAGGTTGAAAGTGTTTTTTTCCAACATCTGCTTCTCATGTAGCTGTTTGCTCTGATACAACAGCGCCCTCTTTCTGTGTTATGATATAAAGCAACCGTGTAGCTCAATCATAATCCTCAAGTTTAGATCCCACTTAGTTGTTTATTTATAATAAAATCCTGCACATGGCAGCTTATAAACCTCTTATTTTGGGTTGAGTTTCTATGAAATTTTGGGATTCATTGAGGGCATATGTTGGATAAGATGACATCGATGATATTCTTAATAATAGGAGTATCTGGGTGGAGGTTGTGTGGCAGGTGGTGGGCCAGCACCATCTCCCAGACGTCCAGCAGATGAACATTCAGTCCTTTGAACATGGCTCTGAGAACCTTGTCACGCTGCAGTGAATACCAGTCACTGTTGGTCAGCGCCACATCAAGGTTCAAATCTTTGGGGTTTGCAGTCCGGATTAAGACCAGTGTTCCTGGAGCCCTGTCCAGCAGCCTCACCACCGCTCTGCGGATGCTCTGCAGATGCTCTGCAGCCGCCGGATGTAGAAGTTGATGGGGAAAGTACTGAAGTGGGCCCAGATACCAAAAACCACAACAGTGTTGGTGCCTCCAACTAAACGGTCTAGTTCATTGGCAACGTAGTGCAGCTCGATGGCTGGGACACTGTAAGAACGGACAGGGGGACCATGGAATTGGTACGTCACCATAATGTTGTTTGCGTAGTCTAAAGCCATGAAAGGTCCAACTTGGCTCGAACTGTGCAGGTTAAAGTCCTTTAGATCTGAAAGTATTACAGAGGGAACAGAATTGGAACATATTAAGCTGCAAAATGAACCAAATCAAACCTTTGACAGAGATTTCTGTTGATTTGTTACCTGGAAGTGCTTTATTGAGATATTCAAACCACTGCCTGACGGTAGAGTCTCCATACAGGTGGACCACCTTGCCTTTCAGACATTGGGTGATGGCAGAAGGACTGTTGAACTGGTGGACTATGGTGCCACTTAGTGCTCGCCATGCACCTCCATAGTAATAACCAACAGGTCCAGACTGCACAATGCTGCTCTTCACCATTGGTTCATCTGAGGAGAAGTTGAAGTATAAGGGAGAAACCTCTTCAAACACTGGCCTGAATACCTCTCTACAGAAGAACACTATCTACAACTAAGTGGTAGGTTTCTACAAATGTTCATTTATCTGACTGGTTTACTTGTAATAATCTGTGGAACATTCAGTTTTTAATGATTAATAGAGGCTGTGGTGGTGGTAGTAAGACTCATGTGTTACCTTTCTTTGCTGGCAACACGTTGACATTGGCAGATCCTGAAGATCGAATGGAAACTTTCATGTTGACACCACTGGAAAAAAAGAATGCATAATAAATCAACTGCTACACACATAACCTATAGTCTACAAAGGAGATACATGAACAACACATTATTTACAGTATTTATTAGAAGTCAAACATGTCTCTCCTCTCTTTCACTCACTCACCGTTGAAAGAGCTGCTCCTCCTCAGGCTTGAGGGTTTTATTAAACCCACCGTTGTAGTTGGTGATCCTGGTATCACAGCTCAGGTTCTGTGGCTTGTAGCAGAACCACGGTTCACCTGTAATGGGGTCAGTGAAGTTGCACAGCGGCTGCTGGGTCGGACGCAGACACATATTACAGGTGGTAGTTTCAGAGACTGAGCCTGATTGGAAGACGCTACAGAAAGAAATCCTATCTGGCTGTTCTCTGGTCAGTCTGCGGAGCACCGTGACAGCCTCACTGGGGTGAACCAGTGTCACCTGATAGGACAGAGAACCAGAGTTAAACCTCCATTAAATGGCCTCAGCGTTAATTTTGTTATCCTGCTCTGAACATTTTTGGTTTGAACCAGCCCCACGATAGGCTGGCGACCATCTGTGGCATATCCCTGCCTCTCGCCTGTAATGCGCTGGAATTAGCTTCAGCAGACCCTAATGAGGAATAAGGAGGTATAGAAGATGAATGAAAGAGTGGTAATCTTCTACAGCTAGTCAAGGAACTTGTGAGACGCAGGCTTCCCTCTCCCCAGCCGCTTCGTCCAGCTCCTTCAGGGGGACCCCAAGGCATTCCCAATCCAGCTGAGAGGTATAACCTCTCCATCAGAACACCTCAACAGGGAGGTCCAGGAGGCATCCTCCCTGTGCTTGAGCAAACTCATCTCCTCCCAGATGACTGAGCTTCTCCTACTATCTTTAAGGGAGAGCCCAAACTCATCTCAGCGATCTCATGCTTTGGATCGCTACTCAGAACTTGTGACCATAGGTGAGGGTAGGAACGTAGATTGACCCATAAATTGAGCTTTGCCTTTTTCCATCCCTCACTTCTATCCTTCCCTCACTCGTGAACAAAACCCCAAGATACTTGAACTCCTCCACTTGAGGAGGGATGTCGTTTCTGACAGCACCCCCCACAGGACTCCCAGAGGAAAAGGGTAGAATGCCTTTTCCAATTCCACAAAACTGTTTGACTATCCTACGGACCCTCTTCTCCATGACCCCTGAATAGACCTTTCCAGGGAGAATGAAAAGTGTGATCCTCCTGTAGTTATAGCACGCCCTTTGGTCCCCCTTTTGTGAGGGGAACTACTACCCTGGTTTGCCAGTTCAGAGACATTGCCCCTGATGTCCATGCAATGCTGCAGAATCGTGTCAACTAATCCAGCCCCACAACAGCCAGAGCCTTGATGAACTCCGGGCAGATGTCATCCACCCCTGGGGCCTTGCTGCCGAGGAACCTTTTGACCACTTGGGTGATAACAGCCCCAGAGATAGGAGAGCCCGACACTGGGTTCTGAGACTCTGCTTCCTCAGTGGAAGATGTGTTGGTGGGATTGAGGAGGTCTTCGAAGTATTCCAAGTACTCCCAACCCCCCTCTGCGCCTCTCACCGGGGATAACTCCAGATCAGTAGAGTCTAACCCCTATCAAGGACATTGGTTCCTGAACCCAACTGTATCATGCCAGCTTCTGCAGCTGGGGGTCAGACCACTAGGGTCCCCACCTCAGGCCCCACCCGCAGGTGATGGACCTTGCTTTGTCCATCCCATGCCAACCCAGCTACTGTCACAATCACAGTTACCATCATAGTTTTTAGCCTCACCTCAACGTGTGCAGTTCCCTCCCAGAGTAAAGAAAATACAGCAGAGTAAGAGCCATTGAGATGATCCAGCACTTGTCCAGCTACACCTGCACCAAGTGTTTGACTGTGCAGACGAGCAAGTAAGACGTCTCCCCCTGACGTCTTAGGACGACCCTGGAAGTCATACATTTTGATGAGAACCTCCAGTTGATCCCCTACACGCCACTGTCGTCCACTCTGTGGGACAATAGTGAAGGTGCTGTGGTGAGGATCGGTGGTCTGCTCCAGGGAAAGAGGAGCTGGTAAATATGGAGTTTCAGGCCAAGCAATGGAGTCCAGTAGGAGGCGCTCTTCCAGAGCATCTTCAGGGGACCGTGGTGGGAAGCTGCAGAAGCGTTGAGGTTGCAAGTGAGGTCTTGGGACAGGTCGCTGAATCTGGGAGGAGGGCGATAAGATAATTTATTTGTCCCACGGTAGAGAAATTACATTAGCAATACAGTATATAAGATAGATCCAAGAGAGTGAGAATGGAACAAATAAATATAAAAATGTCTTTTTATAAAGGTATCTTTAAATTAAATAAAACTTTATTGATCCTCCATCACGTCACATACAGACTGTTATAAAACTACAAACAGAAGAAATCCCCCAAATACCAACGCCAACAATAAAATAAATAAGAGAATAAAACTAAATGCCTATACACACCTTTGTTATTGCATTATTATGATTATATAAACATCTAAACATACATTATGATTATTATGATTTTCAACGCTGACATGTATATATCTATTTAATCATTAAAGTCTCTAGAATAATCCCCCAAAAAAGAAGTTTCTACATGGGATGAATAGGTTTTTGTTAATGGGCAGAAACAGCAAAGATAATAGTCATTAAAATGCTATTTTCTGCAAATATAAGACTACAAAAAGGGAAAAAAATAGATTCATAACATGATTGTTAGTGACTCAACTGATTATATGTATGAAATTTTTGAAAAAGAGTGAAAATTGATTTCGATTTATGATGCAAAGTCTTATATTTGAATTGAAATACCTGCAATTGTTCATTTAAGTCAGTCAGATTTCAGTCACATTACAGGTGAAAATAATACGCTGAAATCTGACTATTCCAGACAGGAGTCACCTTTAAATCAGTCCCACTCGAGGCAAAATTCTTACCTTCACTGTTTCCGTGTAAAAAAACAGAAGGATGAAGAAAACCACAGCCAGGAAAATGAAAATAGCAGCAATCCTCTGACAGGAAGAGCTCACATTCACTTCTCTACAAGCTCTGGATTTCATGATCGACGACCAGTCTTCATCTGTGACTCCAGCAATTCCAGCAAGAATCATTTGGAAATCATTAACAAAGTACAAAGGAGGGCTTCATATTCCTCCATCTGCTATAAGAAATAAATGACCTGAATATGTTATTAGCAAATAGGATTAAAATAAAGTTTCTTACCTTTAATAAAACTTCTCCCCAAAGCAGGTTAGACGACATCCACATAGGATATTTTCCTGGTTGACCCTTAAACCAAAGTCAACATTCTTATCTCCAGATGACGGGTCACTGACCAACTTAACATGTCTCTTAGTTTAGAATCAGTAGTTTCAATGTTTTAGTTTTTATTTTAATTTAAAAAGCAGTGGGTTTAGTGTTTTCATTTGTGTAAATTTTGCATTAATACGTTTATTTTAATTTCAAATCAGTGGTTTTAGGGTGATACGTCGATTAAGATCCAAACTTTCAACATAAATTCGAACCTTTTTCTTACAACAGCTGTATTTTCTTATCTCATTATGTGTCCATGTCTTACTCAGTCAATGGAAGAATCCAACACACCCTCATTTAAACAGGAAAAATCTACATTAATGTCCGTTTTTCTACAGGAACACATATTTCCTACGGGCCTGCACTAGTTATTTTAACTTGAATCATATAAATTAGAGTTCCATCCTGTATTACTACATATTATTATTATTATTATTATATTAGATAATTGCCTCTCCACTCGTAACGATATCTAGAGATTTAGACAAGAATATGCTGATAACCACTATTAACTATTGGATTTATTTAATGGATGTTTCAAAGATTGGAATCTATGGTTTTGTGTTGCTATGCTAAATATTAAAGAATAGAAAGAACAAGAAAGCAATGGCAGATGTACTTCAACAAAGAAAAATAAGGAAAAACAGAAACAAGATTAACAATGTCGTACAAAGACAACAGTATATATATATATATATATATATATATATATATATATATATATATATATATATATATATATATATATATATATATATATATATATATATATATATATATATATATATATATATATATATATATATATATATTCACTTTTCCATTTCTCAATAAATAACACAAGCTCTTGAGGGGCCACAGAAAATGAGGTGGCGGCCCAGATTTGGTCCCCGGGCCTTGGGTTTGACACATATACTGTAAATGGTGTTATACTCCGGTACAGTAGGTGGCGGTATGCAAATACACCCGTTGCTTACGCCAATAAACGAGGCGAAGAAGAAAAGGCGGAAGTGTTCCACACCACCGAAGAAGAAGTCGCCGCTACCGGCAGCTTCTAACGCATCCATGCCGGCATCCTGCAGACAGATATAACTATTGATCCCTGCAGGTAACCATCAATCAGCTGCTGTTTTAATTAAGATGTGATCACAGTGATCGATTAATGATCAGATCGATCGATAGTTATCCGCTGTGCAGTTACTGAGCTGCACGTGTCTCCGTGCTGAAGGTGAAGCGGCTCGTGAAGGGGAACAACCTTCAAAGCGGTGAGTGTTTAAAACTTAAAACAGCCTGATCGATACCGTCATTATGATCGATCACTGTTGATCGATAAAAAAAAGAGATCCGACGCCATAAAAACAGAATTCACCTTAAATATAATTTCTTGTCGGAATCTACGTAATTTATTTCCTCAATATAGTGAACCTTATATAGATATCTATAAAGATCTATATCTGTATCGATCAGTATCTATCTATCTATATATATATCTATATGATATTGCTATGATATTGATATTGCTTTATTGCAATCTAGATATATTTATAATAATCTTGATATAGATCTATATCAATCTTGATCAATATAAATATATAGATATAGGTCTATATTGATCTAGATTATAGACCTACACCATCTAGTTAGATATAGGTCTATATCTATATATTTATATTGATCTAGATCGATATCTAGATAAATCTGAAGTTGCTCTAACACACACACACACACACACACACACACACACACACACACACACACACACACACACACACACACACACACACACACACACACACACACACACACACACACACACACACACACACACACACACACACACCTCTATCTTCAGATCTATATAGATATGAATCTATAGCGGTTTAATAATTCCTTCCTGTTGCTTCAGGACGGTTGGCGTGGAGGATGCTGGGGCTCAGGTGCGTCCTGGGTGACCTGCGGGGAGGAGGAATCCTCCTGAGAAGTCTTCAGAAGACGTCCGTCGTCAGGCCGCCGGCCTCAGGCGGCCACCACGGCGGACTTCTTCTTGACCCCCGCCTGCCGGGGCTGACCCAGCGCAGCTTCCTGTCTCAGGGAAGACGGAAGTCCTCGCCGGGGATTAAGCTGCGGACTCGGGCGGCGGTCACGCTGCTGATCGGCGGCGGCGTGATGTCCATGTGGTGGTTCGTGCACTCGGAGAAGGAGCAGCGGCAGCGGGAGGAGCGCGTGGAGCAGCTGCGGCGCGTCGCCGTGGGCCGCGGCAACTTCAGCCTGCTGGACCACCTGGGGCGGCGGCGGACGAAGCGCGACTTCCTGGGCAGCTGGGTGCTGCTGTACTTCGGCTTCACGCACTGCCCCGACATCTGCCCCGAGGAGCTGGAGAAGCTGAGCGCCGTGGTGGCGCAGCTGGACCGCGATGCCTCGCTGCCGCCGCTGCAGCCGGTCTTCATCACGGTGGACCCGGAACGCGACGACGTGTCGGCGCTGGCCCGCTACGTCAAGGACTTCCACCCCCGCCTGGTGGGCCTCACCGGCACGCCGGAGGAGGTGAAGGAGGCGGGGCGGGACTACAGGGTGTACGCCAGCCCTGGGTCCAAGGACGAGGACGGGGACTACATCGTGGACCACACGATACTGATCTACCTGGTCAATCCGGACGGCCTGTTCCTGGACTACTACAACAGGATGAAAACCCAGGACCAGATCGTAGAGAGCGTCCGGAACCACATCAAGAGCCATGTTCCCCTTCCTGCTCAGACATGATCCACGTCAAGACCCCGCGTCCCTGCTAAGGTCTCACTTTAGCCTCTGAACATTTGTGATTCCGGTTCTTCAGGATGAAACCAAAACTCTGAAATAAAAAATGCGAATCTGAAGTTTGAATCTTTTTTCTGAATCTCTCAAATCAACAGAATCCACGTTTTCATGAAGTTTAACCCCTGATGCTGAGGTCTGGGCCCTTGACGGCCCTGAGCTCTAGGACTTGTGGTCTAGGACCTTGTGGTCTAGAACCCTGAGCTCTAGGACCTTGACCTCTAGGACCCTGAGCTCGAGGACCTTGTGGTCTTGGACCTTAATGTCTAGGACCTTGTGGTCTAGGACCCTGAGCTCTCGGACCTCGGTTTCTAGGACCTTGTGGTTCAGGGTCCTGGCGTCTCTCGTCTGTACGGTTCAGCTGAATAATTCAGTTTCTGATCAATCCAAATATTTCTCATCAAATCGGTTTTAAGCCAAAACGCAGAAGTCGACAGTTTCTGTCTTCAATGTTTTATTTATAAACTGAAGATCTTTGAGCTCAGATCCTTTTATTTCCTCGATTAAAAACCTTCACAAAATTAAAAACACTTAATTTGAAACTCGTTTTTTCTTCTTTGTTGTTGGGAATATATTAAAAAGGTTGGGACAAAAACTCAGAGTATATGACATGTTCATGATTCTTGTTTGGATTAAAGGAAACGGCTGAGTTTAAAAGAAGACTCCGCTGGTCCAGGTTTACACCAGCTGGTCTTGGAGTGTTTTGAACCTGTCGGTGGCTCTGTGAGTGCTGAGCAGCGTCAGTCCGATGGAGTCCAGACTCTCCTCCAAACCTTCGGCGCTGTCCAGCTCCACCGTGTAGTCGTTGGCCTGAGAACATGAACGCATCCTTATCATCAAAATCTCTGCATTCAGCTCTAGAAGGAGAACTGACCTATTCAAATATGTTGATAAAGGCAAAGCCGATTATTTACCAGCTGTAGTGAGGCCAGCAGGTACTTGCAGGCCTCGTAGTTGCTCAGACCGGAGACCACGGAGGAGAAGGACCTGCGCTGACCGACGCCGCCCAGCGACGACACGATCTTGTTGCCGTATTCGTGGATGCTGAACATCGGCCGCTGCTCCTGGAAGAACAGGAGGAGGAAGAGGAGACGTCAGGGTTTGTGTCACACCCACAGGGTCCTCTCTGAACCGGATTTCCCGGTCGTGGTTTACCTGCTGAGCCAGCTCCGGCCGGATCTTGTTCTCCCAGATGTGGACCCGCCGGGACAGAGCCGTCTCCTGGGTGTAACCCCGACAGTTCACCACCAGCTGCTCCTGCAGGTCCCAACACATTCACCAATGGATTAGTGAGATTTTTCAAAGCAAATCCTAATGAAGCAACATTGAGACTCTTTTCAATAAAGTGAGGACACGTGTTTAATGGACTGAAGATCCTAGAACCTACTTTCTTTCTTAAAAAACAATAAAACATAACAATCCAGGATAATCAAGAACTAGCAGCTCCACCGACTTTGTTTCCAGCTACGAGTTTCCTGTGTGGATTAATAATCATGAGTAGCATCATCAGAACTGGTAGCGCTGTTTCCTCACAGCAAGAAGGTCACAGGTTCAAGACCTCCTGGGTCCTGGGTCTGGGAGGTGTGAGTGAATTCTGTCCTGTGCAGTTTGTGTTGAGTGTTCATAGCATCCCTGTAACCAAGGTTACCACCCGCCTCCACTTGGGTATCAGTGGATATTGATCAACTTACCACACGCAGCTTCACCAGGTCTTCATAACTTAGATCATCCCTCTGAGCTTCTGCAAATAAAGACAAACAAACATTACGCAATTTCACACTTTATGCTAAAAGGAGTCGGATTATTTTAAATATTGTTGTTTACCTGGTGAGATGAAGTCGTGTCCTCCGAGGAGCTCAGCTGGAACGTCGTCAGGAAACACTTGATGTTCTTCGTCTGAATCGTTTTCATCTGCACCTTCATCAAAACCGCGTATTAATAAAGTATATTCTAGTATAAGGAGCTGAAGTTGTTTTTATATTATATTATTTCTTTTATTCACTATGATTTCACTATTACCCAGCAGGCCTACAGGCTCCTCCCCCTGCTGCTGTGGCCCCGCCTCCTCCGGCTGCAGGAAGGTCCTCCTCAGCTCCTCGTCAGAAACCATCACCCCCTGTAGCATCACGACATGCCTCAATACACACGTGGATCATGAGATTACAGCATCTATTAGAGGAGAATTACCGCTCGACTGCAGATCCTCTTTCGTGTCTTCAGCTTGTCTTTCATTGTGGTTAAATAAATGTAGTTCAAGTCTGAAAGAAAGGCAAGTTTTGGTAAAATTTACACAAAAAAATACAACAAAATTAATAGAAAATATAGTCAAATAGTGCAATATTTTAGCTTTTGTCAAAGGAAGGTCAGTTTTCTATCTTCTCTAAGCAGGTAAACTGTTTCCAGCTGTGCTAACATGTTAGCATCAAGGGTTTTCTAATCATCCATTAACCTTCTGATGCAATGAGCGAACACTGGAGTGATAGTTGCTGGAAATGGGCCTCTATACACCTATGTAGATATTGATGCAGCAAAAAAACAGGCATTTGCAGCTAGAAAAGTTATCTTCATTATAAACACAGTGCTTTTCTTTCAACGGTAGCGTAGCAGCAGGTGGAACTGAGGTTACCTGTAAACGAGGGTCCGTTTTTTAACTTGCGTTCAGGAGGATCAACTGCAAAAAAAAGAACAGGAGAAACTCTTTCATTAATTCACAATAACGGAACTTAAGACTTTGTAGATTAAACTCTGTGGGTCCTCACAGATTCCTCTGAACCAGGTCCTGAAGTCCTGTAGAGAAGATTGTTTTCGTTTCCTCTTCCCTCCGTCGTCCAGACCATCAGGAACCCTGTAGCACTTTCCTGAAGAAACAAAAAAAACCTCAGGCTGCAGCAATATGAAGAGCAGTCTGTAAAACACCTGGGAGTCCTGGACCTTTACCTGACTCAAAGGGTTTATCTCCTGGCAGGACAGCGTACGGGTCATTAAGCGTCCAAATGTTCACCTGAAAACAAACAAACAACAAAAGTGTTGCAGCAGGAAACAAACAGCATCCATGAGGTTTTATGATTCTTTAACATACAGCAGCTGGAGCGTCCTCCTTCCTGCTGGATCCCTCCTCTTCCACCTGTCGCCTCAGACTTATCACCCTGCCTCCAGATGTAGCCTGAAAACCACAGAAAACACAGGAAGGGGGTCAAACATGCGGCTCAGGGGCCAGAATCGGCCCGTTAAAGGGTCCAATCCAGTTCCTGTTAAGTCAGAGAGAATCTTTCAAGGCTCAAGAGACTAAATATTTTCTGTTTTGATTTAGTACAATTAGTCCAATGTTGAGTAGAATCATCTTTGCTTATTTAACTTATTTTGTGTTTTTAATACATAAAGTATCATAAATATGACTAAACTTTTATATAAAAAGACAGAATTATGAGATAAAACAACCAAAGTATGAGCAAAGAAGACATTAAGATAAAAAAGTCAAATAATTTAATCTTATTTTAAGAAATCTAGACTCATATGAAGCATTAACTGCATCTATAAGACTTTATAGATGTGAAGCAGTAATGAACCTGGTGTCTGTCCACATGCTCCTCAGGGTCCTGGTCCATCTCCATCCCACTGTTCTCTAGAGGATGGAAGTCCTCCTCTGGAGCATCATCTCCTCCTGCATCAGCACCTCCTGCAGCATCAGCACCTCCTGCAGCATCAGCACCTCCTGCAGCATCAGCACCTCCTGCAGCATCATCTGCAGCTTCTCCACCAATCAGAGAAGCAGCGTCTGAAACTAACAAACATAGAAGTCAAAATCAACCAGCAGAAGTGTTGTCAGTTTACAAAAGTATGAAGATATCATCACAATACATTGACACAGTAATAATCTATATATTGAAAGAACTTTAAGATGTCTGTGTAGTTTCTGGACTATAAATGCACCTAAATATAAACTGCAGGGGCAAAAAAAACAAATATGAACAATATATAAGCCATACTAGATTATACACTGCAGGTGTTTTAATGCTCATTTATCACATGTTCCTGCACAGTATTTATATTTCTATAACTTATTTACTGTAATAGTACAGAACACGTGCTGTGTAGACTGTAGTGTTTCAGACACACAAGCTTTCACATGTTTATTAATTAATTTAAAAGCTGCATTATATGCATTTGTAAGTTTATGTTCTACAATGAGGGTTTGTGCATGAAAACTTTCTCCGTTAGGCTGAAGGGTTCAAATCATGGGGAAAAAGTTGCAGCTTATAGTCTGGAAATTACGGTAATTATGATCAGAGATTTTAAATCATATAAACGACATGCAGACGTACCACTCCCCAGCAGAAACCTGGCAGCACAGG
The DNA here is from genome assembly GCA_030544235.1 of Lepturacanthus savala. Classification (NCBI taxonomy): domain Eukaryota; kingdom Metazoa; phylum Chordata; class Actinopteri; order Scombriformes; family Trichiuridae; genus Lepturacanthus; species Lepturacanthus savala. The sequence goes on from CM060474.1 coordinate 20,895,676, forward strand.
AGCCCAGCGTGAGGAGGATCATGTCCTCATCACCCGGGAGGAACACGTTGATCCTGAAGTCTTTCTGGCTGCAGATGATGTCGCCTTTCGCACTGAAACGTCACAGGAAACGACTGCGTGAACAGAGCGGTGTTGGAGATAAATGAGCTGAACGTGTGCGGATGGGTTTTAATGACGCTGACCTGATGAGAGGCAGCTTCTGCTTCTCCTGAGGTTCAGGAGGCATCAGAGACTCCGGAGGAAGAGGAGCTACGCTCACAGTCTGAGGAAGAGATATAGATCAGACCGAGGAGGAAGAGAGAAGTTTCATTTTGGGAATAAACTCACCGTGCTGCTGTCGTCTTTCACCGAGTTCTCCGACATGTCGTTGTCTAAAGGTGAGAACTGAAAACGACACAGATGTGTGTCTTATTTATACAAACAAAGGCTTCTTAAACAAATCTGGCATCAAAAGACACCTGCAACACGTGTTGTATCATAACAGGTTTAAGAAACATCTGAACCACCTGTGAATTTAATATAATAAATGTAGTTTTCTTCCTGTTACTTACAGCATCTTCGTCTTCCTCGGCGTCCTGGCCGCCCGCCGCTCCATCGTCCTCCTTAGACGCAGCCGCCTGTTTCTCACGTCTGTCAGGATCAATCACAGCATCAGTGAAATGCAAACGCATCCAAACACTCACACAGACTCGTGCAAACTCAGCCTTACTTCTTATTTCTGTCGTTGATGTACTCCAGGGTTCTGTAAACCAAACTGTGCAGCAGCTCCACCTGAAACAGAACAGATCTTTATATTATATATACGACGATTCACTAGGTTTATGAGGCTGTTATGAATCAGATCAGAGGTTTAGTGACCTTCTTGCTGTAGATGCAGGCTGTTCCCTGAATCAGCAGCGCTGCTTCTGCAAAGTTCAGCTGGGTTTTTCCTCCATCGAACGTAATGCACATTTCATCCAGCTGCAAAAAAAATAATATAATCATTAACGTCAATTTACACATTTAAAAACAAGTAGGAAGATTTAATCCTCGGCCTTTATCACTCATATCAATAACAATACTGTAACAATGATGATATTAATGTAATACTCATTTATATTGATAGGAGTAATGATATGATCCAACAGAAACACCTTATTAACTAATAATCAATAATACTATTGAACAACAAAACAATACAATCATTCAAACCTACCCCTCTATCACTTATATCAATATGCAATTAATAATAATCTAATTTTCATTAATAGCTTTCATAATGAAGTAGTAGCAATAATAATATTAATGTGATACTTGTTTTTATTGATAACAGTAATGGCACAAACACCTTATTAACTTTAATTAATATTAATAATACTATTGATATCTTCTTTTATATTATCCAGCTGATGATACTAATATTAATAATAGTGTCATCTCCTCCTTTTATAACTCACCTCTTCTAGGTAATCGTTTAATTCTGACGCCACATCGATGTCCCAGTTCTTCGTGAGTTCTCTGATTGGCTGCAGCAGGTGAGCGTACCTGTTCTCTGTGGACTCCATGCTGCTACCTGTCAATCAAACATCAGGAACTAATCAATAATCTCACCTGTGACCGGACAAAAATAGAGACAAATATTGATTATTGTTATTGAATTGGATTATTGGAGCTAGAGTACGTTTGTATTGTTTTGTTTTGATCATTAAAAGGCCTGTAGTAAAACAAGAACATTACTATTTCAACAAATGGAAGCAAAAAAGACACCTGTCAACTACCTGGAACTACTTTTTCTCAAAACTCTCCGCCTCGCGTACTTTTAAACAGCCGTATCACACTCTAATGCCTTTAAGTGATATAGTGTTAACCTTTCTGAGTGACTTTCGGCCGTTACTTAACATTGAAAACATACATAATCGTGGAGAAACACCAGTTAGTCTTCCGTTAACGTCGCATTAACGTTAAATAACGTTACCGTATATGAAGAAAAGTCTTTTAACAGAAACTCACCGGGTACCGACAGACACAGGAACGTTACAAACACAAACAACCCGCGCTAAATTCTTCTTCGTTGGTTCACTTCCGGACTTTTAGGCGCCACTGCCACCTATCGGTCAGAGGAGGTGACGCATCCTATATCTACCCAACGCTTCTGCGCAACACGGCCGCCATCTTGTGTCGGGGCCGCCCGCTCCCTTAGGTGGATAAACTAGAAAAGTAATCATAAAAAAAACTAAAATTGGTTGTTATAATATGAACTCCATTAGGTAATTAGATAATTATAACGAATTTTCATATAAAAGTAGCATTATACAAATAGACAGCCGAAGTTGTACCGTCACAATATGGCCGCCGTTGAGGATCTCCTTGGATACACATACACACACACATACAATAATAAAATATTGAAAACATATAATATTACTAGAAAAATTATATATAGAAGTATATATATATATATATATATATATATATATATATATATATATATATATATATATATATATATATATATACAGCACAGTACTATTCACAAGAAGTTAGGGATATTGTGAGAGACTCAAGAGTATTTCATACATTTATGGGGCTATAAATATTCTCACAATATCCCTAAGTTATTGTGAGTAGTGTATATATATATATATATATATATATATATATATATATATATATACACACACACACACACACACAAGGGATTATTGGGTAAGAAGTAGACCAGGCTGCAGGTGTCTAACGAGCAGACAGCAGCAGGTGTTTCTAATCAAACAGATGCAAACTTTATCGATTGTGTGAAGCTGTGCAGACAGACATGATGCTGCTGTCTGTGATCTGTGTGTCAGTCATTCTTCTGGACGTCTGTGGTGAGAAACACATTAAACTCTGTCTGCACAGAGTTTGTTAGATGCTGCTTCATCCTCCAACTTCACCTGATCTTCACTTCACCTGTTTATTATATATAAAATCGAAACTCAACCCTTAAGTTTGCTTTCTTCTGTTTATTCAGGTGGAAATTCAAACCACACTTTAAATGACACTCAGAACGAAAATGAAATGTTCTCCAGACGCTTTGGATTCAGTGGTACGTTGCAGATTATGATATTTACAAGTAATGTGGATACCAAGGAAGATTACATCACATTTAAATTATTAAAAATATAGATATTTTGACCCCTCAGTGTTGATTGTGTGTATTTCTTCAACAACACCCCTTACTAATGCTGCTAAAAGATATTTCCGTTCCAGTTTTTAAGTGAATATTACGTTAATGTGCGTCAGGCCTGGCAGGGAAACGCTGCTTCGTCCCAGAAAAGGAACCAGAGGCCCGGATCATCGGGGGTCAGGAGGCCTGGGCCCACTCCTGGCCCTGGCAGGTTAGTCTTCAATTCGCCTCCATGTCGGCATGTGGAGGAGCCATCATCGGCCCGCTGTGGGTCCTCACTGCCGCCCACTGCTTCAAAAGGTCAGAGGTCACTCCTGTTTTCTCGAACCAACATCCTTTTCTACATCTGCTTCTTGACGTCACTGCTGCTGCTACTGTAGAAAGTCCTGATCTTTCTACAGTGCACATTTAAAGTTTGTTTAGATAATTCAGGTTTCTGATTGGTGCACAGCTTCTGATGAATATCACCTGTCTACAGGTACAACAAAGCTTCGTTCTGGACGGTTCTGGCTGGAAAACACGACCTGGATAATGATGTTGAATCTCACCAGCAGGTTAGAAACACAGAAAATGTTTAATGGGTAATTGGACGTGGACAACCCTGGTCCTGGAGAGCTACTGTGGGTGCAGGTTTTTGTTCCAACCTAGCAGGAACACACTTGATTCTGCTAATCAACCACTAGAGCCATTGCTATGGACCTTCATTATTAGAATCAGGTGTGTTCCTGCTTGGTTGGAACAAAACCCGGCACCTACACCGGCCCTACTGGACCAGGAATGGTGACCCCTGATCTAGCCTTTCTTACGTATCCTATGTCGGAAGTTGGCCAGTAGAAGGCATAATTTGGACCACCATCTTGCCAGTTCTTTGAACCTTTGCTGTTCAAAGGACCTACTATAGCACCAATGGGGGGGGAACCATTATCTTCTACCATTATTGACCTCCCTGTGACTTCTGGGATACGTAGTAAATATAACCAGATATAGTAAACCACCTGGGTGCCATTCGTGGACATGGTAGATTCCTCATTTTTGTGACTGAAGTTCTCATACTCCTCAGGTGGTGGGGGTCTCTACGATCATCAGCCATCACAACTACAACACCCGGACCAAAGAGAGCGACGTGGCTCTGCTGAAGCTGCAGCAGCCGCTGGTCTTCAACCAGTTCGTCCGGCCCATCGACGTGTGGATAAGGCCGCTGCCGGTCCTCAGCCGCTGCACCATCACCGGCTGGGGCTCCACCCGAGAGAGTACGGCCGCCGCCGTTCTATTGGTTTTCCATGACGAGGACCGCGGAGACTGACGGCGTTCTCCTCTGGTTCCTCCTCAGACGGGCCTCGGACCTACCGGCTGCAGGAGGTGAACGTGACCGTGCTCCCCCCTGGTGACTGTAACCAGTACTACCTCGGCAGGATGAGGCCCTCCATGTTCTGTGCCGGGAGGGAAGGAGGAGGAGTGGATGCCTGCCAGGTGAGGACGGGACCATCAGAGACCTGGATCCACTCCAAACTGTGGTTATAACCCATCTCCATCTCAGGGCGACTCTGGAGGTCCTCTATCCTGCTTCACCGGCAGCAGGTACGAGCTGGCGGGCCTGGTGAGTTGGGGGGTCGGTTGTGGACGAGCCAGAAGACCAGGGGTCTACACCAAAGTCCAGCAGCACATCCAGTGGATCTCTGACATAATGGGTACATTTATTCTAGTCATTTTAGTAATGAGCTTATCGTCAACGGGACAAATCCAACATGTTCTGTTTCGTTTTCAGACAACCAGAACATCCTGAAGGAAGATGACGCTACTAGTGAAGGTTATTTTAGAGAAAACTGAACTCTACATACCGCCAACAACTAAATCTTATCTGGTGGTTAATTATAAATCTACTCAATATTACACTTATTGTGCCTAAAAACAGGATATTTTCACCTGTTCAGAGGACAGGTGTGGTGAGCCGCTGAGCTCCAGGTCGGAGGACGTCCCGGGTCTCGCTGGATTCTCCTTGTCCCAGGACGGTGAGACGTCGGTGGTCAACGTGACGGAGCCCCGCCCCTTCCTGTGGCCGTGGCAGGTCAGCCTGCAGGCCAACGGCCGCCATTACTGCAGCGGTACACTGATCCACCGCCGCTGGGTGGTCGCTGCACGCCACTGCAACGTCAGGTAGTACTACTGCAGTATTCTAGTCCCTGTAGGGCTACTACTGCAGTATTCTGGTCTATGCTGGACTACTACAGACAGTGCAGTATTCTAGTCACTGCAGGGTTACTACTGCAGTATTCTGATGCATGCCACTGCATTGGGTACTACTGCAGTAGTAGTACCCAATGGTCCCTGATCCCTGTAGGACTGCTGCTACTACAGTAACTGCAGTACTGTCATCCCTGCTGGACTACTATGACAGTTACTGCAATATTCTGGTCCCTGCAGGATTACTACTGCAGTATTGTAGTCCCTGTAGGGTTTCTACTACAGTTACTGCAGTATTCTCATCTCTGCAGCACCAATACTACAGTTACCCTGTAGCAGTAGTGCTATAGGGTTGTTAGTGCAGTATTTTCATCTCTGTAGGGCTACTGCTACTACTACAGCTACTCCAGTATTCTCATCACTACAGAACTGCTACTACTACAGTTACTGCATTATTCCAGTCCCAAGATACTATTACTGCAGTATTCTCGTCCTTTCAGGGCCGCTACTACTAGCTATTGCAGTATTCCTGTCCCTGCAGCACTACAACTACAGTTACTGCAGTATTCTGGTCCCTGCAGGGCTAAGGAGGACGTGGTGGTTTTGGGAGTCCACGATATCAGTTTCTCGGCGTCTCAAAGCGTTCTGGTGGACGAGGTCTTCAACATGCCTCAGGACAGCAGCTTCCCGCCGTCATGTGACCTGTCGCTGCTCCGCCTCAGGATTCCCGCCCGAATCGGTAAAAACACGCCAGAACACGCCTCGACTGACATGCACGTTGTGTTATTTCAGAGTAAAACCGTCCCCCTTTGTGTCTCCAGGCTCTAGAGTGTCTCCGGTTTGTGTTCCGGATGAGGACGAGGATCTGGACGACAGCTGGTCCTGTATCACGACCGGATGGGGCGTCGCCACGGCAACAGGTGACCTTAGAGTTCTAGGTGTAGCCTGGGTTTTATTTCATAATCCTCTCCAGCGTGTGGATATCCCTATTGCTTGTACACTCTTTTCATTCCCTTCACCTCTCTATTAGCAGTTTTGAGTTAATTAGCTATACTAATGTGTACATTCATTTCACAGACTGACATATTTCAAGTGTCTGTCTCTTTTAATATTGATGATTACACTACCGTAGAAAAATTTGGGGACAGTTTTCCATGAAAAGTCACTTATTTACCACCATGAATTCTAAAATGAGTATAAAATATAGTCAAAACATTGACAGGTTAGAACTTTGTGCTTCTCCAATCAGCTAAACCGTTTCCAGCTGTGCTAACATGTTAGCATCAAGGGTTTTCTAATCATCCATTAACCTTCTGACGCAATGAGCAAACACATTGTACCATTAGAACACTGGAGTGATAGTTGATGGAAATGGGCCTCTATGTAGATATTGATTGATTTTTAAAGGGTCTCCGTCTAGTTCTGTAGGCAACACAATCATGGAGAAGACTACTGACCTGACATTTGTCCAATAGACGACCATTGACACTTTGCACAAAGAGGGGAAGACGCAAAAGGTCAATGCTAAAGAGACTGGCTGCTCTGTGTGCAAGCAATAGGGATATCCACACCCTGGAGAGGATTGTGAAACAACCCATTCAAAATGTAGGCATCAAAAGAAGCATGTTGCTGGAATAAATCAACTTTCATGATATTCTAATTGTGTCCAGCACCTGTACATGACAGGAGGTGACTGTTTTAAAGGGTGTTTGTTTTGTTGGTAGCAGACGTGGATCCGGACCGGCTGCATCACGTCCGGCTGACCCTGGTCAACCAGACCACCTGCAGCGAGAAATGGGGCGGCGGCCTCATCGGCGACTCGCACATCTGTGCAGATCCTGCAGGCTCCGCCTCCTGTCTGGTGAGGGCTGCAACTACAACTTCAAAAATACCAGCTTGAGATCTTTTTGTAATATAACTTATTACTTCCTGTCTTTCTGCAGGGCGACTCCGGGGCTCCTCTGTTCTGTCGGAAGCGAGGAAACTACTTCCTGTTCGGCCTGGTCACATGGGGCAGCCGGCGCTGTGACTCAGACAAACCGGCCGTGTTCTCTAGAATCTCAGATTATCACTCATGGATCACTGAGGTGACTGAAGACATCTGAAAATAAAGAGTTTTACCTGAAGTCTTTGTCCTTTCTAGTGTCCATCTTCAAACCAGCATCATGATATGAGAATATACCCGTTTATAGGATTGGTTGACTCCATCCAACACAGATAAATCGACATGTTTGGGCTTTACTCTATTATTTTTAACACGACCAGGTGTTCTCTCAAACAAAAAAACTGCAGATGACTCCAACTTTTATGTATTTATTGAGCATGAAACATGTACAGCTGTTGAAGCGGAAAACACAAAACAAGTTGCTGTAGATTTTCTTCTACTTTTACTAGTGTTATCAGGTTTGACTCTATAACCTGATGGTGTGATGAGTTCCTGAACGCATCGTTGGTGTTTTATTTGACTGAGGTTCCACGGTGAATCTCCCGCCGTCTGGTTGTGATCAGCTGTCCTGCAGCAGGTCGTATGATCCTCCGTTCACCACCTGGTGTTTGTCCGCCTGGAAAAAAGTCTGCAGTTAACACCTCTGCACTGATTCTAACATGTTTTCAACACTAAAAATGTAATTATTCATATGGGCTGCAAGTCACATTCCTATAGTGGTGTCATCCCAAAAACTGGCATTTAAAGGGTTAAAATTCTGGAAATTAATAGTTATGATCACTGATATATACTACTATATATACAGGCCTATTTTTCAGTTTTGTTGTATGGCAGTGCTCTTATTTTGAAAGGTCAGCTCATGACTGTTTTAACCACCCCAGGTCTATTTATCAGTTTTCCTGCTATAAATGATAATAAATGTTGAATATCTCTACAAACACAAAGGTTATTGGACTTAAACCTGGAATTAAAATAAATCTACAACATGTGAGGTGACTACAGAAGAGTCAGAATCTATTTATGTTGCTTTAAAACTGAAATAAGCTAAATTATCTGCAATGCAGATATCAATGATTGATCAGATAAGAGTCAATTATTAGTCCATAAAATCCTATAAATCCCACTGAGGATCATTCCAGAACATGAATATACTCTGTAAGATGTTTATTATAAAGGAGCCAATTAAATAATCACACAAACAGCTGAAATCTAAATTAAATATCTAAATAGTCTCTACTACTATTACTATAACTATTGTCTTATTGTATAGATGATATATATTGATGCTGTAACAGTAACATTGGGTTTTATTACAGATAAATATACTTTTAGTGTTGGAGCTGAGGTTTTCTACTGGGATTTATGAAGAAAAGTCAATGCTGGATGAGGGGATGTTGGATTTTAACAGGATAAGATGTGAAAAAAGAAAATCCTGACTCACTGTGACATCACAAGGGTCGGGCTCTGCAGGTTCCGGAGCCGCTTCATAAACTGGATTGGAGATGCTCCGGGTGCAGACTGGAGGGGGAGTTTCCTGCTCTTCCTCCTGGCAAAAAAAATACGCAAATACTCATGTGGTTTTCACAATAATCCAGATCTAGATGTTACAGAGTCGTGCACTACTGACCTTGAAGTAGTGGAACTGGAAGGGTTTGGTCTGGTGGCTGTAGAAGTGATATCCGACGAAAACGACTCCCGCCACCAGCAGCACCAGCAGCACCACGCCCACCCCCAGCCCGGCCTTGTGCGCCACATGCATCTCCTGAACCAATCACAGAGCAGGTCAGAGGTCAAACAGGTGCTTTCATTGCAGTTAGGAGATACAGAGATGGGTCAGTTACAGCTGGGGTTGCAAAGAGGCGGAATATTCCCAGATAATTTCCGGTAATTCTCCAGAAACGTGGGAAGTTAAACACTTTTGCAGCATTTTTCACATGTTTTTCCACAATTGTGAGAATAATTCCACACATCAGATGGTGAACGTGGCATTTTTCTGTATAAAAAAATAAAGATTATAAAACACTATCATAATGGCATAAACAGAAATATAGTTAGAGCTAAACAACTGGAATGGATTTAAAAAAACAAGCCAATGAAAATGATTTACCCCATTTTCTCCAACTATTTTTAAGTTTCCTGTTAAGGAAAAGGTAAATTTTGGATTAAGTTTCCAGCTTTGGATACTCCTGGAATTTTTAAATCTTATTTAAAGCAGCGGTTATGACATCACTCACTTCCTGGCGAGGGGGCGGGGCTTTCAGGGGTCCCTGCAGAACATGTATGATGCCGTTTGACGCCAGGATGTCCGAGTCGGTGAGGAACCGGTCGTTGATGTAACAGGACGACTGCGGAGACGGGAAAAGATCAGTGACCGAACCAATTAGAAGATTAATTAACTAATTAAGAAGTAACTGACCAGGGTGGCGGCGTCCAGCAGGTCCGACACGCCGCGGACGACCAGGCTGCCAACGCGGGTTCTGATCCGACTGCCGTTCTTCAGCTGGCTGAGAGGCAACACCTGACCCTCCGACAGGTGGAACTCAAGATCCCGCTCAGACAACGTCTGCAGGGACAGGTGAGCACAGGTGAGGACAGGGGAGGAGCCTATTAGACTGCACATGCTAATTATTACTTTATGAAACTATACTTTGAAGCAAGTAAGATTCAATTATTTAAATTCGATTTAAAAAAAAACCTTGTGAGACTCACCTGGTTGTCGGCCAGGCCGTTGTTGTCAGGAACAAACAGCGTGGAGCGAATCGTCAGATTACTGAGGCGCTTCAGGAACATTTTCCCTGATTCAGACGCCTCAGAGCAGTTCAGGATTTGCTGCAAAAACAGCGAAATGTGGATTTAAGAAGTGGAGATGAGAGTGTGGAGAGAGGACAGATTTGTAGCATCAGAACAAATTTATGGCATGGAGTTTCCTCCGTCCTGATCTGTCCCAGCTGGACTCACTGTCAGGAAGTTGGAGAAGCTCGGCGTGGACCTGAGGACCTGCAGCAGGTTTCCGGTGCAGCTGAACCCGTCTCCGACGTAACCATGACGACACTCGCACTTCACCTCTGAAAACAAACATGGACGTCAGACCCAGCTTCTTCCTCCTCTCTGAAGCATCGCTCCTCCTCCTCCTCCTGCCTCACCCTTTATCCGGTAGCAGAAGGCGTCCCACGTCTCGCTGAGGTTGGTGCGGGTCCCGTAGTCCACGACGCCCACGTGTCCAAAACCACATTTGATGCTGGCGTAGGTGGTGGGGTAGCCCACCCGGGCCTGGTCCATCCAACCGGCAGCACACATGTTCAACCCGCCCTGAAAACATGTTAAAAACAGGGTGCAACTGTTACCAAGAGCTTATTTAAACTCTTTTGAATGACTGTGGCAGTGCCCTTATTTTGAAAGGTCAGCTTAGTACCTTGTTAATGCATGCAGTGCTCTTATTCTGAATGGTCAGCTAAGCGGGTTGTGTTGCGTTCACTGACCTGCTGAGCGTAGAACAGCTGAATGTAGGAGGCCAGGGTTCCTCCCTCTGCAGAGCAGGCCTGATGTGCAGCGGTGTAGTTCAGCTTGTAGCGGCCGCTGTTCGACCGCAGGTGAAACACGCCGAGTGTCGCGTCTGCAAATAACAGAACCATAAATCCTCTAATACAGGCCCCAGGCCTTTATTGGAACCAGGCCACAATTAGAGACAGGCTTCTATTTCTATTTCAACAAAACAGACTACCAGTTGAATGAAAAAATAAATGTGATTATTGTCTATTTGAACCTATAAAAGCTGAGATTCATTTATTGAAAAAGTACAATTACCGTAAATTCACTAATATAGGCCCAGGCCTGAATGTTCCCTACAAGCTAACATTTTAATAAAGTTTGTAACCACCATAACCGGTGGTTTTAATGAGTTAAACACTCTCATCTGTTCTTTTTGCATATAATTAAACATTTAACGTTGGTTCTAATAATAGCCTGAGACCCTATTAGAGACCCAGCTGCTAATGGAATGCTAGCCTATATTAGACAATTTACGGTATTTAAAATTTTCTCATAATTTAAATGTTTTTTTCTTGTTAAACCTGGATTGAATTTGGACTGTCTCAAATTTTAAAACCTTCACTTTTCACCAAAATACCTTCAAAGTGGAGGTCCGTGCACGTGGCGTCCGCGTGACACTGCCCGTTGCCTTGGAGACAGCGGCTGATTGGCAGCTCTTTGACCTCACAGATGAACCCGTCTCCGAGGTAGTTCTCCTTACACGAGCACTTCCTCTTCCCCTGCGAACACGTTCCATCTTTAGACTCTGAGACAGGAAGTGACAGGTAAACCAGCGAAATCGTTGCCTCACCGGCGCCGTCATGGTGCAGGTGGCGTGTTCGTGGCAGCCGCCGTTGTCCCCGGCGACACACGGGTCGACGGGCAGACAGGTGTAGCCGTCTCCGGTGTGATCGGGGGGACAGGTGCAGGTCACATGATCTTCAGTCTGGGAACAGTTAGCTGCTGCAGCACAGCCTCCGTTCGACAGCTGACACATGTCCACCACTGGAGAGACGTCAGGGCTGTTTCACTCATTTGTGACATCACAATAGCAAAGTAGCGGTAATTAGGAGTGTGCGGGTACCTGTGCAGGTGAAGCCGTCTCCTACGTAAAATGGCCGACACACGCAGGTGTTGTTGGTCTGACAGACGGCCTTCAGAGAGCAGGGTGGAGAACACACCGAGAGTTCAGCTGGAGGACAGACACACATTAGCCGCTAGCCGCTCTGCTAAATGCTAACATGCTAACAGCTCTGCTAAATGCTAAACTTGAACTCACCTTCCTGCGTCTCGCAGCGCTCTCCGGTCCAACCGGCCTCACAGAAACACGAACCCGTCCCTTTAATTCCGCCGTCACATGACCCGTGTTCTGAGCAGCTACAGGCTGTCGACCGAACCCAGAACCAGACTCAGAATCAGAACCAGAACCGGACTCTGGGTCGGGACCAGAGTTAAGACTTGACACTCACCTTTACAGGTGGGTCCATAGAACCCCTCGCTGCACAGCTCACAGGCCACGCCCACAAAACCTGCCTCACAGGTACAGGTGCCGTTGCCAAAGCGACCGTCGTCACATTTACCGTGGTTACTGCAGGGGGCGCCGACGCCGCCCGGACACACTGGACAATAAAAAACAATAATAGAAAAAAAATAAATCAATCGACAGCTGATCAATTACAGATCAATCCTGCAAATTAAAGCAAAACAGTAAAAGTACAGAAGCCCAATTAGGACATTTAATTGATGTTTATATAATATAAATATATATATTTTTTTTATAATGTTAATGCATGTTTAGAGTCTCCTACTAAATAATATTTAAATCAAATCCTCACATTTGATTGGACCACAAGAAAGTGGGTGGAGCTTAGAATTCATTTGATTGGATGAACTTGGAAATGCCTCTTGAATGAATGAATTAAAACTCAGTACTTAAAATAAAATATGAATAGTGAACCCAAAACATTCTCTCGTTTATTTTTTATTTTTTTAAAGACTACATCGCCTCACTGAGACAGTCTCTCCCGTGGTAACCATGGCAACATTTCGGTTGCCAGACGGTGACGGCGCAGATGTGGCGACAGCCGGTGTTCTTGGTGACGAACAGCGTGGGCAGATCACACTTCTCAACCTCCTGAAGACAGAAACGAGAAGAATTAATGGCTGAAATGAACCAGGTTCAGTAACCATGGAAACCGATGATGCTGATGATGCTGATGATGCTGATGCTGACCTTCAATACGGATCCTTTCGGGCATCGAGAGGCCGAGGTGGTGCACATTCCACAGCCCAGCTGCCACAAAACAAAACAAATTTAACTTTTAAACACTTTACTAATTAATTATTTAACCCTCTAAACTCTACAAAACAGTCTCTATCTCGTATCACCTTTAAATTATTCTATCTCTTACCACTTTATTTTGAAATTAACGTTACAGGAAGGGTTATACTGTTATATTCTTCATCGTTAGGCCTCGTCACCTGGTAGTCGAACGTGATCCGTGCATCACAGCGTCCTCCCAGACTGGGCGGAGTCAGCAGGCAGTCGATGCCGTACGCCATCCCCCCGTTGAACAGCAGGTGTCTCTGGGTGATGCGGCAGCGTCCGTCGTTCACGAACACGTCGCCCTGTTTAAAAAAAACACAAAAACACAAAAAAACTAAAAAACTCTTCTTCTGCTTCCGTTTTATTTTGTTCTTCTCGTTTCTTGACTTAACGACTTACGATGGCGTCCAACCCTCCACAGCTGAAGGAGAGAGACGAGCCCTGCAGAGTCCGGGCCGAGTCCAGGCCGATTAAACCCTCAGCATAAACCTGAACACACACACACACACACACACACACACACACACACACACACACACACACACACACACACACACACACACGCACACACACAAACACACACACAGACACACACAGACACACACAGACACAGACACACACACACACACACACAGACACACACACACACACACAGACACACACACACACACACAGACACACACACACACACACACACAGCCACACACACACAGGCACACACACACAGGCACAGACAGACAGACACACACACGCACACACACAGACACAGACAGACACACACACAGACAGACAGACAGACACACACGCACACACACACACACAGACACACACACACACACAGCCACACAGACACACAGACACACACACACAGCCACACAGACACACAGACACACAGACACACACAGCCACACAGACACACAGACACACAGACACACACACACACACACACACACACACACACACACACACACACACACTTAATACTCAGATATTTACTGGAATAAAAGCAGAAATACTCAATAACAAGTAAAAGTCATTATAATAATAATAATATAATATAATAAGTACATAATGCATACATATATATAATATAAAGTTCTAGTTTTTTTAGGCTTTTTATATTAATTTTACTTTTTGTGTTTGAAAAAATGAACATTTTAGGTCTCCAAAATAAATAGATTTAAATATTTCTCTCTAATTGTTTAAGTTTATAAAACTCGTGCATCAGAGCAGAACGCAACAATTACTTTACTGTCATTTTTCTAATAAGCTGTGATATAAAATCTGTTTTTACAGCTAGGCGTGAAAAAGGGAGGCTTTTATTTTGAAGGATATAATTTACGAGGTCACATGACCAGGATATCCCTATTGCTGGTGGGCATTTGATATGAGAGCGTCCGTTGGTTGTCTTTTATCCAGAATTTGGGAATATTTTCACCAAATAAAAAAAATTTAACTCACTATCTGGGGTAAGTAAACTTTAATTTAATTTATTTTTTTTAAATGTTAATGTTATACGTTTTTTTTTAATATGCTAACATATAGCAACAATATGCAAATATGGAAAATTCCTAGTGTATACAACCTAATGGATTGACAACTTTTTTCTTTCTTTTCTAACATATACATATTAATATATTGATTTTTGAGGTCATAGGTCGTGTATCAGAGGTGGTGTACATCAGGGCTCTGTTACCGGACCTGCTGGTTTGGTAGGATGTGGTACTTCAGGAACTCCCTCAGCTGATCCGGGTTGTGTAACAACGAGTCCTTCTGCTCCTGCGGCAGAGACGCCATGACGGCGTCCGACGGCAGGAAGACGGTCGCCGGCTGGAACGTCACGTCACGCAGTAGGTCCATCACGCCCGTGTCCTGGAACACACGCCAACGTCCACGTGTTAGGGATCCGTGTGTCACTCATTTATATTCGGCAATCAGAAACCCCAAAATTAAAAGATGATTAGAGTTATTGACCCTCACCTCCAGCAGTTTGTAGAAGCTTTGGTAGCCGTGACGTTTGGCCACGTCCGTCAGGTTCACCTGTTTTGGGTCAAAACAGGAAGTGGTCAGCAGCTCGGACAGAAACCACCTGGTGATGTTGGTCGTGGTGGATGTCGTTACTCACGGTGACGTCCGGCTGCTGCTCTTTGCTCATGTCGGGAGGAAACAGGATCCTGTCGACCTCGTGGAAGATCCCGTTAACGCTGACGCCGTCGCTGTAGGTGACCGTCGCCTGGTTGATGAAGATGTTGCCCTGGAAACATCCAACACGATAGGGTTTTTCTTGGTAATCTGTCCATAAATAATGGAGTTTAGGCCCAGATTCTGTTCTGTGATAGCGCTGGGATTTCCTGAGGGTCTGTGAACGCGTCTTGGAGTAAGACCTGTGTTAGCATGAGGAATAAAGTAGCAGCTAATCCGGCTAACGTGCTAGCATGTGGTTTTTAATAGGCGTTACGGTACTTTCATGATGTTTGCTAGTTTGTTTCCTGCGTGCTGATTGGTCACCTGTCTGGAGCCGCTGGTCAGGACGAGGCCTGACAGCGTGGTCAGGTTGCGAGGTCGACTGAGGTCGGCAGGAAGTAGCGTGTGACACATGACGATGTGGCCACGCAAGATGGCGGCGTACTGCTCCTTATACTTATCTGACATCAGCATCCGCATCTGAAAACAAACAAACAAACGAACAAACAGATTTAGATACAGATTTATTTATTCAGTCAGTAATTGACCTTTAGTGTCCTCAGGTAGTACTTTAGTGTACTCTAGCAGTATTTTAGTGTATTCAGGTAGTACTGTAGCAGTACTTTAGTGTACTCTAGCAGTATTTTAGTGTATTCAGGTAGTAATGTAGCAGTACTTTAGTGTACTCTAGCAGTATTTTAGTGTACTGTACTCTGTATTTTAGTATATTAGTGTATTGTGGCAGTTCTTTAGTGTATTCTTGCAGTATTTAGTGTACTCGTGCAGTACCTTAGTGTATTCAGGTAGTACTCTGGCAGTATTATTATACTCTAGCAGTTCTTTGGTGCACTCACACAGTACTTTAATACTGCCAGAGTACACGAAAGTACTGCCAGAATACACTATTGTATTCTGGCAGTACTTTAGTGTACTCTCACAGTTCTTTAGTGTACTCTGGCATTACATTATCGTACTCGTGCAGTACTTTAGTGTATTTAGGTAGTACTCCAGCAGTATTATTATACTCTAGCAGTACTTTGGTGTATTTAGGTAGCACTTTAGTGTACTCTGTATGTTAGTATGTCAGTATATTGTCAGTGTATTGTGGCAGTACTTTAGTGTATTTAGCTAGTACTCTGGCAGTATTATTATACTCTAGCAGTTCTTTAGTATACTCTCGCAGTTCTTTAGTATATTCTTGCAGTACTTGGTGTACTTTGGCATTACATTATCGTACTCATGCAGTACTTTAGTGTATTCAGGTAACACTTTATTGTACTCTAGCAGTACTTTAGTGTACTCTGGCAGTTCTTTAGTGTATTCTTGTAGTACTTTAGTGTACTCCGGTAGTAATTAGTGTATTCTGGCTGCACTTTAGTCTACTCTCACAGTTCTTTAGTGTATTCTGGCAGTATTTTCTGCACTCTGGCAGTATTATTGTATTCTGGCAGTACTTTAGTGTACTTTGGCAGTATGTTAAGGTATCCTGGTATTATTATTGTGCTCCGACTATATTTTAGTGTACTTTGGCAGTATTTAGTCTATTCTGGCAGTAATTTAGTGTACTCAGGTAGCACTTTGGTCTACTCCTGCAGTATTATAGTGTAATCCTGCAGTATTATAGTGTAACCCTGCAGTATTATAGTGTAACCCTGCAGTATTGTAGTGTAATCCTGCAGTTTTATAGTGTAATCCTGCAGTATTATAGTGTAATCCTGCAGTATTATAGTGTAATCCTGCAGTATTATAGTGTAATCCTGCAGTTTTATAGTGTAATCCTGCAGTTTTATAGTGTAATCCTGCAGTATTATAGTGTAATCCTGCAGTTTTATAGTGTAATCCTGCAGTATTATAGTGTAATCCTGCAGTATTTATCCATCCTGAACAGGTAAATCTAACGCGCCACCTTTCCGTCTCTGTTCCTCTCGTCGGTGAAGGCTTTGGTGCTGGGAGCGAACACGGTGAACGGCCCTCGTCCTTTCAGGGAGACGTCCACCATCTGAAAAACAGAGTCACGCTCAGTCGCTGCTTCTGTTCTGGAGGAGAAACAGACGGAAGCGACTCGCTCACCATCAGCCCCAGGTAGAAATCTCTCAGCCGCCGCAGCAGGATCTCCTGCAGAAGAACCACATCTCTGTCACATCCGCTTCCATATTGATTATTAATGATCTGCGATTATCTGCTGACCTTCGCCACCGTGCCTCTACAGGTGAGACCGTCTCCTACGAAGTTACCGCTACACCTGCAGGTACGAACCCCCGGAGCCGTCATGTTACACTTGGCGTTGGGGTGACAGCCGCCGTTTCCCTTTAAACACATTTAACAAAATAAAATGTAAGAAAAGTCACAGGTTTAGAAAAATGTTGCATCGGATATTGATCAAACATCAGATCCTGAGAGTTTCTGTTCTTGGAAATGGCAAAATAAAAGAAAATATTCTATGAGGAGTGAAAGTATTTCAATTTCAAGTATTTTTAAAGCTTCTTTCTTCTAATTTTATGCAGCAAAATTCAAAATTGTCCAGATATTTATACAGTTAAATCGTGTTTAGAGTCTCTGTGAAGGATTTCCCCCTGCAGAATATTTAAATCAAGTCCACACATGTGATTGGACCACAAGAAAGTGGGTGGAGCTTAGAGATGAACTTAATGGTCTTTAAATTAATTAGTTCTTTAAAATATAAACGTAGAGTTTTTTGAATGTTGAGTTTGGCTCATGTTGTTCCTCACTTTAAACAGTTATATTAAATATTATAATGTTCCACTCTCTTCATTTTTAGAGTTTTAACCCTTTAAATGTCAGTTTTTTGGATGATACCACTACAGGAAAGTACTGATCCGATGTGCAGGAAGTGAAAAAGATTTTCAAAATAACGCACCTTTCGACACCAGTTGATCATGGTGCAGGTTTGTCCGTCTCCTGAGTATCCGTCAGAGCAGCTGCAGGACGTCTGCGGAATCAGACACAATCAGCGGTACAGTGAACGCGTCGCCACTCACCTCTCAGCCAATCACAGCCCAGAATGACGCGTGTTCTCTACGTCGCGTTGAAGCTTCAGATTCAAACGAGATTTACTTTGTTGGGTCCGACGTGAACACAGTCCGCAGTGGGAGGACAGCCGCCGTTTCCTTCCAGGCAGGGATTCAACTCTGAGGGAGAAACACAAAACTCCTGCAGCACTCGAACGCACCATGGCTGATTAACCCCAAACACCTTAATGATTGAACTTTAACATGTTCTAAGTGTAATTCTGTGTTTAATCAAATATAGAAGAAGGAATAAAAGTTTCTAGTGATGCTTTTCAGACATATATGTAATAATAATTATAATAATAATAAAATAACTGCATTAAACAGCTGCTCAGTTATTGTTGAGCACTTCAAAGGAACATCAAACGTTAATTAATTAAACTTAATACTGAATAAAAGTGACTTATTTCAGTTCTATTCATACATTTTGATTTAAAGTCCTTTCTCTTTTTTAATTTAAAATATCTAAAAATCTATAAAGATTGATTATTTTACAGTTTGAGTGTTTTTTTAATCATTAATAAATAATTAATCACATCAAAGGAACATTATAAACATGTTGCTTTGATCTAACATTTTAAAATTAGTAAAAGTCAACATATATTTAGTTCTATTTATACGTTTGGCTAATTTAAAATCTACTCTGAAAAGCGTAAATTATTTTACAGTTTGAGTGTTTTTTTAAATCATTAATAATGATCATTAATAATGAATTAATCACATCAAAGGAACATAAACATGTTGCTTTGATCCAACATTTAAAATTGCATAAAAATAAACATATATGTCAGTTATATTCATACATTTGGATTTAAAGTTTTACAGTTTGAGTGTTTTTTGAAATCATTAATAATGAATTAATAATTAATAATAAATTAATCACATCA
>CM060474.1:20919897-21039897 GCA_030544235.1 Lepturacanthus savala
TAATATTGAGTAGAATTATCTTATTTCATTATAGCTTATATAGTTTTTTTCTTGATTCAGCTTAATTATCTGGACTAATTGAACCAAAAACATTATTTAATTGGCTCCTTTATAATAAACATCTTACAGAATATATTCTTCATGTTCTATAATGATCCTCAGTGGGATTTATAGGATTTTACGGACTAATAATTGACCTTTGACCTCTTATCTTATTGATAATTCAACTTTGCATTGCAGATAATTTAGATTATTTCGTTATTTTCCTGATTTGGTTCAGTTTGTTCTTGTTTTAAGTTTTAAATAAAGTATTTTTATCAGTATTAAAATACATTTTTTCAATATTCCATCTATATATTTACTCCATAACAGCAACAGAAATTGATTCTGACTCTTCTGTCGTCACCTATTCCACATTTATTATCATTTATTTTTAGACATTTATGTTTTTTATGTATTTACATTTAAGATTTCAGTTGTTTTAGTTTAAAAAAAGTATTTTATCTGTAGTAAAACACATCTTTATCCCTCAAATCTCACCAGATGCATTTAAATTTGCCAAATTTCTTACACAACATATTCTTCATGTTCTGGATTTTTCTTATTTCTATTCATGTGATTTCTTCACTTTCAGGTTTTCCCTGGTTTGTGGAGGTTTGTTCTTTTATTCAGGTTTTAATTGAAGTATTTTTATCTGTAATAAAACATTTTTTCCTAATATTCTAACTCTATTTTCTCTATAACAGCAACATCAATAGATTCTGACTCTTCTGTCGTCACTGAACATGTTGTACATTTATTTTAAGTCCAATAACTTTGTGTTTGTAGAGATATTCCACATTTATTATCATTTATAGCAGGAAAACTGATAAATCAACCGGATTCAGACCTTCCCGTCTCGAGGAAAGAATCCCAACTGGAAGGAGAATCCCAGCATGGTCTGTTTGTAGCCTCCTGACTGCAGGTCGGTCCTCAGCAGACGCTCCGACGCCACCAGGTGGTAACGGGTGGTATTAACGTCCTGGAGGCAGCACAAAGGGTCATATTTAACCTGTTCCCCTCTACGTCCCCACCGGGGGGGGATTCTTTTATAAATGTACATGTAACACACCAAAATGTCGACAGGAAACTCAGCTACGCGTCTATATTGAACATTATTAGCTTAACAAAGCAGAATTTCAACCCCAAGCATTAATATGAGCAAACAAATCTGTAAATTTCCTGCGTTTCCTGCAAGTCTGGACGTGTCATTTTAGAGAAGTAGGCCTAGAGGGGACCAGGTTAAAGTCCAGATGTTTAATCCAGATGTGTTTGTAACCTACCAGAGCGGCTGCAGATGTTTTTTTCAAGTACTCGTTGATGGCGGCGTCCGTCGGAGCGAAGACGGTGAAGCCGTCGGCCTCCTCCACCTCCGCCGTCAGGTTGTGTTGCTGGAATTAAAGGAGAAGCTGTGAGGAAACGTCACGTTTCACCCGATTTAAAAGGTGAGGAAAGAGATTTGTGATGTTTGTTCGTACGATGAGAGACGATCTGAACAGAGACAGGTCGGGTCTCAGAGAGAGAGTCGCCAGAAGACCTTCACTCAGCTTCCTGTCAGGAACCAACACCTGGAAAATACGTGGGAATATGACGGAAGAAAATGTAGATGTAGAATACTGAAAAAACTATGGATAAAAAACTTTATTTAAAACCTAAAACAAGACCAAACTGACCCAAATCAGGAAATAAGCTAAATTATCTGCAATGTTAACCTCAATAATTAATGAAATGAGAGTTCAAAGGTCAATTATTTGACCCAATTATTAAATTATTGACCCAAATCAAGAATAAAAAACTTGAAATAAGCTAAATTATCTGCCAGTGGAATGAGATAATTCGACTCAATGTTGGACTAATTGATAAAACCTTTATTTAACCAGGTCAGTAATGAACTAATTCTTATTTATTGATATATATATATATTTATAATTTATTTGTATATATATTTTTTCCACATAAACACACATTTTGAATGGGAAAGAGTAGCGCCATCTGGTGGACAAATATAAAAAATAATAAAATAAAAGCTTTAATTTTAACAGAAGGAATGTTGGTGAATTTAAGATCAAATACCGAAACAGAACAATTATATAATAAAAATAAATAACAATAATTTCAAATTAATAATAATTTAATATATTATATTCAATTAATAAATATTTTATAATTAATATTTTTTTAAATCATATCATTTGCAAATTTTGAGCTATATTCATTTAACACAGCTAAATTATTATTATTATATTATTTAAATTTAAATTTAATTTAAAATAAAACACTCAATTTAATAAAAATATTTAAGTATATTCATTCGTGTAAAATAATAAAATCTGCATTTTAAAGTAAAAGGAAGTTTAAAGTAGCATCTCATGGAAATACTCAAAGTACCTTTATATTGTAGTTAGATTCAGTTCTTGATTAAACACCAATAATCATCAATACCTGATCAATAATGTGGATGAACCCGTTAGTTGCAGCGATGTCGGGCGTAGTGATAGAAGCTCCTCCAACAGATGTGATCTGACAACAAAAAACATATGTTTTATTCACTATTATATTAATATCACCTCTGTTTTCAGAGACTTCTGTGATGTCACAGCAGAGAACTCACCCCATTGGTTGTTGAAACAGGAAGTGTTGCCTTGAGAAGGGAAGTGATGGAGGACATGTTGCTGAGGCTGGGTGTGGGATAGTTGCCCTGGATCATGTGGTTTCTGTCGGGTGGGAAACGTGGAGGCTGTTACATGAGTTCAAAGGTCAAGTATGAAAAACAGCTTCCAGAAAGTTCTTGTTCCGACTTTGAGAAACGTCTCGAACCTGATGAGACTCGGCAGGTTTCCCTTCGAGGTCCAGAACTCTTTGTCCTCCGGAGACATTTTGAGGACGGCGGCTGCAGACGGAACCAGCAGCGTGAGGTTCTGATCCGATAGAGAGCGAGACAGACCGGAGTTCTATAGACCACAAACACAGAAATATACAGTCTGAAGACCTGGACCCTTCAAAAATAAATTTAAAACAACTTCAAACACCTTTAAAACAACTTCAAACACCTTCAAAACACCTTTAAAACAACTTCAAACACCTTCAAAACAGCTTCAAACACCTTAAAAACACCTTTAAAACAACTTCAAACACCTTCAAAACACCTTTAAAACAACTTCAAACACCTTCGAAAGACCTTTAAAACAACTTCAAACACATTTAAAACAACTTTAAAACAACTTCAAACAACTTCAAAACACCTTTAAAACAACTTCAAACACCTTCGAAAGACCTTTAAAACAACTTCAAACACATTTAAAACAACTTTAAAACAGCTTCAAACACATTTAAAACAACTTCAAACAACTTTAAACACATGTCTTTGATATTATGCTATTAATGATATTATTAAAATCACACTGTACAGATGCTGATTAACAGATGTTTTACAGTGTTTTACTCACAGTCGTCCAGCTGAAGAAGTCAGAGGTCTCTGGCAGCGCCATCAGCTCCTAAAAACACCAGAAAAGTAGATACTAATGATGTTTTCTAGATAAAATGACAGGACTCACCTCTAGATACTAATGATGTTTTCTAGATAAAGTGACAGGACTCACCTCTAGATACTAATGATGTTTTCTAGATAAAATGACAGGACTCACCTCTAGATACTAATGATGTTTTCTAGATAAAGTGACAGGACTCACCTCTAGATACTAATGATGTTTTCTAGATAAAGTGACAGGACTCACCTCTAGATACTAATGATGTTTTCTAGATAAAGTGACAGGACTCACCTCTAGATACTAATGATGTTTTCTAGATAAAGTGACAGGACTCACCTCTAGATACTAATGATGTTTTCTAGATAAAGAGACAGGACTCACCTCTAGATACTAATCATGTTTTCTAGATAAAGTGACAGGACTCACCTCTAGATACTAATGATGTTTTCTAGATAAAGTGACAGGACTCACCTCTAGATACTAAGGATGTTTTCTAGATAAAGTGACAGGACTCACCTCTAGATACTAAGGATGTTTTCTAGATAAAGTGACAGGACTCACCTCTAGATACTAAGGATGTTTTCTAGATAAAGTGACAGGACTCACCTCTAGATACTAATGATGTTTTCTAGATAAAGTGACAGGACTCACCTCTAGATACTAATGATGTTTTCTAGATAAAGAACTCACCTCCTCTACGTTTCCATAACAGATCTGACCTGTTCCCATGTAGCCGTCATCACACACACACGACCAACCAGAGGACAGCAGATGGCAGCTGGCCTGATGGAGATATAGACATATAAACATCTAACATCTAACTGAGGAGGAGGAGGAGTAGAAGGAGTAGAAGGAGGAGGAGAAGGAGGAGGTGGAGGAGAAGGAGGAGGAGGAGGAGGAGGAGAAGAATCCATCATCACAACATCTGGCCTGATGGAGAATTAGACAGGAGTCATCTAAAACTCCTCAGAGTAGAAGACTAAAGTCTAACTCAGGAGGAGGAGGAGGAAAAGAAGAAGGAGAAGATGAATAATGAGGAGAAGGAGGATGAGGAGGAGGAGAAGAAGGAGAAGAAGAAGAAGGAGGAGGATAAGGAAGAACAGAAAAAGGAGAAGTCGGAGAACAAAAAGGAGGAGGAGGAGGACTGGGAGGAAAGGAGGAGGAGAAGAAGGGAAAGAAGGAGGAGAACAAGAAGGGTGAAGAGAAGAAGGGGAAGAAGAACAAGAAGGAGGAGGAGAAGAAGGACAGGAGGAGGATGAGGAGGAAAAGAACGGGGAGAAGAAGAAGAAGGATGAGGAGGTAAAGGAAAATAAGAAAAAGGAGAGGTAGGAGAATAAAAAGGAGGATAAGGAGGAGGAGGAGGACTGGGAAGAAAAGAAGGAGGAGAAGAAGAAAAGGAGGAGTTGAGGAGTCCTCCTCCTCCTCCTTCTCACCAGGTAGTGACATCCTCCCATCTCTGTCACACATGGATTCACAGCTTCACACTGGTGCCCGTTTCCTTTGTAGCCGTCTTTACATTTACAGTCACTCTGAGGGTTTAAAAACCACAGAAGAAGAAGAAGGTTCCTGTTAATTAAAGGACTGATGTCTAACGACCTTCAGCCTAATTAAGTGATAACTTGTACCTGTCCAGGTCCGACGTAGATGCAGGTAGCGTTGGGGTGGCAGCCGCCGCGGCCAGCAGCGTTGCAGTTGTTGATTGGCTGACAGTCGTCTCCGTCCTCCGTCCATCCAATCAGACACTGACAGGTGTGATTGGCCGGACCTGTAGTTATACACTTGGCCTGCAGGGGGCGCCAAACACACTGTTACACTCATCAGTTTCTGAAAGAGTATGGATTCTTTCTAGAGAAGAGAAGATAAATAATCCTGTATTTGTTCTATTATTCTATTGTTTTATTCAATTTTTGCATTTACAACAAACCAACAAGGAACATAAACAACAAAAATATATAATAATAATAAAATAGTATACATTTATTATATACTATTTATTTCGTAATTTATTTAATATTTTAACTATTTGTATTAATATTTATTGATTTATTTCTCTGTATTTATAATTTAGGTATTTATTTAGTAATTTACCTAATATTTTAACTATTTATTTACCTATTTATCTGTATTTTAACTATGTAATATGTATATTTTAACTATTTAATATTTTAACTATTTATTTACTTATTCATCTATATTTTAACCATGTATAATTTAACAATTTATTAATTGATTAAATAATTATTTTATATATTTGTTTACTTATTTATCTATATTTTAACTATTTATATTTATCTGTATTTTAATTATTTATTTACTATGTATATTTTAACTATTTATTTTGTAATTCATTTAATATTTTATCTATTCATCTGTATTTTAACTATGTATAGCTTAATTTATTAATTGATTAATTTATTTATTGGCTTATTTCTCTGTATTTTACATATTTATTTTCCATGTATAATTTGACTATTTATTTAGCAATTTATCTATTTATTTACAATGTAAATTTTAACTATTTATTATGTATTTATGTAATATTTTAACTATTTATTTACTTATTTATTTACATTTTAACTATTTATTTACAATTTTTATTTCATTCTTATATTATTTTGTAATTTATCTTATATAATTTAGTCATTTCAGTAAATTATCTGATATTCAATGGCTGATTTCTCCATTTTGAAGGATTATTGAGCAGCTTTTAAAACCCAGAAAATGAACATGAAATGACTTTAAATCAGCACATTTTATAAATGTTTTATTCATTTATTTATTAAATAAATGAACCGTGTGACTTACGTTGATGCTGCAGCCTCCTCTGAGGGGCGGGGCACACGGGTCCGACTCCACGCAGGTGATGCCGTCGCCTTGGTAACCAGGTTTACAAACACACCTGGACACAGGCAGCTCACAGACTGACTAACATGCAGATGGGTCGTGTCGGTTCAGGGGTCAGGGGGGGTTCAGGGGTCAGACTCTCACCTCGTGGCTCCCCGGCTGAAGTCACAGTCGGCGTGGGCGTGGCAGAACTGAACCTGAACGCCGCACGGCGCCGTCCGCCGGTCGCAGAAACGTCCGGTGAAGCCCGGCTCGCACGAGTCGACCACGCAGCCGCCGTCGGAGTCCGGCCGGTGGTCGCACCGGCCGTGGACGCAGGGGCACGCTGAGGAGACACGGGACAGGGGAGCGGGTCAGCGGCGCCACGCTTTGTGATGTCACAAAGGGACAGGAAACACTCACTTCTGTCGCAGTTCGGTCCGAACTTCACCGGCGACGAGCAGAACTGACAACGAGAGCCGCCGAAGTTTGGCCGACAGACGCAGTTTCCTGATCCATCGATGCCGTCAGAACACTGAAACACACACAGAACGGATATTACATCATTATTAATATTATTATTTAATTATTATTATTATTTATCCTGTTCCTTCAATGCTGTCACAACACTGAAACACACACAGAACTGATATTACATCATTATTAATATTATTATTTAATTATTATTATTATTTATCCTGTTCCTTCAATGCTGTCACAACACTGAAACACACACAGAACGGATATTACATCATTATTAATATTATTATTTAATTATTATTATTATTTATCCTGTTCCTTCAATGCTGTCACAACACTGAAACACACACAGAACTGATATTACATCATTATTAATATTATTATTTAATTATTATCTTTATTAATCCTGTTCCTTCAATGCTGTCACAACACTGAAACACACACAGAACTGATATTACATCATTATTCATATTATTATTTAATTATTATCTTTATTAATCCTGTTCCTTCAATGCTGTCACAACACTGAAACACACACAGAACTGATATTACATCATTATTAATATTATTATTTAATTATTATTATTATTTATCCTGTTCCTTCAATGCTGTCAGAACACTGAAACACACACAGAACGGATATTACATCATTATTCATATTATTATTTAATTATTATTATTATTAATCCTGTTCCTTCGATGCTGTCAGAACACTGAAACACACACAGAACTGATATTACATCATTATTCATATTATTATTTAATTATTATTATTATTTATCCTGTTCCTTCAATGCTGTCACAACACTGAAACACACACAGAACTGATATTACATCATTATTAATATTATTATTGATTATTATTATTATTAATCCTGTTCCTTCGATGCTGTCAGAACACTGAAACACACACACTCCTCTTATTAAATATATAATATTAACTGATAATTATTATTATTATTATTAACTGATTCTGTCTCACACTTTTATTAACTGATAATTATTAATAACTGATTATTATAATTATGTCTTTAACTGATTAATATTGTCTCACACCTTTATTTACTAATAATTATTAGTAGTAACTGATTATTATTAATAATATTAATTATTATTATTTTATTATTATTAAGGGGTTAAGGGGTTATTATGCTGTCTCACACCTTTATTAACTAATAATTATTAGTATTAATATTATTAACTGATTATTATTCTGTCTCACACCTTTATTAACTAATAATTATTAGTATTATTATTATTAACTGATTATTATTCTGTCTCACACCTTTATTAACTAATAATTATTAGTATTAATATTATTAACTGATTATTATTCTGTCTCACACCTTTATTAACTAATAATTATTAGTATTAATATTATTAACTGATTATTATTCTGTCTCACACCTTTATTAACTAATAATTATTAGTATTAATATTAACTGATTATTATTCTGTCTCACACCTTTATTAACTAATAATTATTAGTATTATTATTATTAACTGATTATTATTCTGTCTCACACCTTTATTAACTAATAATTATTAGTATTAATATTATTAACTGATTATTATTCTGTCTCACACCTTTATTAACTAATAATTATTAGTATTAATATTATTAACTGATTATTATTCTGTCTCACACCTTTATTAACTAATAATTATTAGTATTAATATTATTAACTGATTATTATTCTGTCTCACACCTTTATTAACTAATAATTATTAGTATTAATATTAACTGATTATTATTCTGTCTCACACCTTTATTAACTAATAATTATTAGTATTATTATTATTAACTGATTATTATTCTGTCTCACACCTTTATTAACTAATAATTATTAGTATTATTATTATTAACTGATTATTATTCTGTCTCACACCTTTATTAACTAATAATTATTAGTATTAATATTAACTGATTATTATTCTGTCTCACACCTTTATTAACTAATAATTATTAGTATTATTATTATTAACTGATTATTATTCTGTCTCACACCTTTATTAACTAATAATTATTAGTATTAATATTATTAACTGATTATTATTCTGTCTCACACCTTTATTAACTAATAATTATTAGTATTAATATTATTAACTGATTATTATTCTGTCTCACACCTTTATTAACTAATAATTATTAGTATTAATATTATTAACTGATTATTATTCTGTCTCACACCTTTATTAACTAATAATTATTAGTATTAATATTATTAACTGATTATTATTCTGTCTCACACCTTTATTAACTAATAATTATTAGTATTAATATTATTAACTGATTATTATTCTGTCTCACACCTTTATTAACTAATAATTATTAGTATTAATATTATTAACTGATTATTATTCTGTCTCACACCGTAATTAGGCAGTTTAACACAATTAAAAGTGCTTTAAAAGCATCAAAATACAATTTAAAAACAGTTGATTAACAGGGAAAAACACATATAAACACATAAAATTTAAAAACATTTAAATTAAATATATATATATATATAAAGATGGTTTTTCGGACCTGTCCTCGTCCTGAACACGGCGTCTGGAATCCTCCAGGACAAGATCTGCATTCTGGACCAAAGAAACCACTACAGCACGTAGGAGTCTGTGAATATCCACATTATCACATTAGATTAGATTATTATAGATGACCTTTTAACCTTTACTTCAGGGTGACATTCATAGGTTGTTACGTGTAGGTCTATCGTGGCTTTAATCAACCAGGTCAGAGGTCAAATCTCCATCTACATGAGTGGTTTTTATACCGTAACAGTGGTGTTACACAGCGGAGAGCAGCCGGTGGCCGGGACAGCGACTCCACCTTTAGTCAGAGTGTAAGTGCATCCCCAAACGGTGGTTCCCTGAAACCACATCACACAACATCATTATCACATGACTGATGAGGCGGTTCCTTATTTCTGTGCAGGAAAAAAAACAACAGAGTGAGACGTCTTACCGTGAAAACTCCAGGTGACGCGCAGTGTTTGGTCTGTTGGCAGCCGACACACTCACCCTGGGAAAAAACAACAAATATATGTATATTTAGAAGATGTGAATGGATCTACACGTGCTACTCGTTACAGATCTGTTGGTTTTCTTCAGGTTTTGTTAAGTTTTTCGGCTAAAAATAGAAATTTCATCAGGTGAAAATCTATTATTGAGCAGAAATATGGCTGAATCTGGTCAAATATCATTAGTTTTCTTTATATTTAAATGCTGATATTTCAGAATTTATGGATTTATACTGTAATGGTAACACTGTGATTATAATGGAAGTCAATGGGACTCATCCAAGACTCTAATCACCACCAAAGTCCCATCCTCCTACCATTTATTATATGGAGAATATTGCAGTATATAATGCAAAAATGTGATGTAAATCTATTTAAATATGATGCAAAACGACTAAACTGCCATTTAAAGGCTTAACATCTTGAAAATGATTGGATGTTTGGTAGTTTTAAGAAGAGATTTATGAAAATATATATATGTATGATGATTTTACAGCAGTTTGTTTGTGCATGCTCATTTAAGGAGGACAATTTTAAGGTGGAAATTTTGGTCCTATATTAAATTTAATCTGTTCTGACCACACAACTTGAATAAATTGATATAAAACAAGTAAAAGGAAAATATTGTGGTGATTTTTAACCTTCAAATAATCATGGAAAACCTCATGTGACGTATATGTCACAATAATAAAAATGCTAACGAGCTGCTCAATTAATTTAGCTGCTAATTAATATAGTTACTAATTAATAAGTGTAGTGAAGTTATAACTGTGATATATGTTGATCTGATACTGGGAGTAAAAGAACAAAACAAAAAGGCTGAACTCACCTTGACGACCTTGGACTCTGTGACATCACACCTGTGGGGCAGCACAGGTACGATGGAGGGCGGAGTCAGAACTCGGTCCAGGACGTACAGACGACCGTTCTTCGCCTCCACGGACGCCTCCAACACGGCGGCCGCGTCCACCATGATCTGACCCTGAAGGAAAGACGTGTCCATCACATTTACTTCATTAAATAGTTAAATGATACAGTTAATAAAAAGTTAAAATACAAATATATAAACAGTTAAAATATTAGATAAATTACTAAATAAATAGTTAAACTGTGCATAGTAAATAAATATTGAAAATACAGATAAATAACTAAATAATTGGTTAAAATATAGTAATAACATATATAGTAATCTATTACTTATTCAGAATATCATTAACCTGTTTCCTGATCCTCTTTTGTTCATTTATTTCTTTAAGATGCCAAAAATTAACATGAAATCCCTTCAGGACTTTAAAGAACACATTTTTTTCCAGAATCCTGCTTAGTTTATTGGTCCAATTTGTCACCATAGCAACAAATTGGACTCTTTTATCCTGTAACTTTAGAACCTTCTATCTAATTTTTATCCATCAGATTTTGAGCAACCATCATCATATTTGATATGATTTATATATATATATATATATATATATATATTATATATAAATAACTAATATAGGATTATTGTATTATCAGCGTTGGATTAACTGTGTGTTTCTGAACACTTTTTTTACCTTTTCTGTCACGTTAATCGTCGCGACCTGATTGGCCGTCGTCATGATCCTGGGGTTCGACACCAGGTTAAAAACGTCCAGCTTCAAAACCAACAATGAACCATCATCAGAAGACGAGTCGATTGGATTAAAGTATATTAATATATATTAATATTAAAATATTAAAGTCAGTTAAAAACTCACCGAGCTGGACGAGACAATGTGATTCCTGAGCAACTCCACCAGTTTGTTGAGGCCCTGGAGAATCAGGAAAACAGGTTTTTAAACCCCAGAATCTCAGGTTTTTTTTTATTAATAATCGATTAATCTGATAATTGATTACTTCAGGGCTGCTGAGGTACTGCAGCTGTCCTTCTTCCATCGAGTCAAACGCTGACGTCTCCGGAGCAAAAACAGTAAAAGGACCGGGTTGATCCAGGAGAGAGGCCATGTTAGCTTTCTGCAAGACAATTAAAACGTAGATATTAAATTAATTAATGAATAAACTGATTAGTTCTATGATTAAAAACAGGTTTGGCAAGATGAGAAAGTCAAAAACGTGTTAAAATATGTGTTTAAAAGCATTTATCAAGTCTAAAAATGTACATTTTGTCCTTTAAGTTGGTTTCTTGTCATTTAAAAATCCATTTTTTACCAAAAAATCACATAGAATGTGTAAATATTTAATCCACTGAGAACACTTTTACTATATTATCCCACATTTTTACCTGTTTTTTGACATTATCTCAAATAACCAATAATATAATAACTAATTATTGGCCTAGTACATTTTTAATTGGGCAAATTTATTACGTTATCGGCCATTATTAAATTCTCAGCTGCTGATTTAGATCTGAAATAACACAAATAAAAAGAAATAAATCATACTGCTACAAAACAAGTTGTGAGAAAAAGTAAAATAAGAATTTTAAGCCGATTTTCTGCTTAAAAATGTCAAAAAAATGGAATTTTTTCAGCTTTTTTGTCTTAAAACTTATATTATAAGAGATATTATAAGAGGGATATATTAGGATATTATATATTAGGATATATTAGGATATTATAAGAGACTCAGTGGATTTTATATATATTTAGGGAAATCAATATTAAACTAATGAAACTGGTGTTTATTATAGAGAAATTTGACTTATTTCATGTAAATAACAACATCCCTGACTTATATATATATTAGTATATATTCATAGAAGTGAATATTCTGTGGATCAGTGAGAATAAAACTAATTACTTCTAATAAAGTCTTGAACATGTCGAATTTCCCGTATCCTGAAATGATCTTCATCAGATTCTCCTGCAGGGAAACAATACAACACATTAATTATTAGGATTAAAAGGTGAATAAATCCATCATTAACACTAATAAGTAAATCCAGATTTAATTTTATGAATATTTTATTAATCCTACATTGAAACCAGGCATTTTGTTGCAGAGATTAGTGAGATTTAGTGTATTTCCAGTGTTTAATTTGTTGTTTTTCTATGATCTTACACCACTGTTCAAAGGTTTTAAGGTGAAACATGAATAATAAATAATAATAACAACAATAAATAATGATTGTGATGAATTCCTCCACCTCTGGATCACTCTCCACAGTGGGATAGACGGCGTCCAGCAGCTTATTGACGATGTGGATGATCCCGTTGGACGCTACGATGTCGGCCTGGAAGATGGTGCTTTTCTTCTTGTTGCCATGGAAACGGATTTTAGTTTCCTGGAAAAGAGCGTAAAGATGTCCGGTTAAAACCGACGGGACGTTTTTTTTTGTGTTTTTCTCTCTCTCTGCGTCGTCTCACCCCATCGGACGAGTCGGCCTCTCCGGTTTTTCCCGTCATGGTGTAGAAGACGTCGCTCCTCTTCAGGCTGTCGGCGGGGATCGAACCCGCGACCATGTGGACCGCGGACAGGTACCGAGCTCTGGACGAGTTGGTGGTCAGACTCTGGACCTGCTGGGCAGAGAGGGACGGTGACCCGGGCTGTGAATTTAACCCTGGGTTTTACTGCATTTCTGATTCTCACCTGAGCTTTTTTGAAGCCTTTGTTGATCGGAACAAAAACGGTGAAAGGACCGAGATTCTGTAACGGCCACGACACCGAATCTGGAAACACACGCGGGATATTATATTAATATGAGATTAAAACACACACGGGATATTATATTAATATAAAAACACACACGGGATATTATATTAATATAAATACACACACAGGATATTATATTAATATAACATAAAAACACACAGCATTATTTTAATATGAGATAAAAACACACAGATTATTAATTAATATTAATATATAATAATTAATATTAATATAAGATAAAAAAAAACTGTATTAAATTAATATGAGAAAAAACACAGTATTATATTAATATGATTAAAAAAATGGGTTATTATATTAATATGAGAAAAAACATTATTATATTAATATAAGAAAAACACACATGGAATATTATATTAATATAGATAAAAAAACACAGATTATATTAATATAAAATAAAAACACGGATTATATTAAGATAAAAACACAGTATTATATTAATATGATTAAAAAAATGGGTTATTATATTAATATGAGAAAAAAACATTATATTAATATGAGAAAAACAGAGATTTTTATATTAATATAAGATAAAAACACAGATTATATTAATATAAAATAAAAATAGACAGATTATATTAATATAAGATAAAAAAAACAGTATTAAATTAATATGTTAAAAGAAAACACACACAAGTTATTATATTAAAATGAGAAAAATATTATATTCATATGAGAAAAAACTGATTATTATATATATGAGGAAAAAAACTGTATTAAATTAATATGAGAAAAAAACAAATATTAATATAAAAAACAGACACACATCAATATGAGAAAAAAACATTAATATGAGAAACAAAACACACATTATTATATTAATATGAGAAAAAACACAGCTTTAAATATTTATTATTTATTAATTTAAGTATTTTTATCAGTAGTAAAACACATTTTAGGATTTTTTTCAATATTCTAACTTTATTCTGGGAAACCTGGAATATTTAGCAGCTACTTGTTGACCAATCCTGTTGCTTTTATCACAAAACACATGGATATTTTCACCCCGCTGACCTCTGACCTCTGACCTCTGACAGCGTTTGTATTAAAACATGCTGAGTCATCGTACCGAACAGGGCGATGGCCTTGCTCAGCTGACCGGTCCAATGGCTGGGTTCCGTGTTCACGTCCCGCAGACGCTCCATGATGTTGCCGTAACACACCTGACCGTTGCCAAGGTAACCGTCCAGACAGGTGCACCTGAGGCAGAGGGGGACAGGTAAAACCATCAGCTCTGCATAAATACAGGAATCACTAATAACACTAATCACAAATGACTTGGGCCTTTATTTTAATATGAAGATGATACACTATATAATAATATATAATATAAATAACACATAATTATAATAGTGATGAACTGACTTGTATTTTCTGGGTTCAGTGGTGGTGCACTTAGCGTTCTTGTTGCAGACTCCA
The DNA here is from genome assembly GCA_030544235.1 of Lepturacanthus savala. Taxonomy (NCBI): domain Eukaryota; kingdom Metazoa; phylum Chordata; class Actinopteri; order Scombriformes; family Trichiuridae; genus Lepturacanthus; species Lepturacanthus savala. The sequence goes on from CM060474.1 coordinate 20,934,818, forward strand.
GGTCTACACATGTCCTTCAGACCACAGCTGACCCCGTCCGACAGGGTCTCGTAGCCCGAGAGACACTCGCAATGAGACTAGACCAGACCAGCAGAGACCACATCAGACCGGCAGAGACCACATCAGACCGGCAGAGACCAGCATTAACCCATTTAAACCCAGATTTAGTTTTCAAAGATTTCAGATTAGAGATTCCCAGTAGAAGTGGTGGTCCTCACCTTTAAGGGTCCATCATAGACGCAGCGGGAGGACAAAGGGGGACACATGTCCTGTTTGACCTGACAGGGGTCGATGGGCAGGCAGACCAACCCGTTCCCCGTGTATCCATGGTTACAGGAACACAGATGCTTACCAGGACCCGTGTAGACGCAGGTAGCGTGATCGCTGCAGACTTTATGGAGACACGGGTTCACCGCTGAGGGAAGATTAGATTAGTTATAGTTACTAGTTATACTAAAGTAATTAGTATAATAGTTATACTATAGTAGTTAGTATATAGTAACTAGTTACTAGTTACTAGTACTATAGTAATTATTATATAGTTACTAGTTATAGTATAGTAATTAGTATATAGTTATAGTATAGTAATTAGTATATAGTTATCGTTACTAGTTATAGTATAGTAGTTAGTATATAGTTATAGTTACTAGTTATACTATAGTAGTTAGTATAATAGTTATAGTTACTAGTTATAGTATAGTAGTTAGTATATAGTTATAGTTACTAGTTATACTATAGTAATTAGTATAATAGTTATAGTTACTAGTTATAGTATAGTAGTTAGTATAATAGTTATAGTTACTAGTTATAGTATAGTAGTTAGTATATAGTTATAGTTACTAGTTATACTATAGTAATTAGTATAATAGTTATAGTTACTAGTTATAGTATAGTAGTTATTATATAGTTACTAGTTATACTATAGTAGTTAGTATATAGTTATTGTTACTAGTTATAGTATAGTAGTTACTAGTTATACTATAGTTATAACTATAGTAGTTATACTATAATAATTAGTATATAGTTATAGTTAGTTATAATATATTAGTTAGTATATAGTTATAGTTACTAGTTATAGTAGTTAGTGTATAGTTATATTTACTTATAGTATAGTAGTTAGCATATAGTTAGTTACTAGTTATAGTATAGTAGTTAGTATATAGTTATAGTTATATTTACTTAGTTATAGTATAGTATTTAGTATATAGTTAGTTACTAGTTATAGTGTAGTAGTTAGTATATAGTTAGTTACTAGTTATAGTATAGTAATTAGTATATAGTTAGTTACTAGTTATAATATAGTAGTTAGTATATAGTTATAGTTACTAGTTATAGTAGTTAGTATATAGTTATAGTTACTAGTTATATTATAGTAGTTAGTATATAGTTATAGTATAGTAGTTAGTATATAGTTATAGTTACTAGTTATATTATAGTAGTTAGTATATAGTTAGTTACTAGTTATAGTAGTTAGTATATAGTTATAGTTACTTAGTTATAGTATAATAGTTAGTATATAGTTATAGTTACTTAGTTATAGTATAGGAGTTAGTATATAGTTACTTTGTTATAGAGGTCTCTTCTCGGGTTTGTAGATTCAATAAAAACAGTTACCATGGTTACCATTAATACCTACTGTCATTTTATCTGCTATAGACAAATTTTCCATTAATAAATTCCTACTGAAACATGTAACTAGCAGACGGTCCCTAACACAGAATGACTGGGATTAGTGACATGGAGACGCTGTTTTCTGGTAAATTCAAGTCTTTTTAAGACTTTTTTTTTTTTACAAACATACTCACACACACACTGATCTCCTGTCATCTGGTATCCGGGCAGACACCGACACACCAGCTGTCCTGTCAGAGCTTCTTCTATACAGCGAGCGTTCTTCTGGCAGCTGAGAGACGCACACGCAGGAAGCTCTACACAAACAAAATGAATTAAATATACAAAAAAAACCCTGATGAGACGCCATGTTTGGTCAGACTCACCTCGATCACAGCTCGGACCTCCGTATCCAGAGAAACAGGTGCACCTGCCGGTACCTTTCATGCCAGCGTCACACAAACCGTGAACACAGGAGCAGACTGAACGCAGAGAAACGACGTACGGGTTAAATGATGGAGTGGATATTCATGTTTGAACTGAAAAAAGGAAACGCTGATTTCAAGTTACCTGAGCTACAGGTGGGGCCGTATCGGTTGGGTTCACAGTCCTCACAGGCGGTTCCAGCAAAGCCCGCCTGAACAACACACACACACACACACACACACACAAAAACATACTTGTTGCAAGACAGGTCCAGTTGTGTTACTGGGTGTTACCTGACAGTAGGTGTGTTACCTGACAGCAGGTGTGTTACCTGACAGTAGGTGTGTTACCTGACAGTAGGTGTGGTGTTACCTGACAGTAGGTGTGTTACCTGACAGTAGGTGTGTTACCTGACAGTAGGTGTGTTACCTGACAGCAGGTGTGTTACCTGACAGTAGGTGTGTTACCTGACAGTAGGTGTGGTGTTACCTGACAGTAGGTGTGGTACCTGACAGTAGGTGTGTTACCTGACAGTAGGTGTGGTGGTACCTGACAGTAGGTGTGGTACCTGACAGTAGGTGTGTTACCTGACAGTAGGTGTGTTACCTGACAGTAGGTGTGGTACCTCACAGTAGGTGTGTTACCTGACAGCAGGTGTGTTACCTGACAGTAGGTGTGGTGTTACCTGACAGTAGGTGTGTTACCTGACAGTAGGTGTGTTACCTGACAGTAGGTGAGTTACCTGACAGTAGGTGTGTTACCTGACAGTAGGTGTGTTACCTGACAGTAGGTGTGTTACCTGACAGCAGGTGTGTTACCTGACAGTAGGTGTGTTACCTGACAGTAGGTGAGTTACCTGACAGTAGGTGTGTTACCTGACAGTAGGTGTGTTACCTGACAGCAGGTGTGTTACCTGACAGTAGGTGTGTTACCTGACAGTAGGTGTGGTGTTACCTGACAGTAGGTGTGGTACCTGACAGTAGGTGTGTTACCTGACAGCAGGTGTGTTACCTGACAGTAGGTGTGTTACCTGACAGTAGGTGTGGTACCTGACAGTAGGTGTGTTACCTGACAGTAGGTGTGTTACCTGACAGTAGGTGAGTTACCTGACAGTAGGTGTGTTACCTGACAGTAGGTGAGTTACCTGACAGTAGGTGTGTTACCTGACAGTAGGTGTGTTACCTGACAGTAGGTGTGTTACCTGACAGTAGGTGTGGTGTTACCTGACAGTAGGTGTGGTGTTACCTGACAGTAGGTGTGTTACCTGACAGTAGGTGTGGTGTTACCTGACAGTAGGTGTGTTACCTGACAGTAGGTGTGTTACCTGACAGCAGGTGTGTTACCTGACAGTAGGCGTGTTACCTGACAGCAGGCGTGTTACCTGACAGTAGGTGTGGTGTTACCTGACAGTAGGTGTGGTGTTACCTGACAGTAGGTGTGTTACCTGACAGCAGGCGTGTTACCTGACAGTAGGTGTGGTGTTACCTGACAGTAGGTGTGGTGTTACCCGACAGTAGGTGTGTTACCTGACAGTAGGTGTGTTACCTGACAGTAGGTGTGTTACCTGACAGTAGGTGTGGTGTTACCTGACAGTAGGTGTGGTGTTACCTGACAGTAGGTGTGGTGTTACCTGACAGTAGGTGTGGTGTTACCTGACAGTAGGTGTGGTGTTACCTGACAGTAGGTGTGGTGTTACCTGACAGGTGCAGGTGCCGTTTCCTCCCCAACCATCTGAACAGACTCCTCTGTTGCTGCAGGTTCTATCAACATCTTCTGGACACGCTGAAACAGAAACAGGGAGCTGACAGCGTCCGTTGTTTTTTTCCGTTAGGAAACAGAACTCCTTCCTTCCTTCACCCCTCAGTCTTTATCTGGGCTCCTCTCTTATCTCAGAATGTCATCACCTCCCTGAAACAACCGCAAACGGCTTCTGTTTCCTCCTCTTCACCCCGGCTTCTCTCAGATCCGAGAACATCAAGTCTGTGTTTATTTAACCTTTATTGTCGTGTTCCCGTGTTTCAAAGTTTTGAAAACGTGGTTAATTTGATCAGATTCCTCATTAGCCTGATGAAAAACTGGTGTACTAGATGTGTAGTAAATGTGTAATCTATACATGTTTCATACTGAGTTTTGTAGTGAAACAGCAGTGTTCCAAGTGGTATTTAGCAGTAGTGATTCAATAGTGGTTTTTCATAAGTACAACTATTATTACACCAATTGGTTTTGTGTAGTTGACCAAACACACTACATATTACAGGGGAAGAAAATATTGCAACGTCAGATTTTTCCAATCGAAGGAGGCCGAGCGAGAAGTGTCAGAAGTTAAAAGCAGCGGCGTTTGATGGTCAGCAGATTCCCATCCTGCTGACTGGGAGCTGCAGGCAGGCAGGAAGGAAGTCCTGGTCCAGCAGGACGAGCTGCTTCCTGCAGGACCAGGACTTCTGGCTGAACATGTGACAGGAGTCACCTCGGTTACGCCAACACAACACTCCTCCTGCTCCTCCTACTGCGAGGATTCAGCCCCTCACCAGCTCCTGTGGAGTCTATCCGAGTGTTTCTGTCTCACCTAAGCAGTTCAAGCCCCAGAAACCAGGACAGCAGCTCTTCACCTCCACCTCTTTGAAGCACTCGAAGGAGCAGCCGGGGGCAGGAATCAGCAGACCGATGTACTGCATGATGTAGTACCTGTACACGATATTTAATAATTAGATGATATAAAACAATACATCTTTGTTTTACGCTGCTGTTCAAAGGGTTGTTTTCCATGAAAAGTCACACCATGAGTTGTAAAATGAGTAGAAAATATAGTCAAGAAACTCAATTATTTACTGTATGAACTGACGTTGAAGGCAAAGTTAGAAGGAAAAAATTATAGTGTTCTCCAGACTGTTCTCCTGAATGTTCAATGCTCACCAGACTGTTCTCTAGACTGTTCTCTAGACTGTTCTCTAGACTGTTCTCTAGACTGTGTTCTCCAGACTGTGTTCAATGAACGTTCTCCTGAAATTTATCCAGACTGTTCTCTAGACTTTTATCCAGACTGTTTTCACTGACTGTTCTCCTGAAAGTTCTCCAAACTCTTCTCCAGACTGTGTTCTCCAGTGTTCTCTAGACTATTCTCCAGACTGTGTTCACTGACTGTTCTCCTAAAAGTTCTCCAAAATCTTCTCCACACTGTGTTCTCCTGAATGTTATCTAAATTGTGTTCTCTAAACTGTGTTCTCTAGACTATTCTCCAGACTGTGTTTGCTACTGTGTTCACTGACTGTTCTCCTGAATGTTCTCCAAACCTTTCTCAAGACTGTGTTCTCTAGATTGTGTTCTCTAGATTGTGTTCTCCAGACTGCGTTCACTGACTGTTCTCCAAACTGTTCTCCAGACTGTGTTCTCCTGAATGTACTCCAGTGTTCTCTAAACTGTGTTCTCTAGACTATTCTCCAGACTGTGTTCACTGACTGTTCTCCTAAAAGTTCTCCAAAATCTTCTCCAGACTGTGTTCTCCTGAATGTTATCTAAATTGTGTTCTCTAGACTGTGTTCTCTAGACTATTCTCCAGACGGTGTTCTCCAGACTGTTCTCTAAACTGTTCTCTAGACTGTGTTCTCCTGAATGTACTCCAATGTTCTCTAAACTGTGTTCTCTCGACTATTCTCCAGACTGTGTTCACTGACTGTTCTCCTGAATGTTCTCTAGACTGTGTTCTCTCAACTGTTCTAAAGACTTAAAGGCTCATAGGTTTTAATGAGTTCAACACAGTGCTGTATGTCATTAATCTGGATTAATCTGCGTCAGGTGTCATTATGCGTCTTACGTGCAGTCCTTCTTAACGGAGTTGGGGGTCTGCTTGAATCCTTGTGGACAGGACGTCAGCTCCAGGCTGCTGCAGGGATGACAGTTTATACGAGTTCTCGGCAGCGTCGTGTTGGTGCAGATGTTCTGACAGAAGAAGAAAAACAGAAAACAAGGCTCTGGCTCAGAATCAGAGGAGAACCTCGCTGTCAGAGAATGATGTGTAGATGAAAGATGGAGCCTGATATGATACTGAGTTTAAACAGCAGAGGGCGCTAACTACTCTAGACTCGGCTCAAAATACTGCATCAGAGTACACAGTCTGGAGAATAAAGTCTGGAGAATAAAGTCTGGAGAATAAAGTCTGGAGAATAAAGTCTGGAGAAGAGTCTGGAGAATAAAGTCTGGAGAATAAAGTCTGGAGAAGAGTCTGGAGAATAAAGTCTGGAGAATAAAGTCTGGAGAATAAAGTCTGGAGAATAAAGTCTGGAGAATAAAGTCTGGAGAATAAAGTCTGGAGAAGAGTCTGGAGAATAAAGTCAGGAGAATAAAGTCTGGAGAAGAGTCTGGAGAATAAAATCTGGAGAATAAAGTCTGGAGAATAAAGTCTGGAGAATAAAGTCTGGAGAAGAGTCTGGAGAATAAAGTCTGGAGAATAAAGTCTGGAGAATAAAGTCTGGAGAATAAAGTCTGGAGAATAAAGTCTGGAGAAGAGTCTGGAGAATAAAGTCAGGAGAATAAAGTCTGGAGAAGAGTCTGGAGAATTAAATCTGGAGAATAAAGTCTGGAGAATAAAGTCTGGAGAATAAAGTCTGGAGAATAAAGTCTGGAGAATAAAGTCTGGAGAATAAAGTCTGGAGAATAAAGTTAGGAGAAGAGTCTGGAGAATAAAGTCTGGAGAATAAAGTCAGGAGAATAAAGTCTGGAGAATAAAGTCTGGAGAAGAGTCTGGAGAATAAAGTCTGGAGAACAATCAGTAGAACATTCAGGAGAATATTCTAGAACGGTCTAGAGAACAGTCTATAGAAGAGTCAGGAGAACGGTTTTGTGAACATTCAGGAGAATATTCTAAAGAACGGTCTGCAGAACAGGTAGGAGAACAGTCTAGAGAACACTAAGGAGAACAGTCGAGAGAATGTTCAGGAGAAAATTCAGAAGAACAGTCTAGAGAACAGAGTCTAGAGAACACTAAGGAGAACAGTCTAGAAAACACAGTCTACAGAACAGTCAGAAGAACATTCAGTCTAGAGAAGACAGTCTAGTAAAAGGTCCAGAGAAGAGTCTGGAGTCTGGAGACCAATCAGAGAATACAGTCAGGAGAGCAGTTTAAAGAACACAGGCTGGAGAAAAATCTAGAGAACAGTTAGAAGAACATTCAGGAGAACGGTCGAGAGAAGACAATCTGGAGAACATGAGTCTGGAGAACATCCTGAAGAACATTCAGGACAACAGTCTGAATACAGTCTGGAGAACACAGTCAGCTTCATGTAAACGATTATCAATTCATGTTTCATATTTGTCAATAAAAATAAAAATTATTTAGCTTTTAAACATCATAATAACATCATAATAAAATAAAATCATCATAATCTGCTGTTTCTAACTCCCTCAATAAACCAGAACATTCTAAACTCATTAATAACTTATGCTGCTTATTAATAACAGCGCTGGCCGTTATTTTCCACTAATCAAAAACAAATAATCTGCTGTTATTTTTATTTTTAGCGTGAAATTAAAAAAAGCTGTACACACTAAAAACAAAAATCTTGGTCTAATATTGTAGTAAAATGATCTTTAATAAACCGTATATATTTAAAGTGACTAAAATAAAATAACTTATCTGCCGATGTTGAGACAATTCAACTCAATATTGGATATTTTCGCATTATAACATTTCATTTTTGCATTATTTGTAAAGGTTAAAGGTCAGAAAGAACTACAGTTACCTGTGGAGAAGAAGCTGAGGTCATTGTCAGTTCCTGCATCATCATCATCATCATCATCATCATCAGAAGGTTTAACCTCTGACTGGTCTCCATGTCGTCTGCCACCATCTGTTCTTCTCTCAGAGCCTCTCGTCCTTTTCAGCATCTCCTCCTCCTCCTCCTCCTCCTCCTCCTCCTCCTCTTCTCCTTCTTCCTCTTCCTCATCCAGCTCCTCCTCCTCCTTCCTGACAACCTCAAGGAAAACTGCTGACGCGTGTTTTTTTTTTTTTTTTTTTACTCACAGATTTCAGTCACACTTTCACACCACGGTTATTATAATGACTGATAATGAATTGAAAACACATTCGGTCGACTGGAATAAAAATAGAAATTCCTCTGGTTTAATTTCCTTTTCTGAAATTTCTGACCAATACGCCATGTTACAAAAATGGCAACTGGAAATTATTATGTTTCATCTAAAATAATTTCTTCATTTGGAGATTAAATAGATGGTTTTGATCTTAATTACTCATTTACAATGCAAGTGAAAAGACACTTTAATTCTGGTTACACGTCAATCTGCAGCTTAAAATGTATTGTTGGTGAGATTAATTCTTCAGGAGTTTAATATTTCTATTTAATAAAATTGACAGAATTATATATTCCATGAATTTTCAGCCTTTTTTTGACTTGCTAACAACAGTAAATCCTCTCTGGAGAGTCTATTATTCTTTGAAACAGGCTTTTTTAAAAACTACCCTTCAAAATAAAAGCATCACCTTAAATCTCAGTTTTAGCACCTTGACTTACCTGCATCAGGATTTATGATGTCACAAATTGTTTAGAGGTAATCGTGGTATCGTATGTAGCTGACACATCAAGAGTGTGTGTGTTTGTTTGGAGATAGTGAGTGTGTGTAGACAGTGAATAGCAGGAAATCCTGTAGAAGAATTCTTTTCTCTTTCCTGTAACTTTCTGCTCTGTCATCACTGCTGACACACACACACACACACGCACACGCACACGCACACGCACACACACGCACACACACACACACACACACACACACACACACACACACACACACACACACACACACACACACACACACACGATAGTAGTTTTTAAATTGATTTGTATAATTGTCCTTCTAATTCAGCAAAACCCTTGAATTAGGACACTGCTAATTTAAATTATATATATATATATATATATATATATATATATATATATATAATAAAGGTACATGGGTCAGTATCACTAGTAAAGCATTTCAAACACATGCTATCCACTAGTTTTATATTCTAGGTGGATTATATATTTAAAATTTATAATTATTTTTGGTTTAAAATCATAACAAATTGTGATTTTTGTATAAAAACAATGATACAAGTGGACTTTTGAACACACTGTACATTCAGAGACATGATGAATGCTTCTAAAACTGTATTTTTATATTTTTTTTGACTTTCTCATGTCGCCAAACATTATTTATCACTGACTCAAACATTGAACATTTATAAAGTGCATAGGTTTCTGGTATTATTAGACTTGGGACAGACTTTACCGAATGTTCCAGACATAACAACTGGGTCATGGGGGGAGAATCCAGAAAAGAGGTTAAAAAACTCTGAGTTAACTTACTCTGAGATGGAAACTCTGAATATCCGGTTCTATAACAGCTGATCGGAATCACTTCAATCAGCTCTTGCACGTGCACAAAAAGCCACGATCAATGGAGCGCCGATACCACGAGTAACCATGACAACAGACATGACTGCAGAAAAATAAAAGATCGATTTTTTTTTTTAACTAGAGGTATTAATGCAGCTGTAACTTGGAAGACACTAAAAATAAAATATTAAAACTGAAAAATTAAACTTCTGATCGAATATTCTAATAAATATAACTTGAAATAATCATTATATTCGTCTTTTAGGTTAATTATGATGTGATGATGGAATTTTCTTACCTGTGAATGAGGCATGGTTAGTCATGGATGAATAATATAGGTAGATAAATATATAAATATAGGTTTTATTTGAATGCTGCGTTCAGGAGCTTTAGGATAATGTGGGAACAACAAGGATTGAAGGTTCATTACGCCTCCAAAGAATTAAATGCAACCTTTGCTTATTTCCGTTATAATTTGTATTGGTTTATTCATTAATTTAACTGTACAAAGAGGAAGAGGCAGTTATTGTTGCAGAGTAAAAATCAAACGTACAAATATTTATACATAAATAATCATTTATTGCAAAAAAAAATACAAAAACATTTCATATTATTGGTGTTTCAGGCATTTTTGTGTCTGTTTACTGAAACATTTGATATTATTTTCAGTGTTTGACTTCATGGTCTCAACAAAGATAAAAGCTCAGGTCTGGAGTAAATGTCTGTGAAATCTTTTAAATACCTGCAGGTGTGAATCATGTTTATTTGCAGGTGTGACTGGGATAATCTGCAGGTATGAATTATGTATATCTGCAGGTGTGACTGGCATTAATCTGCATTTGTGAATCATATTCATCTGCAATTGTGCCTGGCATTTATCTGCAGGTGTGAATCATGTCTATCTGCAGGTGTGAATCATGTCTATCTGCAGGTGTGAACTGTGTTTATCTGCAGGAGGGAATCATGTTTATCTGCAGGTGTGAATCATGTCTATCTGCAGGTGTGAATCATGTCTATCTGCAGGTGTGAATCATGTCTATCTGCAGGTGTGAATCATGTCTATCTGCAGGTGTGAAACATGTTCATCTGCAAGTGTGAATCCCAGTTTTGGCTAGATCTAGAGGTGTTAATTGTGTTTATTTGCAGGTGTGAATTATGTTCATCTGCATGTGTGAAACATGTTTTTCTGCAGGTGTGACTGGTCTGGCATCGCATTTATTTGCAGGTGTGAAACATGTTCATCTGCAAAGTGTGAATTCCAGTTTTGTGCATTCATGACTGGCATATATCTACAGGTGTTATTTATCTGCAGGTGTGAACCATGTCTTTCTGCAGGTGTGACTGGTCTATTTGCAGGCGTGAATTGTGTTTATTTGCAGGTGTGAAACATGTTCATCTGCAAGTGTGAATTTTTGGCATAGATCTAGAGGTGTTAATTGTGTTTATTTGCAGGTGTGAATTACGTTTATCTGCAGGTGTGAATCATGTTTTTCTGCAGGTGTGACTGGTCTGGCATCGCATTTATTTGCAGGTGTGAAACATGCTCATCTGCAAAGTGTGAATTCCAGTTTTGTGCATTCATGACTGGCATATATCTGCAGGTGTTATTTATCTGCAGGTGTGAATTGTGAATATCTGGTGGTGTTCACTGCATGTATGAATGTTTTCCTGCAGGTGTAACTGGTGTATATCTACAGGTATGTATTACATGTATTCGCAGGTGTGAATCATGTTTTTCTGCAAGTGTGAATCATGTTTTTCTGCAGGTGTGAATCATGTTCACTGCACATGTGACTGGTGTATATCTACAACGTTTATTCGCAAGTGCGAATCATGTTCATCTGCAGGTGTGAATGGCGTTTATTTGCAGGTGTGCATGTCGTTCATGCTCTCGCAGCGCCTGCAGCGGACGTAGCAGCACCAGACGAACTTGCACTCGCAGCGCTGCACGTGCCTGACCAGGTGCGTGTTGTAGCCTCGGCCGCAGCACAGCAGGTTGCAGCCGTCGGAGCCGCTGGACGTCCGGTTGCAGCGGCGCCCCCTGGTGCCGAAGACGCCGAGGCGCCGGTCCTCCAGGCAGTAGTTGGGCGACTTGTTGAAGAAGATGAGCTGGTGCTTGTCGACGGGGAGGCGGCGCTGCTCCTTCTTCCTCGTCTTCCTCCTCGACCGGTCCGACACCTGGACGCTGTGCTCGTACTGCTCCTTCAGGTACGCGCCCACGCGCTCGAACGGCGCCATCGTCCGCCAACAGGTCTTCACTGCGCAGGAGCCGGAGACGCCATGGCAACGGCAGTCGGTGGACATTGTCCGGTCGATGGCCTGAGACACAGAAGAAGAAGAAGAAGAAGAAGAAGAAGAAGAAGAAGAAGAAGAAGAAGAAGAAGAAGAAGACGGGTCAATGGTGTTTGAGTCTGTTGATTATAGTGATGGGAAGTTCATCTGTTTTTTAATGATTGGATCATTTGGCTCCCAAACGACTCTCCATTTTACCACTTACAGCTTTTGTAATTCAGCCGAATTTACCACTGTATTGACTTGTGATTTGTATTAAAACATTAAATCCTCTGGTTAGAAATTAAAATAAAAATTAAAAGAAAGTAAATTTAAAACAAAGAGAGATGAAGATGCTTTTATTTTGAAGCAACAAGGAAGTACACTGCAGACTTTTAACCCCACTATTGCATAGTGTTGCCATACAACAACAACTACTTTATCTTTATTTTTCTAAAAAGCTGTGATTTACATAAAATCCATCTTTTTACATTTAGGCTTTTATTTTGAAGGACGTACAATTTTGAGGTCACATGACCGGGATATCCTGTTGACTGTCACTACCAAAGGTTGTTTTTTATTCAGGATTTGGGAAAAAAAATGTACCAAATAAAAAAAGAATGATTAATTAATTAATTTAATTCATTTTTTTTTCAAATATGCTAAGTTAGATCTGTTCCCATATGGCAACAACATGACCCATTGACTTACATAGCATGAAACTATCCTGAGATTTTGTTGATAATTTTCTTTTATTTTCTAATAATACATTTTATTTTGAAGGACATACTTCATGAGGTCACATGACCCGGATATCCTGTTTGTTCCAGACTGCCATTGACTAACATAGCATGAAACTATCCTGATGCTAGGATTTCTAATATATTTTGTAAAATATATATTATTTAGTCCACTTTAAGTAATAAAACCCTTTTTTTTTACTATAATATATATAAGTAATATTCACCTGTCGTCCAGCCTCGCTGTTGTGCTGGTTCATGGTCAGCAGCGTGTATCCTCCGCGGGCCGTCGACGCATTTTTGGCGGCGTTGTCGATGAACTTCCTGCTGAACCAGGTCCCGTACTGGATGTGGTCCGAGCAGCCGCCCCAGTGCCAGCCCTCGGCCGGGGAGCCGCCGCCCTGCCGCCGGGCGTCGCAGCCGCACTCCGTCATGTTGCCCTGGCTACAGGAGCGCGTCACGGCGTGGACCAGCCCCGCCGCCATCACCGCGTACAGGAACGCGGTTTCTTTAGTTCCTGCAAAATGGCGTCAAACACGATTTAGTTCATGGGCCACATACAGAGAAATATGATCTCAACTAGGCCAGATTAGTAGAAATTAACATATTTAGTGATAGAGGTTGTTTATACGTTATTGGCACGGATTTATTAAAAGTGGATACCAGACTGAAAAATGGCTGCCAATCATTTCAATAGAATATGCTCGATTGCATGGATGTATAATAAAACCTGGATTTTTGCACATTACAAAGTATTTTTAACTCAGATTGAAATGTTTTTTCATACAAATTCACTAAAATTACTTAGTTTAGATCAGCAGCAGTGAAACGTCCTGTTTCCTTTTGGCTCATCAGAAACATGGGTGTATTATAGACCTGGATCTGGTGCCAATTTTTCCCAGTGGTCACTCGTGGTACTGCAACAAAAAATCCAAACCGTAATAGTAAAAGAAAAGCCGATAAAACTGATGACAGACTTTATATCTGTTAATTACTTAACTTTGTATTCTATATTTTTAATTCATGGACTTTTTATTCATCAAAAAACATTTTTAAGTCTCTATTCTGCGTGTGACGTCACAGCTGGAGCAAGCTAAATTTTTTTATTTACTTAATTTTCTTCAAATGTTTTTTTTTTAATGTGATCAGCAAGTATGTAAAAAATATTTAATTTACTTTCTGACCAGAATAAAAAATGTTTAAAGAAAAATAACGAAGTAAAATAAATTAATAAATAAATAAAAAAAACATCCTCGATCCTGAGACATAGCACCACCGTGATGCATCACACATCTGTGACGTCACACTGGCAATAGAGAATTTTCTAGAGCTTTTCTGGACGTTATGGTTTTTGATGGATAAAAAGTCAATGACTTAAATATATATTTAATATAAACTTATTATTAATAATCAATGAAGTTGTCCCCCTCCCCAAATCTTTGTAAACACAACTAAATAATTTTAAACATTACAAAATTTAACAAAACACTCTCACATCACAACTTCTGCTAAATGTAAAACAATCAACTTCCAAATTGTTGAAAAATTATAACCCCCCTCTGATTGTTCAAAGTGGTTTGGTCCAGATGCTGTTTTCCAGTGGCTAACGGCTAGCTAGCAGCTAGCTACATGGAAGAAACCAATCAAACTAATATGTAGAAGCCAGTAAATTTTAGCAAAATTAGCCCAAAATCATCCTCTTTTTTACCAGTCTGCTGGTCAAAATCAGACCTAATGATCGTTAACGAGCTAACGTTACCATAGCAACAGCAACTAGGGGGATGAAGGAGGGACATGGATCCTCCATCAAAGAATTTCCTAGTTTTTACCTCATTGATTCTTATTTAAATTACATATAAATATAAATAAATAAGGTTATAACTACTATTATTACATTGTTTAAAACATTTGAACAAGAGGCAAGTTGTAAAGGAGAGAAAGAGAAGAAGATATGACCAGATTATTATGGTATTATGATAATATATAGTACTCAGAAATTATTCTCTGATAATGTACTGTTTATTGTCCCTGCACATCAATGAAATGAGATTTTCACCCCTGAAAATATGGAATATTAGTAATATTAGTAGTAGCTGCATGGGATTTTGTGTTGCAGTTCCACGAGCGGCCACTGGGGGCAGCATATCCAGGTTTTTTAAATTAAATTCTAATGGTCAGGTGCATTTAAGGTTCAATAATAATCCATTAATGATTAATTAGGGGCTAAATAAGCTGATTTCTGCCACCAAACAGCCTGATTAAGTCATTACGTGTAATTCTCAGGTCCACTGAGCTCGGTTCCGGACTCACCGCTGGTCAGCTCGTGTCCGAACACCGCGGGCTCGTCGCTGGTGGAGCAGTTCCACCTCTCGGTCCTGAACTGGCTCTGACACTCGGCCACGGCCAGCCGCGCCCCGTCCTGGATGCTGGGCAGCAGGAACGGCTTCTTCCGGCACAGATCCCGCTGTTTGTGGCTCAGAGACAGGGAGGAGCAGCCCAGCTTCTCCGAGGCTCCGGCCGAGGTCAGACCCAACCAGCTGGTTCGGGAAAAACCACAAAAACACGTCACTGTCATTATTATCATCACCTGGACCATCATCAATTATCATCATCATCATTATTCTTCCTATAATTAAGTATTAATTCAATTAAAAGTACAGAATCTGCTAATTGCCACAGTATCCACAGTAAATTATTATTATTATAGTTTATTATACTACTCGTTTGTGGCTGTTATATTCAAGAATAATATATATATATATATATATATATATATATATATATATATATATATATATATATATATATATATATATATATATATATATATATATATATATATATATATATATATATATATATATATATATATATATATTCCTTTGAAAATCCAAATTATCGGAGTAAAATATATGAATCTAATAGAAATATAATCTAATAATACATTAATTAAGTATTAAATCAATAAGAAGCCACTAATGAATAAATCATAATGATGATAAATCAACTATAAATCCTCCATTAATAGGTAATAAATCAGTTATAAATCATAAGTCCTGCTTTATATGAAGCTTCTCGTCTCTGCTGTCGCGCACTGAGCCGTGAAATCATCGTTTATTAAGGAGTTTGGTTTCAGTGGATGATGCGTAAAACCGGCGCGTAAATCACGAAACAACCCAAAACTAAGCGATTTTATAGATTTACCCCGAATTTAGTAGTTTAACACATTTTATTCGAATTTAAACCCTTTTATTCCGATTATAATCCAACGTGGTGATTTAATAAATCGCGGCTTTTATTAACATTCCACACGTCAGTGTGATTTAGACCCATCCTGCTGATTTTATTCGTATTTAAATCGATATTTATCATAAATAATATAATTTTTTTCAGATTTAACGAAGGAAATAAGGACAAACGTGAGAATAATTTAAAAAATCTGCATTTGTTTCCATACAACCCGCATTTAAAGACGCGTTTAACGGCTCCGGACGTGATGCTGATGCGCAACAGGTCCGCGCTCTGCGTAAAATACGCAGTTTCCATGTGGTTTCGTTGGATCCGGATCCTGCCGGACTCTACTCACACCCAGCTGGCTCTGCAGCACAGCGGACACACGGAGGCCAGCAGCAGGGTCAGAGTGCACATGTGTCGGACTCCACAGCTCCGGGTCTCCATGACCTCCTCATCTGTCTCTCAGTCTGGCCGCAGGTCTCATACTAAAACCCGGGTCCGGAGCGGATCGGTAAATCCTGGATCTGCGGGGCGAGCTGGACTCCGACTGATTGTGAATCAGCCGGTCCGGCCCATGTGGATAGTTTTTATCGTGCGAGGTAGAAGGAGCGGGGCCCACCGGACCGGTCTGGACCAGTCCGAGTCCTGCAGGATCCTCATTGGACCAGCGCGGGATTCATATTCAGGAGCTGACGTCACAGCTGGACGCTGATTGGACGGACGGTGGATCAGAGGACAGACAGACTGTCTGCTGGATTATTGATCTTTGATCCTTCTTTGGAAACTGGGAAAGACTTTATAATAAAGTCCTTATAATAACAGTTATAATAAAGTCCTTATAATAACAATTATTATTTAATAAATCCTTATAATAACAGTTATAATAAAGTCCTTATAATAACAATTATTATTTAATAAAGTCCTTATAATAACAGTTATAATAAAGTCCTTATAATAACAATTATTATTTAATAAATCCTTATAATAACAGTTATAATAAAGTCCTTATAATAACAATTATTATGTAATAAATCCTTATAATAACAGTTATAATAAAGTCCTTATAATAACAATTATTATGTAATAAATCCTTATAATAACAGTTATAATAAAGTCCTTATAATAACAATTATTATTTAATAAATCCTTATAATAACAGTTATAATAAAGTCCTTATAATAACAATTATTATGTAATAAATCCTTATAATAACAGTTATAATAAAGTCCTTATAATAACAATTATTATGTAATAAACCCTTATAATAACAGTTATAATAAAGTCCTTATAATAACAGTTATAATAAAGTCCTTATAATAACAATTATTATGTAATAAATCCTTATAATAACAGTTAATATGTAATAAGTCCTTATAATAATGATTAAGATTAATAAGACCTTATAATAACAATTATTATTAAATAAATCCTTATAACAGTTAATATGTAATAAATCATTATAATAATGATTAAGATTAAGATTTAAGACCTTATAATAACAAATAATATGAATTAAGACCATATAATAACAGTTATTATGAAATAAGTGCCTATAAATTAACAATTAATTATATTAATATATTAATTATATTAATTAATTATAAATTATCTATGTGTAAAGATTAAGATTAACAGAATTATAAACAGTTATAATTATAATTTACTTAATTTATTAGATTATAAAACATCAAACTTGGAAAGACTTTATAATAAAAATTAAATAAAGTCCTTATAATAACAGTTAAAATGTAATAACTCCTTATAAGGTGCTTATTAATATTATTATGCATAATTACTAAGTATTATAAAGGTATTATAAACAGATATTGTTAGATTATAAAACATAAAACTTGGGAAAACTTTATAATAAAGTAATTATAATAACAATTAATATTAAATAAGTCCTTAGTTATTATAAAATAAGTCTTTATAATAACATAATAACATATAACAATAATAACATATAACATGTATATAAGGTATTTAATAGCATTATTATGAGTGTTAATAACAGAATTATAAACAGTTATTATTATATTATAAACATCAAACTTTATAATGAAGTCCTTATAATAATAATAATATGTAATAAGTCCTTATATTAACAGTTAATATGAACAATGTAAGTCCTTATAAGGTTAAGTTAGTTAATAAAGTTAATAAATCCTTAATAATTAACATTTCTCTACATTTAAAATGCAGCTGAATGATGAAAAAAGTCAGATTTATTACAAAGATAAAAGATTTATTAAAATATATGAAGACAAATATGAAAAAAATGTGAAAGTTTAAAGTTTATATACGTATTAAATTCATATATTCTGTTTTCCAGCATGTAAACATGTTCAGAGATAAAAAGGCAAAATATAAATCTGTAGAAAAATATAGAAATAATAATAATATAAGCAGAGAATCTTTCATATTATATATATATATATATATATATATATATATATATGGAGGCAAGAGAAGACAAATAGCAACATTGGTGTTTGATTCATTATCATAAACGATGAAGTTTCTTTCTATAAAAGACGTATTAAAGCAGGAGAACTCCAGGAAACTGTGACATCACAAGTTACAGGTGAATTTGTGACATCATCATCTTCATCCTGATGTTATAGTTTATTTAAAAACTGAAGAAACGCGTCCAGAAGCTTCACTGGAAACATGTCGTGTTGCTTTTATTGTGAAAAGCTGATGCACACGACACGTTTATCAGTTAATTTCTTTATAATTTCAGTAATTTTAGTCTAATTTCTTCAGTAATTCTAGCTACACCCATAAATATATTTAAATAAATGATGTAATCTATATTTAATAAAATATATTCAATTAAACGGTTTATTTCCTACATGCTGAAATTAAGTTTAATCTAATTAAATATTTTAGTTATCGGTAATTTATCTTTCTCAGAATTTTCTTGTTAGTTTTAATTGAGTAAAATTAAAAATACAAATAGTATTTTGATGATTAAATCCAAAAAAACATGGTTCCAGATCGTTTAAATCTATTAAAAAACTAATAAAATTATTAAAAACTCATGCTAGGTAGAATAAATATTTAAAATTTATCATTTTGTGTAAAAAAAAATAAAAAATTGCATATTCCGTTTGATTTTTTTGTAAAAAAATGGTACAAATAGACTTTTAAATGACAATGAACACAATATATATATATATAAAACTGTATTTTAAAAGGTTTTTGACTTTCTCATCGTTATTTTCAGCTAATTAATGCACAATGAAGAACAGCCGAGCTGCATAAATGAAATAAACACTTTAATATCGAGATTTTTATATATTTTAGTGTTGTATAACTTTAATTTTTGCTTTTTACTTTTTAATCTTATTTGATTTTAAAGTTTCACATTTTCTCCTTTCATCCAACTGTGTTTAAATTGTATCTTGATGCTATATAAAGCGATTTATATGATTTCTATATATTTGCAGCCCTGCTGGTTCACATTCATTCATTCATTCATTCATTCATTCATTGTTTCTGGGACACAGGCGGCTCAGCAGGATCTCAGAGTACACCTGGTTCACTGGTCCTCTCACGTGATAGGTCGAGGCGTTAGACCCCGCCTCCTGGTTAGTATTCAGAGCCACCGATTGGCTGCTGAGTTCAGGTCTGGTTCTGTTGGTCGGGGACGTCAGGTCTTCTGAAGACGATAACTTCTCCACCTAAAGACACCAGATGTGTTAAATATCTGATGAAGAACAGTAGAAACAGTAGAAAACATGTTTTATTAGTTCTTCTTCCATGAATGACCTCGTGGAAGTGGCAGGCACAGCGTCCCTGCAGGAACTCTTTATATCTTCCCATCGTGATGCCGAACGTGTCGATGGCCTCGTACCCACGATGCTTTGCTGCGGCGATGATGTCGCGGTTCTCCCGGTACAGGTCTTGAATTTCTCTCTTTGGGGGGAAACGAGGTCAGATACAAATGTCAGCGTTTGACCTTTAATAAAATAAAAACACACAGGAAGTGAAACCCACCAGGCTGAGAGACCGGATCCCGTCCACAGGAAGATGGAAGCCCATCCCCAAAGACTTCACCACCACCAGGATGTCAGCCAGAGACTCTCTGAGGAAGAGAAAGGGGTTGCCATGGCAACCGCGATCCAGACCTGTCAATCATCCGTGATTAAACACTTCACTTATTCTGTGAAGTTTCAATAAAGAAGCCGACTGAGAAAAGGTCATAATATAAAAATATCTTCATTATTTAAACTTTAACTGAACATTAACAATAAATAATAATAAATATATACATTAAAATATATATTATATATATATATATATATATATATATATATATATATATATATATATATATATATATAGGGCTTTATAAATATTTTTTTTAATTATTCTTTAGTTATTATTATTATTATTCTTTAGATAATGAAGCTGATTGCAGGTCAAATAATTTAAAAGTGATAAAAAAAAGCAACTTTAACAAAAATACTGAGGTTTTGTTTTAGTTTAATTAGCTGAAATATGATTTTTAAAAGATATTTTCATTCATTTTATTGTATAAACCAAGGTTGATATTTAATAAATGAATACAGATTAATGTAGAGCAGTTATTTATATCATTATACTGTTGTGGTGATTGATAAAAGACGTGTTAAGGTCAATAAGATCAACAATCAATAATCATTATCTCTTCAGAATAAAATACAATTGGTTGGTACATTGTAAACGAATGAAGCGATGCTTTTATTTTGAAGTAGGAAGGAAGTAACCAGCTTTGTGTTTTGACTTTATTTCTCTGATTATCTGATTATTTTCTTTTCTGTTAAAACAGAGATTTATTCAGTTAAATGGGAATTGAATATTTGTCTTTAGATGCTTTGGGGAAAGCTTTTAATGTGAAACACCAGCAGGAAGTGGATTCTGGTAGATGAATAAAAACGTCCTCGCAGACGTGTGTAGTTTTGTTTGATTTAAATCTCACTTAGGAACCAATAATCAGAACAGAAACACCAATAAACTGGATAAAAGTAACTTAAACACAGAATAAAACACGTCAGAACCAGAACATGTAAAACAAACTGAACAGTAATATGTTGAAGTTCTAAACTAAAAAGTTTTTTGATTTCTTCTCTGAGCTGAAGATATTTATGGATCACTTTCTCACGTTTGTGTTGAATCTTGAGAGCAGCCGGCTGCAGGAACAGAACCCTCAGTAAACCTCCAACAGAACTTTGACATGTTCCTGATCAAATATCTGCAGCTGCGGAGCCTTCGAACCCACCGAAGGATGTGTCCTTCATTTACAGTCTGACGTCAGAGAGTCGGCTTCGACACAAGTCACCGGCCTCGACGCGTCAGAGGCTCCGCCCCCTTTAAACCCCCACACTGTTCACTACCAGCAGCTCGACAATAACTACAGTTTTGCAGCTTTTTTTACATCTTCCAGCCAAAAAGACAATGAAATCCAAGCATGAATCAACCGTGCCTCTGTTTTTTACCAGTCTGTCCTTCCACGTTGATGGAGATGCTTGGACCTTGGAGACATTTAACCTCTTACGATGCAATCTACTGTGATTGGTAGAGGGGGCGTGTTCTGCATCAATTGACACCATGCACCAGCCAACGGAAGGATGGGGTCATGAGGTAGCCAGGTTGAAAGCCAATGAGGACCAAATATGAAAGGTTGACCAGCTTTGGTTTGATGAACAGCCGTGGGACCAAATGAAAATCCAAATCTGATAGCCAATAACCAGAGCGTCTGGGCGACATGTGACCTGTGGGAACTGTGCTACTTACAACTTGGCCATACCATTTTTGCAAATAAGAGATGAAGTAAGAGTTCCTCCAGGGAATACTCAAAGCCACCTGGAAAGAAAAATCCCAGTTTTTCTCCAACACACACAGATAATCCATATGGAAACAGGTCACCAGGATGCTGAAACATCGCCTCCCAAGATGAACCCTGAACCGACAGCTCCAGGGAGCCAGCAGGAACCCTGGAGGACAAAGATGAAGGTACCAAGACCATCTTGAGGACCAGGCGACCTGGAAGCAGCAGCTATTAAATCTGGCATTGATCTTCTTGAGTTAGGCTACGTTCACACTGCAGCCTGAAGTGACCTGTATCTGATCTTTTACAACCCAGACCACTTGGATATGCCCCAAAACTGACACAACTCTGATCTTTTGTCCTACAACTTCAGTCTGGTCAGAGTTCAACCAACCTACAACGTCATCAACAAGCGGCAAATGTCACTATTCTGCACTGAAGTAGGAGGAAACAACCACCATGGTTAAAAACCTTGAAACAAACATGTTGAACATGTGCTGGCAACTTTAAAACCACCAGATATTCTTGTGACCTCCAGGTATCACCAAACCCTTCACCACAACCATCAACTGACTCCACCCTACAGCCGTCTTCAATGGCACCAATGGTACCATCGTCCATCCCGCCTCATCCCAAGGAAGTGACGCCATCTTCAGCAATGATTGACAGCAGGAAGTGTATGTTTACCTGTCCAGCACCTCTCTGACTGTCCTCAGGTGATCAGTGTTGAGCCACTGGACTCCTCCCACAACCAGCACGGTGAGGTGAGAGTTCTGCAGAGGTCGCGACCTGTAGAGATATAGACATCATGCATCACATGGTGCCATCACGTGACCTCCAGGTGAAAGGTGCTACCTGTAAAAGGGGCGGGGCTTTTACCTGTGCAGCAGCTGCTGCAGCGCCTGCCTGAACGTCGGCCGCTGCTTCTTCTCCAGCCAGAACTGAGGGTAGTACGAGTAGCCGACCAGCGTCCGGCCGCCGTTCAGGTTCCTGTAGACCAGCGTGTCGTGGGCCTTGCCCCAGTCCTTCAGGCTGCCGTTGACCCGCTCCATCAGGAAGTACATCATCCCACGATTGGTCGAATCGCCGATGAACAACACCTGAGCAGGAAGTGGAACGGCGGCGGATCAGGACATAAAGAGTCTGACGAGTTGAAGGTGATGAAACGTGATCACATGACCTCACCTTCCTGTCTGTCAAACAGTCCTGCAGCAGGGGGCGGTCCAGCAGCGGGTGATAACAGCTGTCTGGTTGCCAGGCAACCTCCCTCCAATCACACGTCCTGTTGTCAGAACAGCTGAGACACGGCACCACCCACCGACCTGAGACAGGTGAGACAGGTGAGATGGTAAGACAGGTGATACAGAGACACAGTTCAGACAGAGACACAGGTAATACAGATGAGACAAAAAGAGAAATGAGACAGAGATACAGGTGAGACAGATTAGAGAGTAAGACAGGTATGACAGAGATACAGGTGAGACAGATTAGAGAGTAAGACAGGTATGACAGAGATACAGGTAAGACAGGTGAGACAGAAACATATAATACAGGTGAGACAGATGCACTGAAAAACATATAATGTTGGATCTACATAAAAGACAATAAGTACTTGATCACATTAAATGAATATTTAGATTCAGGCTATTTTAACTGTTTCTGGAAACTGATTAATTAATTAATTAATTAATTAATTAAAGTTGTCCTCATTTCTAAAAGTTGTCTTTATTGACTAAATGTAAACATGTACATTAAAAGGCCGACAGCTTAGTTTGAGTCTTTTCAGTTGGAGACAGACCTGGTTCATGTCCTGAGCTGCAGGTCTGAGGTGGACTCTGAGACCTGATGAAAGGCTCCAGACCACAAGACTGACCCGGCTGGACCAGCAGACCACAGTCCTGGAAGAGAGACAGGTAGGGACAGACAGGTGGGGACAGGCAGGTGAAGACAGGCAGGTGGGGACAGGCAGGTGGGGACAGACAGGTGGGGACAGACAGGTGGAGACAGACAGGTGAAGACAGGAAGATGAGGACAGGCAGGTGAGAACAGACAGGTGAGGACAGGCAGGTGGAGACAGACAGGTGAAGACAGGAAGATGAGGACAGGCAGGTGAGAACAGACAGGTGAGGACAGACAGGTGGAGACAGACAGGTGAAGACAGGAAGATGAGGACAGGCAGGTGAGAACAGACAGGTGAGGACAGGCAGGTGGGGACAGGCAGGTGAGGACAGATAGGTGAAGACAGGCAGGTGAAGACAGGCAGGTGAGGACAGGCAGGTGAGGACAGACAGGTGGAGACAGACAGGTGAAGACAGATGAGGTGAAGAGACAGACAGGTGAGGACAGACAGGTGAGGACAGACAGGTGGGGACAGGCAGGTGAAGACAGACAGGTGGGGACAGGCAGGTGGGGATAGACAGGTGAGGACAGACAGGTGGGGACAGGCAGGTGAAGACAGACAGGTGGGGACAGGCAGGTGGGGATAGACAGGTGGGGATAGACAGGTGAGAACAGACAGGTGAGGATAGGCAGGTGAGGACAGATAGGTGAAGACAGGCAGGTGAAGACAGGCAGGTGAGGACAGGCAGGTGAGGACAGACAGGTGGAGACAGACAGGTGAAGACAGATGAGGTGAAGAGACAGACAGGTGAGGACAGACAGGTGAGGACAGACAGGTGGGGACAGGCAGGTGAAGACAGGAAGATGAGGACAGGCAGGTGAGAACAGACAGGTGAGGACAGGCAGGTGGGGACAGACAGGTGAAGACAGGAAGATGAGGACAGGCAGGTGAGAACAGACAGGTGAGGACAGGCAGGTGAGGACAGACAGGTGGGGACAGACAGGTGAAGACAGGAAGATGAGGACAGGCAGGTGAGAACAGACAGGTGAGGACAGACAGGTGGGGACAGGCAGGTGAGGACAGGCAGGTGAGGACAGACAGGTGGGGACAGGAAGATGAGGACAGACAGGTGAGGACAGACACGTGGGGACAGACAGGTAAAGACAGACAGGTGAGGACAGACAGGTGAGGACAGACAGGTGAGGACAGACAGGTGAGAATAGAACAGAAAAGCAATGTTTTATTATCTTAATCACACATTAACTTCACATATAATGATTTATTGGACACATATTTCCATGGAAACAGATAAGTGAAGAACAGAAGGATAAAACAGAGCCAGTTTTTTTATTTAGCTTCTCGTAACCATTTCTACGTTTGATCGTTCATCCTCAAAAACACGGAGGCTTTTTGTGGAGTTTGTCCTGAGGTCAGAGCGGATTATTTCAGATTATTAGGAGCGTTTGAACTGCAGCGTCTCGCTCCGTCTGCTTCGTTTACTCCAAATGTGAATTTAAACGTGTTGCAGCTTTTGTTTCAGCTGCTCTGTTCACTTTCTGTTCATTTCCACGCTGTAAAAAGTAAAAACGCAGCTAATTAAATGTTAAATTATTCATTTAGATAAACCTTTAAATTATAAACAATAGAGTTGTGTTGAAAATAGTAATAATACTGCTAATTTTGTACAATTTAAGTAAGTAAAATCAATTTATTTTAACTTATTTTGTATTTTAAAGGTAAAAAAACATGAACAAATTAAAAATTAATTAAGAAAATTAGTTGGAAAAAAAAAGAAATTTGCAAACATAAATGTGTTGTTGCAAAAAAATGTGCTAAATTAATTAAATTAAACATTAATTAATTAGAAAATGACCTATTTACTATGAATTTCTCCATGAAACCTTGTTGTTTTTGCCGCTTTCCTAAGAAAATAATTTTTAAATATATTTTAAAATAATTTAATAACATATATACAATATATATTGTCTTCAGAATATAGAAAAATGTGGAAATTCATAGAAAAAAGTCATTCTGGAGGTGAACTATCCCTTTAACCAGTCGTATATAACAATAAAAAATATAATAATCATAATAATAAATGTGAAAAAAGCCAATAATGAGGTTGAAGTAATGAATCAGTCATTATATAGTAATTATCAGTAGTAAAACATGTTAATTCTCTACTCATTACTATTGAAATAACTACATAAATCACTATATATTATAGTTACTATAGAAAACTAGTAGTGAAATGGTAGTTTTTTGTAGTAACAACACTATAGATATTTAAAATAGTCAATAATAAGAGTTTTTAGTAGTTAATTATATCTGTATTAAAGGAAAATCGGTAGTTCACTCAAAAAAATGACTTATTTACTATTAATTACTATAAATAAACTCAATAAACTAACATCTGCAGGAAACAGTGGGTGAAATATTAAGATAAATCATATTTATAGGTGAGTAATTCATTGAAAAAAGTCATTTTGTAGGTGAACTATCCCTTTAACCAGTGCTATATAATAATAAAAAATATAATAATAATAATAAATGTGAAATAATAGCTAATAATAGAATAATAGATAATAATAGAAACAGACCAATTCTCTACTCATTGGTACTAAATGGTTTTTTTTTGTAGATATTTAATAGTAGTGATCAGTTTTTACACATTTACTACACATTTACTATTGAAATAATAGGTTTTTGTAGTAATTCAACAGAAGTTTCCTCATCAGCTTTCTTCATCTTTCATCCTCTTCTTCTTCTTCTTCTCTCCCTGTAAGTTTCGGCCCCGGCCGCTCAGGGGGTCAGAGGTCAAACAAACCCCGGGGCCCAGCTCAGCGCCGAAGGCCCCGTGGGAGCCGCCACATCTGGCCCCGACTTCAGAGCCGCCGCCGCCGCCACCGTCACACACACACTCCGGACACACACTCCTCTTCTTCTCCGTCCGTGGCGGGGTTTCGTCACGGCGGCGTCACATTCCGCACGGCGGCGTCGCAGCTCTCAACAAAGTGGCACAAGAAAACTTAACAGGGATTTTCTTGTTCGTACCTGAGCTCAGTGTAAACGTTCAAACAGGCCGGAGCGCGGCTCTGAGGGACGCCGCTGCGGCGAGACACCGAAAAACACGGCGAACAGGAAAACAGAAACACACACACACACACGTATAGAAAGGATTCGTCCCCGCGTTTCTATCGGTTTCGGAAACGCAGAAAAACACAGAAATATCCAAGAGATCAAAGGTTTGAACATCTGATCTGATGGGATGTGACTCCCTGTGTAAACCGGATTAATCCGGATCAACACGTTCACCAGATTATAGAAGATAAACCCTCGTTAGACACAGAGGACGCATAAGGACACAGCTGACGCTCTTATTTTGAAAGCGAGGTGAAGTGTGACTGATATCAAAACTCAAATATTATGTTGTACAATATATAAAAATATCACTTTATGAAGGTTTTATTTCTTATGATTTCAACCCTGTTTAACCCAATTTAACAGTAATATATAATCCATGTTTTACTGTTTAGTTGCAAAAAAGCAAGTCTTTTACTTTGAAGGACAAAGCAAGTTTTCACGGAATAAAAATTAAACTCACTATCTATTTATTTATTTTACATTTAATTGTGTTTTTATCATAGTTATATATATTATGTGGGCCATTATAATTAATTAAAACATTCATAATATTTTTTACCATGTCTACGTAATATTTCACATAATATTTAACAGCTTCCGCTCTTATTTTGAAAGCGAGGTGCAGTGTGACTGATATCAAAACTCAAATATTATGTTGTACAATATATAAAAATATCACTTTATGAAGTTTTTATTTCTTATGATTTCAACCCTGTTTAACCTAATTTAACAGATATATATAATCCATGTTTTACTGCTTAGTTGCAAGTCTTTTACTTTGAAGGACAAAGCAAGTTTTCACTGAATAAAAAATTAAACTCACTATCTATTTATTTTACATTTAATTGTGTTTTTAATCATAATTATATATATTGTGTGGGTAATTAAAACATTCATAATATTTTTTACCATGTCTGCGTAATATTTCACATAATATTTAACAGCTTCCGCTTTTATTTTGAAAGTGAGGGGAACACATCTATACATATTAGGGTTGAAAATCAGAATAATCTAAATAAAATGACTCTTTCTTAGAGGGTTTGTCTTCAACATGTTGATGATGTATATAAGAGAAGAACATTTTAAATTTTAAATTTTGTCTAATTGTCTACTATCATGCCATAAAAAAAAGATGGATTAACATTTAGATTATTTTTATTTTAAGGATAAAATCACAGTCGTGAACTATAAAATCTATTTCTCTTTATTTTATAATTAGATGTATATTACATTATTATATAATAATAATGGTTGTTGTATATCTAATGTATGTGAACTGCCTGAATTGTCACAATTTGAATTGTCAATAAAGCTTTGAGGAAACAAAAAAAAAGAGATGCTGCAAACTCAGGCTGTGAGAGAAAAGCGGCAGGAATGAAGATGATGGAAACTCTTCCTCCTCCTCCTCCTCCTCCTCCTCCTCCTCCTCCTCCTCCTCCTCCTCCTCCTCCTCCTCCTCCAGACATTAAAGCTTCACATGACAGAACATCAAAGACGGGACGCCACGCCGCATCAATGGCCCGTCTGTTCTCCGGGGGCCGAGCGGGGGCCCCGGTGACCCCCCATCGGGCCGGGGGAACACCCACTCTCTTCATGTGTCTCTAATTGAGGCGGACAGGTAGATGACAGAGGACAGGTGAGGGGATATGAGAATATGAAACACAAGAAGAAGCGGCCGCTTCACAGCGCCGTCAGAATTTCACCTGAACAGGTTCCACCTGAAAACTACAAGAGACGCGTTGTTCACTTCTCTATAAACATGTTTTTTTTAAGTATTATAGTTTTTCTGTATTTAATAAATACATAAAAATGCCAGTAAAACTATAAAAAGGTGGTTGTGAGAGTGGGTGGGAAGTCGACCACCCACTCATTCAGTTGTGAATGTGCAGTGTTAACGAAACCTGAGATAGAAATAGCTCTGGTTGTGATGTCACAACAGGTGCAGAAGAGTGATCCTCCTTCTGTTGCTGTGTCAGTAGGAAGGGGAGGGGGGAAACAGGGGTTTTCACAGTGAGTGTGTGAGAAGGCGGACTGTATTGCTGCCAGGGGCAGTTCTAGGATCAGGCCTTTATGGGGGCTCAGGAGGATCCTTGATTCTCTCAGCATGGATCAGAGTGTCAGAGAAACACTGAGAACTTCAGAGAAACACTTAGAGCTTCATTGAAAGACTACAAGAGTCAAAGAAACACTGAGAACTTCAGAGAAACACTGAGAACTTGAGAGAAACACTCGAAACATCAGAGAAATACAGAGAAAGTCAGTGAAACACTGAGATCTTGATTGAAATACTAAGAACTAAGAAACGCTAAAATTGTCAGAGAAACACTGAGACAATTTGAGAACATCAGAGAAATACTGAGAGCGTCAAAAAAACATTGAGAACTTAAACTTCAGTGAAACACTGAGAACTTTAGAGAAACTCTGAGAACATCAGGGAAACACTGAGAAATTAAGTAAAACACTGAGAACTTCAGTTTAACACTGATAATGCCAAAGAAACACTGAGAACTTCATTGAAAGACTACAAAAGTCAAAGAAACACTGAGAACTTCAACTTCAGTGAAACACTGAGAATGTCAGAGAAACACTCAGAACTTGATTGAAACGCTAAGAATATCATAGAAACACTGAGAACTTGAGAGTAATACCAAAAACAGAGAAATACAGAGAAAGTCAGAGAAACACTGTGAACTTCAGTGAAACACTGAGATCTTGATTGAAATACTAAGAACTTGAGAGAAACGCTAAAATTGTCTTAGAAAAACTGAGAACTTCATTGAAACACTGAGAGAGTGAGCGACACTTCCGTCGACGACACGTCAGTGAAATACTGAGAGCGTCAGAAAACATTGAGAACTTAAACTTCAGTGAAACACTGAGAACTTTAGAGAAACTCAAACATCAGGGAAACACTGAGAAATTAAGTAAAACACTGAGAACTTCAGTTAAACACTGATAATGCCAAAGAAACACTGTGAAAGAACGTAGAAACACTGACAACTTCAGAGAAAACCAGAGAAACACTGTGAACTTCAGTGAAACACTAAGAGATTTAGAGAAACTTTAAGAAGGTCAGAGAAACACTGAGAACTTCAACTTCAGTGAAACACTGAGAACTTAAGTAAAACACTGAGAACTTCAGTTAAACACTGATAATGCCAAAGAAACACTGAGAATGTCAGTGAAACACTGAGACCTTGATTAAAACACTAAGAACTTTAAAGAAACACTGTCAACTTGAGAGAAAAAAACATTAGAGAAAGTCAGAGAAACACTGTGAACTTCAGTGAAACACTAAGAGATTTAGAGAAACTTTAAGAAGGTCAGAGAAACACTGAGAGCATCAAAGAAACACTGAGAACTTCACTGAAATGCTAAGAATGTCAGTGAAACATTGAGAACCATATTGAAACACTGACAACATCAGAGAAACACTGAGAACTTCAACTTCAGTGAAACACTGACAACTTTAGAGACCATGATAGGCTGGTGAAACACTACGAAATTCAGAGAAAAACTCTGAAATTCCTTGAAACAAAGAACGTCAGAGAAACAACAAGAGTGTCAGAAACACTGAGAACTTCAGTGAAACCCTGAGTCTGAGTCTGTTGCAGTAAAACACGCAGCAGCTGGTAGGAACAGAAGGAAAGAATTCAACAACAATCGTTCTTCCCCAAAGAGCAGCAGGAATGCAGCTCCAACCAGAAGAATCCGAGCAGTTTCCCTTCCTGACATCAGCAGCAGCAGCATCATCATATCCAGCAGAGAGTAATGAATGTTTACTATCAGGCTGTAAACCAGCAGCAGATCAGAGTCAGAGTCGTGGCACTCACTTAGTTTCATTAGGAAATAAAACAGCTGCTGATTTTACCTCCACAGTCCAGCTGCATGGTCTTTATTTCAGCTCAAATCTGCTGAAACTTCTCACTTTAACAAAGTTACACAAGAAAAAAACACAACAAACGGCTGTAGAAATGTACAAAACCTCAGATATTCACTGAAAATAGTATTATACAAACACAGATACAACACAAATACAGCATAAACGCATTAACATCTACCTTTCTACCAAAAGAGACCTTTAATGCATCCAGTTGTCATGACAACAGCTAATCATCACACCCCCCCCCCCCCCACCTCATCAGCCAATAGGAAAACAGCTCAGGTACCTGCAGGAAGCTGCACATCACATGATCTCCGAACATGGGCAGGCTGGGCCGGCTCTCGCGGTACATGTGCAGCGTGTAGATCGTCATGACAACGGGCTCCGGCCTGCCGTCGTCCGTCACCAGGATGCTGATCCTGCTGTTGCCGAGGCCGACGGGGATGTTCGCCATCCTGGAGACGTGAAAATGGTTAATTAATGGTTTGCATGGGAGGTCAGAGGTCACAGGATAAGGTTTAGAAGTTACAGTGTGAGGTTTTCAGGTCACAGGGTGAGGTCAGAGGTCAGAGGGGGACATCAGAGGTCACAGAGGGAGGTTTAGAGGTTACAGTGTAAGGTTTAGAGATCACAATGTGAGGTCAGAGGTCACAGGTTGAGGTTTATTGGGCATAGGGTGAGGTCAGAGATCACAGGGTGAGGTTTAGAGGTCACAGGGTAAGGTTTAGAAGTTACAGTGTGAGGTCAGAGGTCACAGGGGGACATCAGAGGTCACAGAGGGAGGTTTAGAGGTTACAGTGTAAGGTTTAGAGATCACAATGTGAGGTCAGAGGTCACAGGGTGAGGTTTAGAAGTCACAAGGTGAGGTCAGAGGTCACAGGTTGAGGTTTATTGGGCATAGGGTGAGGTCAGAGGCCACAATGCAAGGTTTAGAAGTCACATGGTTAGGTTTAGGGGTCAAAAGGTGAGGTCAGGGGTCACAGGGAGAGATTTAACGGTCACAGTGTAAGGTAATAGGATGAGGTCAGAGGTCGTGTCATGTCACCTGGGTCCTCGGTGTTCGTCCAGGTGAACCCTGCAGGCCGAGCTGACCGGCTCCGGTCGGATCCGAACCGTCACCGTGTCAAAGGTCACCTCGGTGCGGTACTCCTTAACGTGGGGGCTGAAGGGCGGGGTCAGGGTGAGGGGCGGGTCGGTGTAGATCTGCCTCAGGTGGGGGTCCACGCACGCACCTGAAGACACCAGCCAATCACAGAGCTTCAGACGAGTGACCTCCTTTCATTAGGTTTAATCACATTTGTTTATTTAAAGTTACGTTCGCCATGACAGACGTTGACGTGTCTCACCTTTACCTGCAGCTGCGTCCTGTGAAGAAGACTCCTGATTGGCTGAAACTGAGCTGTGGTTCCTCTGCAGCTCGTAGTAACGGCCGATGGAGAACAGGAGGTCAGAGACGCTCAGAGGACCAGAGGAAGAGGAGGAAGACGATGAAGAGGAGGAGGAGGAGACGCTCGGATACAGCTACAGAAAGATAGTTTATTAATAATATAATATTAATAACAGGAAGTGACATCACTGTTATTGTGGACGTGTAATTGATGGATAGTGTAAGTTTTAGGACCATATTTTCTTTATTACAACAGTTAGCAATTATAATAATGATAGTAATAATTATTTTCTAGAGCAATTAATCGATTTTTTTAATTATTTCTTTTCCTGATAATTCTGGTGGATTCATTACCAGCTGAAAGGATGAAGGCGTCTTCATCTGCTGCTGAAACTGAAACACAACCAGGAGTTCGTCTTCTGAGAGACAGACGCCGAGTGTCCCTCTGCAGCCACCGTACTGAGGCAGAGAAACATGATAATTAATATTATACAGCAGGAAAATCCAGCCAACTACATATTTAGAATGTGCAACGTCTCACCTGTCCTCTACCTGTCTCTGAGGACAGGTGAGTCTCTGTCTCTGAGGACAGCAGGAAGTGCAGGACGTCCTCCAGGATCAGGTCTTTGGTGATCTGTCGGTCGAAGGCGTCGTCGCTCAGGGCAGAAAAGGTTAAATCTGTGTCCACCTGGAGACAAGAGACAGAGAGGAGCTGCTGACCAATCAGAGAGCAGCTGAGGACACGCTGACCTCTGCTGGACGATCACCTGAAACACAGCTGAGAGACGGGGAGGAACTGAGGACCCTACATGTCATTACCTTCTCAAATTTAATAAAAGATTTATGTGTTGATTGCTCCAAATTAATTAATTAGTCATTTAAATTATGACAAGAAGTGTCCTGGTTTCATTGATTAGAGAAATGTCATATTCATAAATCCAAATACAGTCAATCTAAACCTTTAATCCTTCTAAATGAAGCCATACAATACACTATTAATCTATTAAAAAGCTATTAATTTGTGTGACTTTTTTGGGATAGAAAGTAATATTTCATGCAATAGAATAACTGATATGTTCTGATATATCTGTGTATTTATGAAGTATTAATAAAAAAAGAAGAGGGAGACAAACGATGACAAATAAACACCTGAAATACACATATACTAACAAATAGAGTTTAAATAACATGTCAAAATGCTGCATGAAGATAAAAAAGCATCACACCTGTAAAACCTGAGCAGGTAAAGTAGCGAGAGTGTGTGTGAGAGTGTGTGTGAGAGTGTGTGTGTGTGAGTGTGTGTGAGAGTGTGTGTGTGTGAGTGTGTGTGTGAGTGTGTGTGTGTGAGTCTCACCTGGACGATGACAGGTGTGATGGAGCCGCTGAACAGCAGAGTGAAGGTGAGCAGCTGGTAACACAAAACACACCTGGAACACACCGATCAATAATCAATACACCAATTACCTTTAAACTCACTCAACAACATCAACCACCTGTTCACCTGTTCAGAGTCTCCTGCCTCTCATTGGTCGAGGCTGCGGCCTGCAGCACCTCACCTATCACCTGCTTCACATGCCGCAAAGCATCATGGGAAGATGAGGGTCCGAGCTGCTGCAGCAGGAAGTTCCCGAGCTGAGAGAAACCAGCATTAAAAACAGGAGATCAGACGCCATTTTGTCTTTTTGTTTGAGTGTAAATAAAGTTAGTAGGTTTATTTTAAAAAAATACAACAATACAATACAACAACAGGT
The DNA here is from genome assembly GCA_030544235.1 of Lepturacanthus savala. Classification (NCBI taxonomy): domain Eukaryota; kingdom Metazoa; phylum Chordata; class Actinopteri; order Scombriformes; family Trichiuridae; genus Lepturacanthus; species Lepturacanthus savala. The sequence goes on from CM060474.1 coordinate 20,968,308, forward strand.
GAGTTACCTGAGTGGGACGCCCCCTCCGCTCCTGATTGGTCGTCACCACGCTGATGTCATGCAGGAAGGAAGTCAGCGGCCTCAGTGATGTCACCAGAACATAAACGTTCACCATGGCAACCAGGCCGAGGGGCGGAGCTCCAGCAGGACTGTCGGGAGGAAATGAAACGACATGAAGAACCCAACAGGTGAGAATACACACCTGACACACACCTGATACACACCTGTTGGATCCCGCTGAGTCGTTAGGAATCTGAAGCTTCTGATTGGTCGATCCACAGGCGTGTGGTTTCATGGGTAAATCAGATCCTGTGACAGAAACAGAAACTTAATTTATTCCGACTAAAAAATGTATTATTAAATCTGACATGGTGAGTCATCTTCATCATTAAAATCATAATTAATAATCATAATTAATAATACGAATAATGATCATTCATAATAATAATTAAATACATATAAAATGTAGATATATAAAACATTTAAATAATTATAATAACAGCATGGTGAACATATGCAGACTCACCTGACAGGTGAGTGAAGAGCTGACAGAGACCAGAACCTGCATCAGAGAACGCCTCCATCAGACCAGGTAATAAGTTCACCTGAGGAACACACACACACACACACACACGCACACACACACACACACACACACACACACACAGAGCCTCAGTCAGCTTATAATTGATGCAGCAGTGTGTAAGTGTGTGCAGGCATGTGTAGGTATGTGTAGGTATGTGTAGGTGTGTGTAGGTACAAGTGTGTGTAGGTGTGTGTAGATACAGGTGTATACAGGTGTGTGTAGGTGTGTATTCAGGTGTATACAGGTGTGTGTAGGTATGTACAGGTGTGTATTCAGGTGTATACAGGTGTGTATACAGGTGTTTGTAGGTGTGTATTCAGGTGTATACAGGTGTATACAGGTGTGTGTAGGTGTGTGTAGGTGTGTATTTAAGTGTATACAGGTGTGTGTAGGTGTGTATTAGGGTGTATGCAGGTGTGTGTAGGTGTGTTTAGGTGTGTATCAAGTGTATATAGGTGTGTGTAGGTGTGTGTAGGTGTGTGTAGGTGTGTATCAGGTGTATACAGGTGTGTGAAGGTGTGTGTAGGTGTGTATTTAAGTGTATACAGGTGTGTGTAGGTGTGTATTAGGGTGTATGCAGGTGTGTGTAGGTGTGTTTAGGTGTGTATCAAGTGTATATAGGTGTGTGTAGGTGTGTGTAGGTGTGTATCAGGTGTATACAGGTGTGTGTAGGTGTGTATTCAGGTGTATACAGGTGTATACAGGTGTGTAGGTGTGTATTCAGGTGTATACAGGAGTGTGTAGGTGTGTATCAGGTGTATATAGGTGTGTGTAGGTGTGTATTCAGGTGTATACAGGAGTGTGTAGGTGTGTATCAGGTGTATATAGGTGTGTGTAGGTGTGTATTCAGGTGTATACAGGAGTGTGTAGGTGTGTATCAGGTGTGTGTAGGTGTGTAGGTGTGTATTCAGGTGTATACAGGAGTGTGTAGGTGTGTATCAGGTGTGTGTAGGTGTGTGTAGGTGTGTATTCAGGTGTATACAGGTATTTGTAGGTGTGTATTCAGGTGTATACAGGTGTGTGTAGGTGTGTATTCAGGTGTATACAGGAGTGTGTAGGTGTGTATACAGGTGTATACAGGTGTGTGTATGTGTGTATTCAGGTGTTTTCAGGTGTCTCACCCTCTGCTGTGGCTGCAGGTGAGAGAAGGAGACTCTCCTCAGACAACTTCTCTCCGAGCTGCTCAGACACAGCAACAGGCTCCAGCCACTAACACCTGTAACCATGGAAACAGACAGGAAGTATATAGGTACACCTATTTTAATTAAAGCTAGTAACTGATAGAAATAAAGAATAACACTTCTCTTCATGTTGTTCAGCTGGTTTTAATCCAGTAACATCTGAATGTTCACTTTCAGGAAACATTTATCAGGAACTTTATTTTCTTTATCAGTGATGTTTCATATCTCACTTCCTGCTGTTTGCATCCAGCAGCTTGAAGAGATGAAAGAAGTGGAGCAGTGGTTTATTTTTCTAAGCAGCTCCTGATATCAGTAGGAGTCTCTGGAGAGAACATGGTCAGACTGAGTAATGACTGCTTCAGATCTCTGGACCACACATCTGGTCCAGAGGGAGAAGAGTCAAATGTTCAACATCAGCAAATAAAGCTGTTAACAGAAAGTTCTATGATACACTGATACACTGAGTCAGCAGCTGTCAATCACCTCACACTGAGATTATAGAGCAATCTCAGCAATGACCTCAGCAACAACCTCAGCAACAACTTCAAGCAACCAATCTTTATTTATAAAGCCTTTTCATATATAGACAATGTAGCACAAAGCAACAACTTTAGCAACAACCTCAGCAACGACCTCAGTACAACTTCAGAAACAATATCAGCAACCACCTCACAGCAACAACTTTAGCAACAAATTCAGCAATAACCTCAGCAACGACTTCAACAACAACCTGAGAGACAAACTCAGTAACAACTTTAGCAATAATCTCAACAAGTTCAGCAACAACGTCAGCAACAACTTTAGAAGCAACCTTAGCAACAACCTCTTCAAAGACTTCAAAACCCCAGCAACAACTTTAGCTACAACTATAACAACAACCTCACAGCAACAAATTCAGCAACAACTATCGCAACAACCTCAGCAACGACCTCAGTACAACTTATCAAACAATATCATCAACAACCTCACAGCAACAACTTCAGTAACACCTTTAGCAACAAATTCAGCAATGACCTCAGCAACAACTTCAACAACAACCTGAGCAACAACTTTAGCATCAATCTCAACAACAACCGCAGCAATGACCTCAGTACAATTTCAGAAACAATTTCAGAAACAATTTCAGCAACAATCTCAACAACAACCTCAGCAATGACCTCAGCAACAAGTTTAGAAGCAACCTTAGCAACAACCGCTTCAAAGAAGTTTTTGAAGAGGTTGTTGCAACCTCAGCAACAACCTTAGTAATGATCTCAGCAACAATCTCAGCAACGACCTCAGCAACGACCTCAGCAACGACCTCAGCAACAACCTCAGCAACGACCTCAGCAACGACCTCAGCAACGACCTCAGCAACGACCTCAGCAACGACCTCAGCAACAACCTCAGCAACGACCTCAGCAACGACCTCAGCAACAACCTTAGCAATAACCTCAGCAACAACCTCAGCAACAACCTCAGCAACAACCTCAGCAACAACCTCAGCAACGACCTCAGCAACGACCTCAGCAACAACCTCAGCAACAACCTCAGCAACGACCTCAGCAACAACCTTAGCAATAACCTCAGCAACAACCTCAGCAACGACCTCAGCAACAACCTCAGCAACAACCTCAGCAATGACCTCAGCAACAACTTTAGCAACGACCTCAGCAACAACCTCAGCAACAACCTCAGCAACAACCTTAGCAACAACCTCTTCAAAGACTTCAACAACCTCAGCAACAACCTCAGCAACAACCTTAGCAACGACCTCAGCAACGACCTCAGCAACGACCTCAGCTCCGATCTAAACTCTGGCTACAGGACAAACGGTTGTTTTGGAGCAGCCTTCAGGGTCAGAACGCTGAATCCTGACTTTTGCAGGCAGCGTTTCTCCAGATGTTCATTTTTCAGCAGAATATGAACCTTTAAATAAACCAAATAAACAGATTGAAGGTTTTACAGCTGCAGATGTTTTTATATCAAACTGGCTCCGTTCTGATTTCCTCTCAGAGGAAATCTCCACCCTGCAGAACACACTCAGTAAAGTATTTCCTGTTGGTCATTAAAACACCTCGTTAGTGTGTTAGAGAGAAACAAACTGATGTCTGTTTAAACCCGTATGTGTGTGTGTGTGTGTGTGTGTTCCATGTTGTAAATTTTCTTTATATGGTTATATTAATGTAGATGTTGCCTGACATGATATATGTACATATGTGTTTTAAGCTGTAAATGCATTAAATACAGAATGCTAATATATTCCCATAGATAATATTTTGAGCTTTAAAAACACTTTAACTATAAAAACATCAAACCATCGACTGTCACTTTGTGTTTTTGTTGTTTTTTTCTGTTCTCCTTGTTATTTCAGCTGCTCCTGATAGAATCTGCTGCTGTTCTTCTTCTACCAAACGTCCTGTTCTCTCCTAATTAAACAATAATAAATAGAAGATCAAACATCCAGTGATAATATTGTGACTCCCTCCCAACATTGTTGTTCTATGCTCATTGAATACATGCAAAATATTAAAGCATGGGAAGTCTTTTACTGTTTAAAGGTCCATTTACCGCAATGTTACCAAAATAATAGAAAATTCAAAGTGATCCAGAAACAAGGATTTTTTTCTGATCTTCACCAAAATTGAATCATCTGTTCATGGAACCGTTGGCAACATTTGGTGAAAATTTTATAAAAATCTGGCAAAAACTTTTTTCTTCATCCTCTTCCTCCTACTTTTTGACCACCACCTCCTCCTTCTCCTCCTCCTCTACCACCACCCCCTCTTACTCCTCCTCCTCCTCCTCCTCTACAACCACCTCCTCCTCTTCATCATCTACCTCCTTCTCCTCCTCTACCAACACTTCTTCCTCCTCCTCTACCACAACATACTCCTTCTCTTCGTTCTCCTCCTCCTCTTCCTGCTCCTCCTCCACTACCACCACATACTCCTTCTTCTCTTTGTCCTCCTCCTCCTCTATCATCACCTCCTCCTCTACAACCACCTCCTCCTCTTCATTCTCCACCTCCTTCTTCTCTTTGTCCTCCTCCTCCTCTACCACCACCTCCTCCTCCTCTACCACCACCTCCTCCTCCTCTCTCATCACCTCCTCCTCCTCTCTCATCACCTCCTCCTCCTCTACCACCTCCTCCTCCTCCTCTACCACCACCTCCTCCTCTATCATCACCACCTCCACCTCCTCTACCACCACCTCCTCCTCCTCCTCTATCATCACCTCCTCCTCCTCTACCACCTCCTCCTCTCTCATCAGCTCCTCCTGCACCACCTCCTCCTCTATCATCACCACCTCCACCTCCTTCTTCTCCTCCTCTACCATCACCCCCTCTTCCTCCTCTACCACCACCTCCTCCTCCTCCTCCTCCTCTACCACCACCTCCTCCTCCTCTCTCACCAGCTCCTCCTGCACCTCCTCCTCCTCTACCACCACCTCCTCCTCCCCTCTCATCAGCTCCGCCTGCACCTCCTCCTCCTCTCTCATCACCTCCTCCTCTATCATCACCACCTCCTCCTCCTCTCTCACCAGCTCCTCCTGCACCTCCTCCTCCTGTGTTAGTTACCATGGTTGGTCCTCAGGAAGCTGCTGGTCTCGGGGTATCTGGACATGTGGACCTGGTAGTCCAGCTGCTGCAGGACTCTCTGGTAGAGCTGGACCTCGGTGTCACTGACCACATGTCGACCCGTCAGAACCACGACCCGCCGCCGAGCCGGCTGCTGGGACCACGCCCCCCATCTGAGGAGAGACAATCCCTGTCGTCAATAATCAATAAACCGATCGATCAAATATATGGAATCAAATAAACAGGACATTTATATAAAATGTCTGTTTTATTCATATTTGATTGTTTCAGTGTTTGTTTTTACAGTTTCATGAATTTAGTTGCAGCTTAAAACTGTAACTAATGATTATTTTATTATTGATTAATCTGTTGATTATTTCATCCATTAACTTACGTTTGTGGGGTGATCCATAAAATACAAAAAGGTCAAATAAATTCTGTCACAGAGAAGAAAAAGAAGAAAAGACACGACATGTTCACATTAAACAGCCTAGAATCACATATATAAATATGTACTATAATATAATATAATATATGTGTACTATTACTATACTATAATATATTATACTATACTATATGTGTACTATTACTGTACTATACTATATTATACTATACTATATGTGTCCTATTACTATACTATAATATATTATACTATACTATATGTGTACTATTACTATACTATAATATATTATACTATACTATATGTGTACTATTACTATACTATAATATATTATACTATACTATATGTGTACTATTACTATACTATACTATATTATACTATACTATATGTGTACTATTACTGTACTATACTATATTATACTATACTATATGTGTACTATTACTGTACTATAATATATTATACTATACTATATGTGTACTATTACTATACTATAATATACTATAATATACTACATATACGATACTATAATATATTATATGTGTCTTATTATACTATATAATTAATTGGTGTCTGATTACTATACTATTACTATATGTGTTCTACTACTATACTATACAATAATATACTACACATGTACTATTACTATATTATAGTTTACTATACAATACATGTCCTATTACTAGACTATAGTATAATATACTATACATACGATACTATAATATATTATACAAGTCCTATTATACTATATTACTATCCTATTATTACTATATGTGTCCTACTACTATACTATAAGATAGATGTAGTATTACTAATCCTATGCTATTCAATAATATAGTATACATGTCCTATTACTATATTATACTATACTATGCTATATTATACTATGTGTGTACTATTCCTGTATTATACTATAGTATATAATAATAATAATAATCATTTATAATAATACATAGTCCTATTGATCTATTCATTCTCGTTCAGCTCGTCTAAACACACGTAAGTACTAGGAAAAAACACGCCTCTACTCTGACGTATCCCTCCACCGCTCAGAGAGGAACTACTTTCTGTCCTGGTCATCGCTGTGACAGCAGCATGAAGCTGCATGCATGATATTAGTTAATACGATCACTCTAATTGATTTACAGCTGAGAGAATCCACAGCTGAACAGCTGCTGCTGCTGTCAGCTGACTCAACAACAACAACAACAACAACAACAACAACAACAGCTTCCATCAAACAGCCTGAATCAAGCTGTGAGTCAAACAGCTGCTGCACAAACAGCTGCAGCTGTTCACCAATCAATCAGCTGATCAATCAATCAGTCACTGGTTGAAGATTTGACTCTAACTTTCTGTCAGAAAATGATTGAGTTTCTGTTGGTGAAGATGTGACATTAAAGTAAAATAATTCATTAACACATAGGAAACAATAATCAATAATGAAAATAATTGACAACAGTTACTTTATCTCCATTTTCCTAAAAAAGCTTTTATATAAAATCGATGTTTTTATAGTTGAGCGTGAAAAGGAGGCTTTTATTTTGGAAGGACATACACTTTATTATCACATGACCTGGATATTTGACCTTTGACATGTGAGCATCATTGTCTTTTTTTACATTTAATTTAATTTTGATGTTATACATTTCTAATACTAATAAAACCTATTGAAGTCCCATTGACTTACACAGCATGAAACTATAATAATATATCTATTATTTATCTATTATTTTCATTTTGAGTAATAAAAACGTTCATGCAATGGAGGGTTAATAAAGTTTTTACAAGTGTAATGAATGAAATGGAAAAAAAACACTGATTAAATCACATTATTGATTCATTTCATGAATTAAATAAAAAAAAAAGTGAAGTTTTTTGTCAGAAAACAACAATTTCATAATAATTTCATGATAAAAGCAGCAGTGAAGTAAAACCTCGTTAGAATGAACATGTTAACGTGTGTGTGTTGACATGTGAGGGTTAACATGTTAATGTGTGTGTGTGTGTGTGTGTGTGTGTGTGTGTGTGTGTGTGTGTGTCGGTTTACACTCCACGTTATCCGTCAGGAGCCACTTAAAATACTCAGCCACACATAGTCCCCGTGTCTGAATCGGTGCATCTGATTGGTTCCTGCCAGCTGTCAATCATCTCATCGAGCAGTAAAACAACACCTCGTGCAGGAGGAGGCTAAAAATATTAGAATCTAAAAATACTGAAACAAAGCAGCTTCTGTTCATTCAAACGTGTTCTCGCTGCATCAGGACTCAGCAGACTGGGTTATTACCATTAAACACATCTGGATTAGTATATTTTATATTAATAATAACCAGGTTTAAAGTGTTGGAATGTCCAGATGTTGAGATGTTTGTAGCCGACACTTTTTACGAGTGATATTTATGACAAACTTACTCGTGAATCCACAAGAGTTTGAAAAAATGTGAAGTTGCCAGAACAAAGATCAGTTTTGCTGCTATAAATGATAATAAATGTTGAATATATCTGATTATTGGACTTAAACCTGGAATTAAAATAAATCTACAACATGTGAGGTGACGACAGAAGAGTCAGAATCTATTTATGTTGCTGTTATAGAGAAAATAAAAATCTAAAACTGTGTTTTAAGACAGTTAATAAATAATAAATCCCAGTATTAAACCTCAGCTCCAACATTAATAAAGTATTTTATCTGTTCCAGCATCAATATATATCATCAATCATCAATACAATAATTAATAGTTTAATATAATATCAGTAGTAGAGACTATTTAGATATTTAATTTGTGTGATTATTTAATTGGCTCCTTTATAATAAACATCTTACAGAATATATTCATGTTCTGGAATGATCCTCAGTGGGATTTATAGGATTTTATGGACAAATAATTGACCTTTGACCTCTTAACTTAGTAACTCTAACTAAGTTTTAAATAAAGTATTTTTATCTGTAGTAAAACACAGTTTTAATTTGATTTGATTGCAATATTCTAACTCGATTTTCTCTGTAACAGCAACATAAATAGATTCTGACTCTTCTGTAGTCACTGAACATGTTGTAGATTTATTTTAATTCCAGGTTTAAGTCCAATAACCTTTGTGTTTATAGAGATATTTAATATTTATTATCATTTATAGCAGGAAAACTGATCTTTGGACTAGTTTAAACTTATTCAAACATATATATATATATATATATATATATATATATATATATATATTGAGGAATTCTATTCTTTGTAAGAATATTCTATGTAAGTCAGTGGGACTCCATTAGGTTTTAATGCACTCGGATGTTTCCATATTTGCATATTGTTGTCATGGCAACATATATATTTTAGAATATTAGAAACTTATAACATCAAAATTAATTAAATGTAAAAAAAATAAAAATAAATAAATAAAGTTTATCCCAAATTTCTGACTATACTATAATGTATAATGTATATTAGGCTCACCTGAGCACCGCCAGGTGTGTGTTCAGTCTGCAGGTGTGTGATAAACTTCCGGGTTTCCTCCATCAGACCTTCTGACGTCTTCCTGCCGCGCGCATCTTCATCATCATCGTCATCCTCCGCCGTGGCGGCGGCGGCGGACCGGAGCCGGTTCCGGGCCACCATCAGGGTCACCGCCGCCCCGAGGAGCAGCAGCAGCGGCCCGGAGCAGCAGCAGCGGCGGCGGAGGAGGAGCAGCATCCCGCCTGGAGCCCGGAGGAACCGCATGGAGGAGGACTTCACATCTTCATCATCACCTTCATCATCATCATCATCAGTGCTGAGTCAGCTTCTCACACACGTGCGTCCAATGGGCAACTTTTAGCATCCGTCGCTGATATCGATTATTGATTATCGATGGATCCGTGGCGGCAAATAAAGTTTAGTTCGATCTTCTGTTCGCTCGTTGCGCGGCGGTTCGCTTCCAAAGCGCGCGGCGAAGGGGGAGAGTTCGCTTCGGAGTTCGCTTCGGAGTTCGCTGCGGCGCGGCCGAACTGCATCTCCTCAGCTGTCGGCGGATCAAACGGGTTTAAAAGAGACACATCAAAAGAGACTTCAAAGGCGGCGGCTTCTCCTTCGTTTCCCGCATTATGAGGGAATCAAAGAATCCGAAGAATCCGAAGTGCGCAGCGAACTGGACGAACTGTCAGCTGATCCAGGACACGGACTACCGGACTACCGGGACTTAACGGGACTAACGGGACTAAACACACTGACAGAGGGTCCAGGACTGTAGAGGTCCAGGACTGTAGAGGTCCAGGACTACAGAGGTCCAGGACTGTAGAGGTCCAGGCTGCAGGAAGTCTGGAGGCGGCTGTTAAAAACGGACCATCTGGTTCCAGTTAAATCCAAGAGAAGGAAAAACAAAAGAGCCACAGAAGTAGAAGAAGGAGAAGAGGAAAAAAAAAAAAAGAAGGAGTGAGATTTCCGCTTGAACCGGATCAGTCAGACCTGGACCCGCCTGGACCTGGACCAGATCTTCTTCTTCTTCTCTGGTTTCTGTTTTTCTGCTTCAGAAGCTGAAGAAGTTCTGAAACTCAGTAGGAGGTCAGCACCTCCCCCCCACCGCACACACGCACGCGCGCACACAAGGTTGAGAGTTATTTCTGGAAAGACACACACACACACACACACACACACACACACACACACACACACACACACACACACACACACACACGTGTCTGCAGATTGTTCAGTAAATAAAAAGGACAAATACTTCATAATAAACACAATAAACTAAAAATCAGTAAAATACTTGTATGTGTGAGTTGATGCAGTAAAAGTACATGTAAAAATACTACAATAAAGTACATATGTAGTATAAGTTAATGTAGTTGAAGTACTGCGGTATAGTACAAAGTATTTAAATACAAAAGTATTTAAATATCAGATAATATAGCTAAAGTACTGCAATAAATATGTATAATATATAATAAATATGTCTTTAAAGTACTACAGTGAAGTATTATGAGTTGATATGGTTAAAGTACTGTAGTAAATTAGTATTATAAATAAGTATTTATTGCTTTTTATTTTAAATTTAATCACCTAATACTGTAAATAAACTGAAATCACAGTATTTATTTGATTTTTATAGTATTTTACAATATAATATTTTACTTGTGTAAAATATATATTAAAATAATATAAACAGACTTTACCAAGGTGATGGTTTTACAGTATATCCCATAATAACCCACTAGTGTCGCTGCCCCTTTAAATGTTAAACATGAATAATTCCTCATTTCCAGCTTTATCCTCAACTTAAACTGATTAAAGCCCTAAATAACGTGACTTATATCACATTTAACCTGTTCCCACTACAATTCTTAATTAAATTGATATAAAACAACAGCTTATTAACCTTAAAATAGTCATGAAAACCAAGAAAAATGTGATATATGTTGAGTAAATGCAAATAAAAAGACTAAATATGTGATATTAAGCACAAAAACAGTCAAAACTGCCAAACTGATTTATTCAAATGAGGAATAAATTTACCATAAATACATATAACATCACAAATCTATATCTGAAAGTATCACTTTTTACACATTTTATTATTTTACAGCTTTATTCCATTAATTTTTCCCCATAATTCTTCACACATTAACAGCCCATAATAACAACGTGGAAAAAGCTATTTTTTTTAGAGTTTTGCTAATTTATGTTTAAATAAGGTCCATTTATTCCAGAATGTGTAAAAAGTGAAATCTGCCTCTTTTAAAGGATTTTATTATAAAACCAGTTCTGCAAAACACACTAAGATGTTTTTTATGCTTCCCGTCGCCTCACTGACAATAACTCAGTGTTTTAAACTCTATTTTCCACTAATTCATTTAAAACATCAGCACGAATAAAAGCAGAAACGCTGATGAATGAAGTTCCAGAATTCGCTGATTTGGTTCAGATGGACTCAATAAACAGGAAAAAGGTCGTTTTAGGTTTTTTTGGAGTGAATCAGCTGCGACGCTGATGTGGATCTAAGACCCAAAGACTTCACCAACTAAAGATTTTTACTGAATTTAAATAAAATATTTGCCTTCGATTGGAGATTTGAGCTGGATTTTATCCTTTAAAACTGTTGTGATGTCACTGATGTAACATTAGAGAATAAACTGCCCTTTTATTCCATAGTGAAACACTAAAATTAAATTATCTGGAGTTAAATTAAACAAACATCAGTATAATTATCAGTATAACTTGTGATATTTAGACTAAATTACTATAAAATAATACAGATTAAAGCCTTTATCACTCAGATCCTGGAATTTCCTTTATTTCTTTATATTTGGCTGCATATACAGCATTTTATATTAAATTATAACAGGAAATTTAGAATTTTGATTCTAGAATCATGTTTAAATCCATTGTTAAACTGCCCAAATTAAGGAATTTCATCCTAAAGAATAAAAAACTTGATTTATTATGAGAATAAAATGTCTATTGTCCTATAAGAGATAAAGAGTTTGATCCTTTAAACTCAGGATTAAAGTGATTTTACCAGATTTGACAAAAAAAACTATGATTTTAATCAATTTAATGAGAGATAATCGTTAGAATCTTGCTTAAATTCATCATTTCACCATCTGTGTTTCAAAAAAAACGAGCCGATATTAAAAATAACCAGGAGTTTTTCAGTTTTTTATTGAACACTGGACAGAACTTCTGGTTCAGTTTGATCCCAGACTCACAAAAATAAACAAAAACAACGTTTCGTCTGCAGATTATTAGCATTTCTTTTTTTTTTCTTTATAGTTTTTGAAGTTCAGCATCAGTTCTGCAGGTTTCACTGCGTCTTTTTTCTTTTTTTTTTAAGTTTCAGTGTTTTTTTTTTTTCATCCGACTCCAGGAATCCATCTGTTCCGGTTTTGTTCCTCCTGGTTCCAGTGAGGTTTTAGTGTTTCTGTCGTTATGAGGAGAAACATCTTGAAACCGCTGCAGCTTCTCCGGCTTTAAAAAAAAAAAAAAAGGGTCAAAAATGACAAAAAAACAAATCCGATAAAGTCTGAATTGTGTCGATAGCAACAAACATGATGAACGTGTTAAAGTTGTGCGATGCTCGATGAAGAAAAACAAGAGAAAACGTCCGTTTCTGGGGGAAGAATCTGAATATCATCAGAATATCTTTAATCTCTTTTCTCTTCGTGTGGCTTTTAATCCAAAGACGGTTTCTGTTGGCACAAAGAAACGTTGGATCCGTCTCTTTAGAAGCTGCAGGTTTCTGCAGCGATGCTGGATGTGTTTAATACAGACAGACAGGCTGCTGCTGACAGACAGGCAGACAGACGGGTTATTTGTGGCGGCTGCCTCTCCTCTTCATGGCGGCTGTACATTGAGGACAGTACCACTTCCCCTTCGGAGCCTCTGTCAGACCCACGCAGCCGTAGTGGAACCACTCGATAGGACACTGAAACACAAAAATAGAGAAGATTTTAATAAACGAATCAACAACTGAGTCAAAAACTGCTTTAAAAACAGTTTTAACAGTTCATCAGGTCCAAGTCCAAGACCAGGTGTGTGAAATTATTACCACATTATTACCGGTATATCATTCCACGTGTTATTCTCACACTGAACCACCAGAGGGCGCTCTAGGCTGGTGTTGATGATTTCAAGAAAATCATAGAAGTAAAACATGACGTCATCGACGTAGAAGAGGAAGCGACACATCTTCTACCTCCGGTAGCCTTCTTATCATGTTATTGATGCTATAGTTAAACTTCTTATCATGTTATTGATGCTATAGTTAAACTTCTTATCATGTTATTGATGCTGTAGTTAAACTTCTTAGCATGTTATTGATGCTATAGTTAAACTTCTTAGCATGTTATTGATGCTATAGTTAAACTTCTTAGCATGTCATTGATGCTATAGTTAAACTTCTTATCATGTTATTGATGCTGTAGTTAAACTTCTTATCATGTTATTGATGCTGTAGTTAAACTTCTTAGCATGTTATTGATGCTATAGTTAAACTTCTTAGCATGTTATTGATGCTGTAGTTAAACTTCTTAGCATGTTATTGATGCTGTAGTTAAACTTCTTAGCATGTTATTGATGCTATAGTTAAACTTCTTAGCATGTTATTGATGCTGTAGTTAAACTTCTTAGCATGTTATTGATGCTGTAGTTAAACTTCTTAGCATGTTATTGATGCTATAGTTAAACTTCTTAGCATGTTATTGATGCTATAGTTAAACTTCTTAGCATGTTATTGATGCTGTAGTTAAACTTCTTAGCGTGTTATTGATGCTATAGTTAAACTTCTTAGCGTGTTATTGATGCTATCGTTAAACTTCTTAGCATGTTATTGATGCTATAGTTAAACTTCTTAGCATGTTATTGATGCTGTAGTTAAACTTCTTAGCGTGTTATTGATGCTATAGTTAAACTTCTTAGCGTGTTATTGATGCTATCGTTAAACTTCTTAGCATGTTATTGATGCTATAGTTAAACTTCTTAGCATGTTATTGATGCTATAGTTAAACTTCTTAGCATGTTATTGATGCTATAGTTAAACTTCTTAGCATGTTATTGATGCTGTAGTTAAACTTCTTAGCATGTTATTGATGCTATAGTTAAACTTCTTAGCGTGTTATTGATGCTATCGTTAAACTTCTTAGCATGTTATTGATGCTGTAGTTAAACTTCTTAGCATGTTATTGATGCTATAGTTAAACTTCTTAGCATGTTATTGATGCTATAGTTAAACTTCTTAGCATGTTATTGATGCTGTAGTTAAACTTCTTAGCATGTTATTGATGCTATAGTTAAACTTCTTAGCATGTTATTGATGCTATAGTTAAACTTCTTAGCATGTTATTGATGCTGTAGTTAAACTTCTTAGCATGTTATTGATGCTGTAGTTAAACTTCTTAGCATGTTATTGATGCTGTAGTTAAACTTCTTAGCATGTTATTGATGCTGTAGTTAAACTTCTTAGCATGTTATTGATGCTATAGTTAAACTTCTTAGCATGATATTGATGCTAGAGTTAAACTTCTTAGCATGATATTGATGCTATAGTTAAACTTCTTAGCATGTTATTGATGCTATAGTTAAACTTCTTAGCATGTTATTGATGCTGTAGTTAAACTTCTTAGCATGTTATTGATGCTATAGTTAAACTTCTTAGCATGTTATTGATGCTGTAGTTAAACTTCTTAGCATGATATTGATGCTAGAGTTAAACTTCTTAGCATGTTATTGATGCTATAGTTAAACTTCTTAGCATGTTATTGATGCTATAGTTAAACTTCTTAGCATGTTATTGATGCTGTAGTTAAACTTCTTAGCATGTTATTGATGCTATAGTTAAACTTCTTAGCATGTTATTGATGCTGTAGTTAAACTTCTTAGCATGATATTGATGCTAGAGTTAAACTTCTTAGCATGTTATTGATGCTATAGTTAAACTTCTTAGCATGTTATTGATGCTATAGTTAAACTTCTTAGCGTGTTATTGATGCTGTAGTTAAACTTCTTAGCATGTTATTGATGCTATAGTTAAACTTCTTAGCATGTTATTGATGCTGTAGTTAAACTTCTTAGCATGTTATTGATGCTATAGTTAAACTTCTTAGCATGATATTGATGCTAGAGTTAAACTTCTTAGCATGTTATTGATGCTATAGTTAAACTTCTTAGCATGTTATGTGACTTATATGTTTTTTCCTTCTTTATTGTGCATTTTATATCTGGAGCGACTTATAGTCCAGAAATTTGTGGGATAATAAAATAAAAGTATTAGTAGTAGTATAACTATTAAAAAGGTTTTTAAAAATTAAAAACACATGCTATCAACTAGCTATCTAGGTGGATTAAATATTACACTTTTTAAAAAATAATTTTTGGAAAAATAAACTATACGAATGGACTTTTAAACAACAACAAACAGCTGGTAAATGCTTCTTGAAACCAAATTTAAGTGTATCATTAAAAAAAAATTAAAATAATCACGATTTTGTGCAATGTTTGGACAAAAAACGTCAAATGGTTTAAACTGAAGAACGATTTTAAATATTTATTTTTTTTTTTTTACAAAAAAATCATGATTTTGTGCCATTTTTGACTTTCCAGTGGAATTTACAGCGAGTGAATGTTCATGTGTCATTATATTTAATAAGATGAGGAAGCCAAAAACTATTTATTTAATCCACATAGTAAATAAAATATCATTAAAACCTTTTCAGGAGAGTTTAATTATCTGGTAACCAGTTTTATCCCTTGAGCTTCAGACAATAAAACAACAAATTAATCTAATTTCATACTCACGTCTGTGTTATCACAGCCGACCATCTCTCCATACGACACCTGAGAGGAAAAAATTAAAAGAACCGACAGAACAGAGACACATTAGTGACATAAACACACAAACATGAGTTTGTATGTAACTGTTTTTAAATCGTATCTTGATGCTTTTAATGGTTTATACAAGTAGTTCCAGATATTATTCTATTTAATGTCATCAACTCTTTTACTGTTCTAAACATATGGTTTTAGTTTACTGCAGCTTGTCCTTCATGGTTATTGCTCCATGTTTCGACTCTGATCTTGTTGTCAGTGAATTCAGACACACCTGGTTGCAGATGCAGTATCGGGGCTCGTTGGGGTCGTAGGTCCAGTCCACCTGACTGTTGGCCTCGGCCTCCGGCAGCGCTGAGGCCTGCTGGGAAAGTTCCTGAGCCAACGCTGACGATGAGGAGCAGGACGACAGCGAGGAGGACGAGGAGGAGGACGACGACTGGTGATTGGAAGACTTGATGCTGCTTCTAGGAAAGAAAAACATAAAGGAGAGGATGAGTCACATGACCTAACGGAGATAATTCAGGTAAGTTACAGGTGTGATTAAGTTATATTACACTTCCTCCTCTTCTTCTTCTGTTACTGTCATTTAGAGTCTCTGTTACAATAGGAATTATTGGTAGGAACCTTTGTTTAATTCACTGTGACACAGGGACATGTTTTGAAGTGACACATCGCCGCATTTAGTGCCGACAGCACTGATGGATGAAGGAGAAATACAAGCGATGCACGTCCAGTAAAGGCAGTTTTTAGGCTGTAATTTTTAAAAAGTCTGTGACAAAAGTTAAGTTTTTATCTAATAAAGTAGATTTAGTCTCAAATGTGTTCATTTTGTCACAGTCTGTGATTAAGAGCATTAATTTATGATATTTTTGCTGTATTTTGTCTAATGTCGTCTGAAATTAAATGCTGCAGAAGACAAAGAACAAACATTTGAGCGCCCGCTTGTTCTACTTTATAAAGTGAACCAGGAAGTGGATCTTACTTGGATTTGCGTCCCCGGGAGTCGGAGGCGGCGGGGGTGAGGGTCTGGGTGAGGGTGGAGGCCAGAGCGGAGGAGGAGTAGCCGCTGTTCTCTCTGGACAAGGAGAACTCTCGGCTGAGCTGGAAGTCGTTGTTCTTGATGGCCTCGTAGCTGGCCTTCAGACTGGACGTCCTGCGGCCCTCCTTCATCTGAGGACACGGCGTCACGTTACAAATACTCATGATTTTGTGGCAGTTTCTCATAATTCTTGAGGAATTTTGTGCCTTTTATTTGCTATGTGAGGTCTAAATATGATTAAAGCATAAAAAATAAACAGGACACTGATGCCGTGTCCCAAATCGCATACTTCTGCACTTACACTTCACATTATAAGTAGATAAGTGCGTTCACACTATGTGAGTAAATATAGACACTGTGCACCTAGTAGTGATGCAGCAGAAACTACTGAAACATCTACAGAGCTGATACAGGTTTAAATGTCTGGAAAAAACACTCAATATAACAGAAAAAAGAAAAGAAGATTTCTGATAAATGCACAGCAACAGTGTTTGAAAATAATTCACCATCATCTCAGGAGTAAAACAAGGGAAATTACACTATGTTCACTTAGAAATCCCCTTATTTTTTCAATGAAGATAACTTTAAACTAATCAGAAATACACTCTATACATTACTAATGTGGTAAATGACTATTCCAGCTGCAAATGTCTGGTTTTTAGTGCATCAATATCTACATAGGTGTATATAGAGGCCCATTTCCAGCTAAATCTGGAGGGACGGTTTACTTGTGTCAACATACATGATGTGATCTAGGTGTGTGTGTGTGTGTGTGTTACCTGAGCGGTGGCCTGAACAGCCTGGGCAGCAGCCATGGTGATGGCCCCGGCTCCAGCTCCAGGTCCTGGAGGCAGAGAGCTGAGGTTGTAGGAGGCCAGAGGCTGAGAGGAGTTACCGCTGTACACGTTGTTGTTGGAGGACGTCGTGCTGTTGGTACGGCAACCTGCAGAGGACACACACCTTTATTAACACACACACACACACACACATAGAGAGAGAGGCTTATAAGTAGAGGTGTGTTTTACCTGGTGTGTTCTCCTTAGAAGCGTCTGAGGTGAGCGTGGACAGCAGAGCTTCAGACTTGAACTTCTTCTCTGGAACGTGTTCGGTGGTGTGGTGAGTGGGGGCGCTGTACTTCCTCTCTGTTAAAACACACACGTTTAAACACACTGATCTGCAGGATTAATTCATAGAAACACTGGTTTCTATAGGTCAGACACAGACTTACTCTCAGCTGTGGTGTGGGAGTGGACGTGGTGGTTGTTGACAGGTTGAGACGGACTGTCCATCTCCAGAGATCCTGAGGAGAAGGAATTAGTTTTATAAATACTAATATTTATATTTTATGGGGTTTCAACTGACATGAAACCAACAAACACAAAATGTACTTTCATAGAGACCTGATAAATGCTTCTGAAAATCCTATTTTCAAGAAGTTTTTAACTTTCTCATGTTGCCAAATATTATTTGTCGCTGACTCATGAACACCTACTCACGCCATAACTTCCACTGGAAAACTGGAAGATTTTAATGATACACAAACTGATGAAACAGGACATTTTTAGCCTCTACAGAGACAGATAATCATGTTATACACTAATACATTCCTCTAAATATGTGCCCTAAAATGCAACTTGTTATTATTACTATTCTATTTATTATTCTATTATATCTAAATACTAAGAATAGTTCAAATAAACATGAAATAGGCTAATTTCGGTTTTCACCGCCATAATGTTCCAGGATAACTTCATGGTTTCCAGGACATTTGACCTTTTTTTACTCGTTTTCCATATGTTTTCCATGACTGGAACATTGGTCAATCATTTTCCAGGATGTGTGGGGACCCTGAGCTCATCTTTCCCACAGCACATGAAGGCAGCATTAAACATGAAACCATCGGTGTGAGGGACTCACGTCTCTCCAGGATCTCTGTGATGCCGGCGTTGTCGGCCTCCAGCTCCATCTTGAACTTGGCCAGTTCCTGGTCCAGTTTACGCAGGTGGCGGTCCACCTGAAGACACACAGACACACACATTAAACAAAAAAAGGTAAAACAATTCTGGATTTTATTGTAACTAACTTTTATTTCCATTACTGCTTAGTTATTTGATCTATAAAAAGGCTTCCTGTGTGCTTCTTATGAGATTCTGCTGTAATAAAGTCTTTGCTGCCACCTAGTGGTGATGGGAGAGAATGACAATCATATAATAACTAAAGGTTGTTTTTTATTTGTTAATTTGGATCGATTAACTTCTCATTAACATTAAATAAATGCCATAAATGTTAATGAGACAAAAAATGTCATTAGAAATTAACAGAATGGATCGATCGCTGTTTTACAAGTAAAATCAGTTCTATATGTAGTGATTATGTTCAAGCTTTTATTATATTAGTTTGACAATTTCTCAATAAATAAAGTATGAGTGAGGTTTTAATTCTAACATGTTTCACTAACTATTGACTGTTTTAAACCATTTAAAAATAAAATCCATGAATAAAACAAGCCAAATACAGACAATGAGTGAAATATCAGTGATGACAGAATGTTTAATTCAATTCAATCTTTATTTACACACAGGAAGGACACAAACAGTTACTCACCAGATCATAAATCTGATTGGCCAGCTGCACTTTTTCATCCGCATCTTCCAACGCTTTGTAATAATCCTGAAAAAAGTGTGATGGCAGCCTTTATACTTTGTAGGAAATCATGAATTATCTCTTTTTATTTGATAGTTACAGACACGAAGCCAATAGAAGCATCAACAAACCTTTTTAATAACCTCCATCTGCTCTTCTCTCCACTCCGGTTTGTTCTTCTTTGCATTAACGAAGAAGTCGATCACTTTCTGCTCCAGCTGGTCTGTGGCATCTGAAAAGAGACAAGAGACATTATTGATGGATTATTATGATTTTAATAATATATAGGGGTATTTTTACTTTAATGATATGACTTCAGTGGTTAAATGTTAAATCTTAATATTTTAGCTACATAAAGAACTAATAATTAAAGTAATAAGTAAAGGATCATTTACTCCATTATTATCATTTTAAACTGTGATAATTTATAGTTTCATCATTAATTTTAGAATTCTATATTGTGGGTAATTTATTGTTTTATTATTCAGTTTTTTTTACTGGGGGGGTTTATTTTATTATTAATATTTTATACTAGGGGACATTTTTACTGTGTTATTTATTTTAAATGTGATATTTAAATGTTCACTTTTAGTTTTTTCTTATTTAGGTTACATTTTTTATTATTTTAATGATTTTCACTGCTTAACATAAAGCACGTTGTAATATAGTAGTATACAAATAAATTTATATATATATATATATATATATATATTTTTTTTTTTGTAAAAATTGCGTGATTTCCGGTACGTACTCTGCACCTGCAGGTCCATCTCCCGCATTTCCGTGAACCTGTCCCGCAGGTCCATCGGAAGCTGCTCGATCACTGCCGAAGAAGAAGAAGCGGTTAGCATCCGGTTAGCATCAGCTAGCATCCTGTAAGGATCCTGTTAGCATCGGTTAGCCGGGCTAGGCTAACGGCTAGGCTAGCGACCGGAGACGCGCCGGCCGCCGCTTAACACACAATTAACTCACAAAACCCGCAAGAAACGCCGCTGAGGGCCGGCTCGAGCCGCATACTCACTCTCCAGGTAATCCTCCAGGTACAACATGACGACCTCTTCGACGGTTTTCGCGTTTTATGAAAGGAATTTCTTCTTTCAATATGGCGCCGCGGCTCCGTCTCTCCCAGAAAAAAACACCCGAAACACTGAAGTCAGACCACGTGACGCAAACGGCTTCTCTGCGCTCTGATTGGCTGAAACAGAAGGGCGTTGATTGGCGTTCTCTGGTTAGATGCATTATGGGAGTTGATGTTTAATATGTCTCTAGCTTGTATAGATAGATAGATATGTACTTTTTAATTACTTTAAGTTAGATTTAGTTTAAGTACATGAATCAAAATACAGAAGCAATGAGAAATGTAAAATAAAACATGCTACTAAAAGGTAATTATACCCAGCAACTAACTCTAAAGAATAAACAGGATAACTACAAATAAGATGGAAACTGTAGGTATAAACCTTTAAAATATTATTTATTTGATAAATTCTGTTCAATGACATTAACATGCTGTATAGAACACTGTGCATTAGTGCAGGTGAAAGTTGCTCATTTAAATAAGTAAATATAACTAAATAATTGTATTTAGATTATTCATAGGATATATGATATATTATGTTTGGATACATATACAATAAAATACAGAGACAGTAGGAATATTTAGTGGTTATGTGCAGCAATGTTTGCTTTTGCTGCATTTTGATGTTTTTATGTGTATTTTTATGTAATTTGTCAATTCAGCTGTTATCTCTGATTTATGTCTATTCCATATTCAATAACTGTGATGCTTAATATATAAATATGTATACTAGCAAATACTAGTTGTACTATTATAAATTATAATAATAAAATACATTTTATTTGCACTACAACATCAGAACAAAGCTTCAAATGACACTAAAGAAGATGATTATGATGATTGCATTCTCTACATGTATTTTTTATATTAAAACATTCATCCTTTAACACTTTTTATGTCTCTATAGTCCTTTAATTAGATTATATGCAGCTGTTTGTTATGTGTCCACATACATTTGTCCACATGCGTCACAGACGCCGGTAGAGGCCTCCGTGAGTCCGTGTGTTTCCTCTGTTTTTATCCCGCTGCTGCGCGTCTGGAGGCGGGCACATTCCTCCGTTCTCCCCGGGGAGGACGGAAGCTGCTGCTGTATGGAAGGCCACGAGGGACAAAACACCTGGTTCAATAAACCAGCTGCTCTTATGTGGTCATTAGAAACTCCGGATACACACACACAGCTCCATGATGGTTTCCTTGGAATAATGATGTTTAGCTCTACTTTAACCAGTATTGACTCTGATGGGTAACTAGAAATAAGCTAATTATTATTTTCCATTAATTATATACTATAAAAGAATCAGTGATGATCATGTTTGGTAAGATGAGGAAGTCAAAAGCTTTTTAAAATACTGTTTTCATTCATCAAAATGTAGGTTTTTGTAGTTTGTTATCATTTAAAAATCCATTTGTATAATTTTTTTTCAAAATAAAATCAAGATTTTACAGAAAGATCAAGTTATTTTTCCCTTTTATCAATATTAGCTTTTTTAAATTAAAAAATAATGTTTTTGTGTGTGATTTTTAACACAAAATGTCAAATGATGTAACCAAAAAACAATGATAATTTTAAATATTAATCCATCTAGAATATAAACTTGTTGATAAGAGAGTTAAACTATCTGTTTTTTATGATATTTTTGATATAATCATGATTATCTGTTATTTTTATTTCCTGTAATTATTTCTGGTAACTCTTAGTGAATAGTACTTTTCTTTTTATAGTAGTAATGGAATTTAAATGACCTTAAATGGTAATTATAGATTGAATGACTTATCGATACCTAACATAGTGAAACAATGAGTAAAAAAGGTTTTATTAACTAAATACATCCATTTTTAAATGTGGAGAATGGATAAAGGATTTTATATAATTCTAATTCTTTTAATACCTTTGCGGTGATCAGTGGTTTTAGTGTTTTAATTTTTATTTTAAGTTTGAACCAGGAAATGGAGAGCCGTTTGGGAGCCGACTCTTCTTAGTGAACTGAGCCAAATGATCCAACTCACTGAAAAGAGACGAACTTCCCATCACTAGTAAAAACAAACGGGGTTGGATCGGGACTTTTTGACCCTCTCGGCCTTCCATACAGCTGCTGCTGCCACATTTAATCAGAGAAGAAGAAGAAGCGGGGGCAGACGGGCCGGGACAGCGCACCGCCCCCCGCCCTCAGTGCTTCGGACTCCGGCTACAACAGCAGCAGCTCCCGGTGGATCAGACTTCAGCGAGATTGTGGATCAGATTGTGGATCAGAGCCGCGCCTGTTGGTGCACGTTCAGGATTCTGAGTTTGTGTGTTTTTCCCGATTTGGAGTTTCGGATTGAACCTTTTTTTTTGGATCACACACACACATACGCCCGCACACACACACACAAACACACTCGCGAGTGGAAAATGCGGGACTTTTACGCGTCAGAGCGCTCGTGCTGATCCAGGTGTCGCCGTGAAGTGGGTGCTGATTGATCTGGAGACGTCAGCCGCCTCATCCTCCCGCAGGCTGCGGGTACGCGACGAGAAGTGAGAAAACCACCTGTCGTGGATGTTTCCCGGAGCTTCTCACGGATCAACGGACGCGGGGAATGCCGCGGCTTTTACGCACGGAGCAGCCGCAGTCCGGAGAGAGGCTCCCGTCTAATGAGCGGTAATCTCCGCGGCTCTGTCGCCGCGCAGCGGTGTTTGTTTGCGGGGAGATGTTGCCATGGTGCCCGGGGCTCACATGAGGCGGGATGGCTCGGGAGGACGCGGTGCGGTGTCTGCGCTGCCTGCTGTACGCGCTCAATTTACTGTTCTGGGTGAGAAGCAGCTGCGTCCATCCACACCGACACCGATACCTGATGCAGCTGATGGATTATCGATGCTTATCGACCAGGAACTAAAACTACAGCTGCAGCGAGTGCAGCTTATTCGTTACGTCTTTACGCGCTTTTTACGCACTTTTTACGCAAATCCAACCTTTTCTTGGTGCGACAGTAAACTGAACTTCAGGTTTTAGACGAAACAAAACTTTTTAAATAATCCAGTTAAGTTTATTTAACATGGAAATCACAAACATATTGGAATATAATGTGTTTATAGCGAAGCACTGATTTACTGCAAGTTCACATGAGGCTTTTTAAAGTTAAAAGTTGAAGATAAACATTTAAAGTTAAAACATTTGTTTTGTGCCACTTAATAAAATTATTTTCCATAAACTACACATCACACGATTCTTGGAAATAGATTAGAATTAATTTGTTCCAACTAATTTTCTGCACATTGTTGTTTTTTTCCAAGTCTTTTTTCCCAAGTTTAATCTACTAAATCACTATAATTGACACATTTTAAATTATTCAGTTCATTTTCTATGGTAATTTTAACTTTTTAATGTTTTTGCAGCTTTGTTTGAAACCAATTTACACTGAAATGTCAGTTTAAATAATTATTTTAATTACAATTTGAGGTAGTTACCAACATTACATCAACAAATCATCATTTTTATTCTAATTAAAGGTTTTTTTAAGTTGATTACAGACAAATTTAAGTTGTTCCAACTCATTTTCCATGTGTTTGTAGCTTTGTTTTAAACCAATTAAAAGATAAATGTCCATTTAAATTCCATAAGGATAATTTTAGGTAATTACCAACATTATTAGATCAACGGGTCATCATTTTTTATTAGAATTAAAGGTTCTGAACCAATAAATGCTGCAACATGTGGTTCAGTAAGTGTGGCAGCAGCAGTCTGAGAGCGGGTTTCACATTCTGAGATGTTATTTGTGGGCAGCAGAAACTGATCCATGTGTGTTTATTTCTGTGTGTTTATTTCTGAGTGTTTCTGTGTGTGTGTGTGTGTGTGTGTGTGTGTGTGTGTGTGTGTGTGTGTGTGTGTGTGTGTAGCTGATGTCAGCATGTGTCCTGGGAGTGGCAGCGTGGATCAGAGACCCCCTGAACACCGTCCTGACCCTGACCGCCCACACCAGGTGAGTCTCACACACACACACAGGTAACAGAGAGGAGGAGCAGTACACTGCAATTAAACAATAAAATCAATTACCGTAAATACTGTGATAACTGTGTACTTTAAAATTTACTGAATGAAAGAAGGAAGGAAGGTGAAGTGGTTCCAGTAGTTGAAGGAATCAGTGTGTGTGTGTGTGTCTGTCTATAGGTTGCAGGAATCAGTGTGTGTGTGTGTGTGTGTCTCATCAGTGTGTGTGTGTGTCTCTCCAGGCTGGAGGAATCAGTGTGTGTGTGTGTGTCTCATCAGTGTGTGTGTGTGTGTGTCTCATCAGTGTGTGTGTGTGTCTCTCCAGGCTGCAGGAATCAGTGTGTGTGTGTGTGTGTCTCATCAGTGTGTGTGTGTGTGTGTGTCTCATCAGTGTGTGTGTGTGTCTCTCCAGGCTGCAGGAATCAGTGTGTGTGTGTGTGTCTCATCAGTGTGTGTGTGTGTGTGTGTCTCATCAGTCTGTGTGTGTCTCTCCAGGCTGCAGGAATCAGTGTGTGTGTGTGTGTGTGTCTCATCAGTGTGTGTGTGTGTGTGTCTCATCAGTGTGTGTGTGTGTGTGTGTCTCATCAGTGTGTGTGTGTGTGTGTCTCTCCAGGCTGCAGGAATCAGTGTGTGTGTGTGTGTGTCTCATCAGTGTGTGTGTGTCTCTCCAGGCTGGAGGAATCAGTGTGTGTGTGTGTGTGTGTGTGTCTCATCAGTGTGTGTGTGTGTGTCTCATCAGTGTGTGTGTGTGTCTCATCAGTGTGTGTGTGTGTGTGTGTCTCATCAGTGTGTGTGTGTCTCTCCAGGCTGCAGGAATCAGTGTGTGTGTGTCTCATCAGTGTGTGTGTGTGTGTGTGTGTGTGTGTGTCTCTCCAGGCTGGAGGAAGCAGCCGTCCTCACATATTCTCCAGCTGTCCATCCCGTCATCATCGCCGTGTGTTGTTTTCTCATCATCGTGGCGATGGTGGGATACTGCGGCACGCTCAAATGTAATCTGCTGCTGCTGTCCTGGGTACGTGTTCCTGCTCTTTGTCCTCACAAATTCACTTCTTCATCATTAATTATCACAGTCTCGTTAATAAAATTATCACGTTTTTATGGCCCTAAAGCAGCTAATTAGGCCTGTAGCAGCAACACAGTCGGCCTTCTCACACACTCACTCTGAAAACCCTGTTGTGACATCACAACAGGAGCCAGTTTTAAATGTGTTCATTACATACAAACCATAAAAATATATATAATTATAGACACTTTATCATGAATAATCAGTCTATAAACTGTTAATAAATGTTTATAACTTACATATTCATTATCATATATTATTAATAACTGTATTTTTATGCATTTACATAGGAACAAATATTGAAATAATTAAAAAAGGTGTTAGTTAAACAGAAATTTAATTAATAGACACTTTATCATGAATAATCAGTCTATAAAATGTAAATAAATGTTTATAACTTACATGTTGATCATCATATATTATTAATATTATTATAACTCATAATAAACTGCTCACAATAAATCAGGGATATTGTTATTTACATGAGTGTTTTTCCTATTTGGTCTGAATTTTAATGAAATAGGTAAAATCTCCCATTGATATTACTAATAATGAATTAAAATAAACACCATTTTCATTAGTTTCATATTATTTTACCCCTAAATTGTATAAAATCCACTGATTCTCTCACGATATCCTTAACTTATTGTGTCTTTTTATGCGTTTTCATTGTTAAATTCTATGCAAATGTCTCTAGTCCTTCAGATCTCAGGTCAACACACAGGGGAGGGAGGGGGGAGGGGTTTGATTCAGAGCACCTGTCTGCTCTCACCTGAGGGGGCGGGGCCAGGGGTCAGGTGTCCCTTATTGTCCCTCATCAGAGATAAGATTGTCGCTGAAAGACGAGACTGTGGGACACAGAGGGAGGTTCAGTCTGCTGAATGGAGACAGGAAGTCCCCCCCCCCCTCCCCCCTCCCTCGCGGGAGTGACATCACAATAGCGGCGAACTTGCCGCCTCGTCCGGTTCACACTGAGAAACGTCTCGGCTGAGATTCTATCTGAGATCATCTATAGCAATATATTTAATAAACTGATAAACATGTTTTATGTTAAAGTGTTGATCGGGACAGTAACTACAGCTGTGACAGGAAGTGGAATATTTCAGAATAAAATCCAGATGTTGCGATATGTAGAACAGCAGCAACCGTTAAATCAATCTCCAAACTCTATTATTATAGAGGAACTTGAATAAATTAATGTTTAACTAATTTTCTACTGAGATTTCAAATAGAGTATTTTCAAAATAAGAGAATTAAAGCATTTTTCACATAATCTACATAAAAAACTACGACTTTCTACATGTTAACTGAATGTTGATGTATTTCATATGTTGTATCATGAATCAATATTTATATGATGTATTTTTATATATAATCAACTTAAAAACACACAGCAGCTGGTTTTTCATGCTCCAGTTTATACAACAACACTGTGGAGGTGAAAAGTTCGTCCTCCCAGACACCTGACATGTTTACAGTGTGTGTGTGTGTGTGTGTGTGTGTGTGTGTGTCTTTGTGTGTGTGTGTGTGTGTGTGTTTCTCCACAATCATCAGTTGTAATCTTTGTGCTGCATCTCTGCTGTTTTTAATTGCTTTATTTACAGTTGCTGCTCTGACATTATATAGTAAATCTGGCAGCTTAGCTTTAGCAGCTTAGCTTTAGCAGCATAGTTTTAGCGGTGTAGCTTTAGCATCGTAGCTTTAGCAGACAACATAAAAACAGCTACTGTTTTTGTTTGTCAGCTGCTCTGACTTTATAACATGAAGCTACTTGTGTTTCTCAGATTCTGATTCTTCTGGATCAATCACAGAGAAACTTAATGTTAGCAGCTTAGCACCATAGCTTTGATAGCATAGCTTTGACAGCTTAGCTTTAGCAGCTTAAGTTTTGCAGCGTAGCTTTAGCAGCATAGCTTTAGCAGTGTATGCTGTGGTTTGGTGTCAGATTCGTCTGGATCAGTCACAGAGAAACTTAACGTTAGCAGCTTAGCAACATAGCTTTGACAGCTTAGCTTTAGCAGCTTATCATTGGTATCTTAGCTTTAGCAGCATAGCTTTAGCAGCATAGCTTTAGCAGCATAGCTTTAGCAGAAAAGCCAGACACACAGACAACATAAAAACAGCTGCTGATTTTTTCTGAATCTAAATACTTTTATTGCTGTTGCTACTCTGACATTATATTGCAAATATTATATATTTATATATATATATAATGATATAACATATACTATAATATTATATTTTATTAGTGACATTTCATATGTAAAGTGTAGCTTTAACTTTTGCAGCGTAGCTATAGCAGCGTAGTTTTAGCAGCGTAGCTTTACCAGTATAGTTTTAGCAGCGCAGCATTAGCAGTGTCGCTTTAGCAGCATAGCTTTAGCAGTGTAGCTTTAGCAGTGCAGCTTTAGCAGCGTAGCTTTAGCAGTGTATGCTGTGTTTTGGTGTCAGATTCATCTGAATCAGTCACAGAGAAACTTCTTGTTAGCAGCTCAGCTTTAGCAACTTATCTTTGGCATCTTAGCTTTTGCTACATCTTAGCAGCGTAGCTTTAGCAGAAAAGTCAGAAAAGTTTTCTGAATCCAAATACTTAATAATTAAAATTATATAATATATACTATAATATTATATTGTGTTGGCGACATTTCATATGTAAATAAAGATATTTCAACCTGGTTACAGTAGCTTTGACAGCTTAGCTTTGGCATCTTAGCTCTAGCAATGTAGCTTTAGCAACGTAGCTTTAGCAGCAAAGCCAGACACAGTTGTTGCTAATTGATGATGATGCATTTCCATTTAATGATTAATGACTGTTTATGTTTCAGTACTTCGGCAGCCTGCTGGTGATCTTCTGTGTGGAGCTAGCTAGCGCTGTTTGGACCTACGACGAGGTGAGAAAACTCAAAAAAAATGTTTGTCTCATAATGAGAAAAGAAGCCAAATGGCAAAGTTACAACTTCATATCATAATATTATAATATTACTATTTTATTTTAGTAATACGGCTTCATCTCTTAATATAATTACACTGTTAAACTACAACTATTTTACTGTTTTTACATTTTTATCATGAAATCTAATAATTTATCCTGATAATAACATCAATGATTGTTGTTTTTACTTTGTGCTGCGTGTGTGAAACGGACCAATCGGAGCAGAGCTGGTGAGCAGCTGCAGCGTTCGTTCTAAGAATAACCAGAAATGTGCGACACGTCCGGCTCGCTGCTCTCAGATCAGATCGAGTTTCACGCGGCGACACGTCAGCAGCGTGAAACTGAGCCGGCAGCAGAGCCACAAACTCACATCTGTTCAATATCCTCCACTATAGTCTCACTGCAGGGTCATTAATGTATAATTGTTAATTAAATGGGGAAAAAATGTAAAGTTTGCTTGCACTAGATAGTGAGTTAATTGGTCATGTGACCTCATAAAATGTATCTCCTTCAAAATAAAAGCCCTGTTTTCCACACCTAGCTGTAAAAATATTGATTTTAAATCACAGCTTTTTAGAAAAATTAAATTAAAACAATTATTGGCAACACTATGCAATAGCAGGTTATTTTTACATTGTGTGTGCGTGTGTGTGTGTGCGTGTGTGTGTGTGTGTGTGTGTGTGTGTGTGTGTTTAGCCCATAGTTCAACGCTCTGATATGATCAGCCTGAAGTCTCGGATGCCAAACTTCGGCCTGCAGCGTTACCAGTGGCTCACACACACCTGGAACACCTTCCAGACAGAGGTCAGAGGTCACACACACGTATACACACGCCCGCACCTGCTAATTGCTAACTGACAGGTGTGTGTGTGTTTACCTGCTCACAGTTTAAATGCTGTGGGGTGATCTACTTCACTGATTGGCTGGAGATGACAGAGATGGAGTGGCCACCTGACTCCTGCTGCTCCAATCAGTATCCAGGATGTGCACGCCACGCCCACTACCATGACCTCAGTGACCTCCACCAAGAGGTGAGACACCTGCCATTAACAGTCAGAGCTGATTTTTTTCCCCAATCTCCTTTTTTTCCCCTCATTTAAAGCAGGAAAATTTGAAAAATAGGTGTGAATCTTAAGTAATTAACCTGTTTAATTAATGTGTGTGTGTGTGTGTGTGTGTGTGTGTGTGTGTGTGTGTGTGTGTGTGTGTGTGTGTGTGTGTGTGTGTGTGTGTGTGTGTGTGTGTGTGTGTGTGTGTGTGTGTGTGTGTGTGTGTGTGTGTGTGTGTGTGTGTGTGTGTGTGTGTGTGTTTCAGGGTTGTGGTCCAAAGATCTACAGTTTTATTCGTGGGACAAAGCAGCTGCAGGTTCTGCGTTTCCTGGGCGTGTCCATTGGCGTGGCTCAGATTCTGGCCATGGCGCTAACGCTAACGCTGCTCTGGGCGCTTTATTATGGACGTAAATCCCCAGAGCCGGACTCCACGCCGTCACCGCCATCGCCGCCGCCGCCAGATGACTCCGCCCCCCAACCGGTGACCCACAGACCCTCCGCTGAAGCCTCAAAGTCTGGATGCACACGGGCAGCTAAAGGATGGGCTAACCCGCCCAACGCCACCAGCAATGCTAACGCTGCTAACGCTGCTAACGCCGCTAACGCCGCACCAGGAAAACACCAGTTTGAGATGGAGCGACTGTCATAGCAGACGGCTTCAAACTGTAGTCTGATCAGCTCTGGGTTGTTAAAGAACTACAATATGAATGTTAGAGAACTACAACCCAAATGTTAAAGAACTACAACCCCAACATTAAAGAACTACAGCCCGAATGTCAAAGAACTACATCTCCAACGTTAAAGAACTACATCCCCAATGTTAAAGAACTACAACTTGAATGTTAAAGAACTACAGCCCAAATGTTAAAGAACTACAACCTGAATGTTAAAGAACTACAACCTGAATGTTAAAGAACTACAGTCTGAACGTAAAGGACTACAACCTGAATGTTGAAAAACTACAGCCGGATCAACCACAGGATGTAAAACACTACATTCTAAATGTTGGAGAACTGCAACTACAACCTGAATGTTAGAGAACTACAACCTGACCAACCACGGGATCTTAAAGAACTACATTCTGAAAATTAAGGAATTACAATCTGAACAATTGGAGAACTACAACCTGAATGTTGAAAAACTACAACCCAAATGTTAAAGAACTACAACCGGATCAACCATAGGATGTAAAGAACTACATTCTGAACGTTGGAGAACTGGAGCCTGAACGCTAAAGAACTACAACCCAAACATTGGAGAACTACAATTTGAACATCAAAGAACTACAGCCTGGTCAAGGATGTAAAACACTACATTCTGAACGTTGGAGAACTACAACCTGAATGTTAGAGAACTACAATCTGAATGTTAGAGAACTACAACCTGAATGTTAGAGAACTACAACCTGAATGTTAGAGAACTACAACCTGAATGTTAGAGAACTACAACCTGACCAACCACGGGATCTTAAAGAACTACATTCTGAAAATTAAGGAATTACAATCTGAACATTGGAGAACTACAACCCAAATGTTAAAGAACTACAACCGGATCAACCATAGGATGTAAAGAACTACATTCTGAACATTGGAGAACTACAACCTGAATGTTGAAAAACTACAACCCAAATGTTAAAGAACTACAACCAGATCAACCATAGGATGTAAAGAACTACATTCTGAACGTTGGAGAACTGGAGCCTGAACGCTAAAGAACTACAACCCAAACATTGGAGAACTACAATTTGAACATCAAAGAACTACAGCCTGGTCAACCACAGGATGTAAAACACTACAATCTGAACGTTGGAGAACTACAGTCTGAATGTTAGAGAACTACAACCTGACCAACCACAGGATCTTAAAGAACTACATTCTGAACATTAGGGAATTACAATCTGAACATTAGGGAACTACAACCTGGATGTTGAAAAACTACAACCCAAACATTAGAGAACTACAATCTGAACATCAAAGAACTACAGTCTGAATTTTAAAGAACTACAGCCCGGTCAACCACAGGATGTAAAACACTACATTCTAAATGTTGGAGAACTACAACCTGAATGTTGAAAAACTACAGTCTGAATGTTAAAGAACCACAATCTGAACATCAAAGAACTACAGTCTGAATATTAAAGAACTACAGTCTGAACGTTAAAGAACTACAGTCTGAATGTTAAAGAACTACAGTCTGAACGTTAAAGAACTACAGTCTGAATGTTAAAGAACTACAGTCTGAATGTTAAAGAACTACAGTCTGAACATTAAAGAACTACAACCTGAATGTTAAAGAACTACAGTCTAAGCAACCACAGGACGTTAAAGAACTCAAAATAAGAGAACAGCCCTTTAATGTGATGTGAAGACTTTGCAGGAACACGATGGACGGCGGTACTTTTACTTTGTGGTACTTTTACTTTGTGGTACTTCCTTCACTGGACGAGAACATGAACTTAAGAGGAAACAACCACTCTCACGGAGACGGATGGACAATGTCTCCGGACTTTTTAAACCCAGACTTGAAACAGAAGCGTTGGAGGAGGCGTGTCAGGACCCACTGGTTTAATCAGAGTGTTTTATTGTACAACAGAAGCTGTGCATGGTGTTGAATATTTAATATTTGTCTCTAGCGTTTTCTCACTGGAATAAACTGAACATTAAAGCAGGATTACACTGATCACCTGTGGACGTTTGATTTACTCACCAAACGCTCATGAGATCCTCAGATTACATTAATTATCTGTTATTTCTGTTGTATTTAAAGGGCGAGTTCACAATTATTTACACCTTAAAACAGCAAAAACAGTGTTTGTTCGACCTCTTCAGATGCACATGTCAAAAACTCTGAACTGGCCCTTTAAACTTCATTAAAATCCACATTAGAACCAGAATTTTCATTTAAAACAGCAAATTTCACCCCTATGATATGATACAGATGGTTCTATAATAGACCCATTTTAATTATAATTAGGGTTTTTAAAGGTAAATTAATATTTTAATTAATAATAAATTCGTTTTTCCATATTTTTTGAGTGTTAGATTGTTAAAAAATTGAAAAATATCCCTTTAAGGTACCTTTAAAAATGATTAATAATCTGTAGATTAATATTATGGGTTAATACTGATTATTAATAATCTAGAGCTTCTTGATTTTTACTCTCAAATGCACCAGATTTATCAATCAATTATTTTTGGGCGTGTTCCTCAAAACCAGCTCTTTTCCTTTATCGATGGCTTTTATTCTGAAGGGCTGTGTTTTAATTATTTGCACATTTACTCAAGTACTACACTTAATGATCATTTTACTCAATTTTGGGGCAAATGTCCACAAAAACTGCTGTAAAATGATCATATATCAATATTCTTTTCTGCCTTTTTCCATAAATCTCTTAAACAACTACTTACCTGCTCAAAACTACTACGTCCAATTTATCTATTTAAATTATTTTATTATTTTTTTATGTTATAAATGGACCAAACTAGACCAAATAGAGTGAGAAATCATCCCAGTCTGTCTTAAAGTATAGAAATTAACTTAACAATGCATTTTTATAATAATTAAATCAGCTCCCTGAGTGTGATAATAAAAGAGCTCCTTCAAAATAAAAGTCCTTAACTTCAACCACATCTTATAAATGGACCAAATAATTAAAACTTTCAGTGAGAAATCATCTCAGTCTGTCTGAAAGTATAGAAATTAACTTAACAATGCATTTCTACAATAATTAAATCAGCTCCCTGAGTGTGATAATGAAACTGCTCCTTCAAAATAAAAGTCCTCAACTTCAACCACATCTTATAAATGGACCAAACTGGACCAAATAATTAAACCTTTCAATGAGAATGCCCAGTCTGTCTAAAAGTATAGAAATTAACTTAACAATACATTTTTACAATAATTAAATTATAAATCAGCTCCCTGAGTGTGATAATAAAACTGCTCCTTCAAAATAAAAGTCCTCAACTTCAACCACATCATCAGAACATATTTGGAAAAGTTAAAAGGAGACGCTCAGTCCTGTTTGAGTGTTTTATTCTATTTACTCAGACACTAAACCATGGAAGCTGTTTTTTTCTTTAAATATTATCCTCAATAATTCATATTTTATCAACATATCACAAGCTGTAAACAAAAATCTAAAGTAATTATCTTAATCATTTCAAGTTTTCTTCAATTTACAAGTAAATCCTTTAATTTCCAACTCCTCCCTCTGACAGACACATGCGAGCTGTAAGAAACTCAACGTTAAGACACTACAACTTATGGAAAATGACAATTAATAAAAAATAGATGGTTTTTACTACATCAAAGCACAACTACAGCACATGAGCACGAGCAGGAACAGAGAATCCTTATTTCTTTCTTTTTTTACAAATAAAACCTAAGTCTTTATCCTTTAAAAATACATTTTCCCCCACAGAAAAACAAAAATGCATCTCTACAACACAAAAAAACAGAAAGGAAACTAAAGTTAAGCTGCATCCGTCTCATAGTCAAGCAGAGAGGAGTTCAGGGGCTGCTGGCAGGGTGGGACATTTGCATTTTTCACTCTGAAACACCAGAAAACCTTGTTTTTCTCACTCCAAAAAAAGCAAAAACTAAATAAAATCAAATTCTGCAGCTTCAAGCTGATTTATTCGCTTCCTGCTGTGAGAAAACATTTGCATCGTTGGGTTTTTGGATGTTTGGGAACGTTTGATGAGTGAAAAAATGTGAAAACTGACCAGAAAACGTCCATAAATTCACCCAGAAACTCATTATCATCTTCACCAAGAGACTTTTTTATGTTGAGTAACACTGAACACGAACTGAAATTAACATTTTTTGATTTTACTCTCATTTTTCACGTCTTCTCTGCAAACTAAAGGGCTATTTCGCTCAAATTCCATTCACAAACGAGTTAAAAATCTGTCTTTTAATCTGAAATATGCACCTCCCTCAACTTTTCCAGCCCCCGTGGCATCATTTTGTGATAAAAACTGCACATTTTAGAGTCTTTTTATTAAGACAGACTCAATAATCCTGCTATTAGGGGATGAAGTGCTCACTAAGACAGATTTAAACTCAACACTTGAGAGAAATAGACCGTTTGACTGCATTTATAGATAATTCTGAAATTTTGAGGAAATAAAGACCTATAGCCTCTGATTGTCTATCTGCTGTTTTACCCATACATTGTATTCACTCGTTTCCCGTGATAATGATTCATTTCGTTAGATTTCTTGAGTTATTTATCTAATTATATTGAATTAAAGAAGGTTTTTACCTTGTTCTCTTGCTGCTTTCCCTTCACTTTTCCCTCCTCACCTGCCCTGAGTTACCTCGTTAGCCCTGAGTTTCCTCGTTAGCCCTGAGTTACCTCGTTAGCTCGTACCTGTTCTCCACCCCCTGATTAATTCAGTCTCTATTTAAGCTCAGGTTTCAGTTTGTTTCTTTAATCAGTATCAGTACTTTTATTACGTTATCGGCTGCTGTAATTCCACTGACCAGCAGGAGCCACTAGGTCCCAGCTACACTCGTCTAGATTTTAGTTTTTTAACTTGATATTATCGTCCGCCAGTTAAATAAAAGTCTCCTTCCACACAACAACCCAATTAACAAATATCTCAAGACTGCACAGAGACCTCAACGAGGAATTTCAGAATTTCAAAACAGCAAAAAAATCAAGTAAAAGTAATTTATTTTCAGGTTTTTATCTAAAACGTCTTGTGTATCATTGGCGTTACTACTAATACTACTAATAATTGATGAATATGAGCTAATAAAATATAAAATTGTTGGTTTTCTACTTGGAAAAAACATCACAAATATTGACAAATGACCCAATGTCGTCTTTAAAGGCAAAATATCCAAATATATAAATCTGTGTTCTTGATATTTTTGCAGTTTTACATCGGATTTTGCATTTGAAATGTTCCTTTATCGCCCCCTAGTGGCCTGACATGGTATCACAGGCTTTTACTGTGACATTTTAGAATTTCAAAACAGCAAAAAAAAATAAAATTAAAGTTTTAGTTTCAGGTTTTTATCTGTGAATTTTACATTTTTGTTAGTATACCCCTTGTAAACGGTCACAATATATGACATTTTTCTGTATAGACGCCTTAAAAGTTTTGAAAAAAAATGTCAAATATTGACAAATGACCAACTCCAACTGGGTATGGCATCAATAATTGCATTTTGATTATTTGTAATAGTCTCCATAGCATAAATTTTAATATAATATTGAAAATTAGTTCATTTTAACGACATTTTTAAGGCGTTTATACAGAAAAATGCATTAAAATGTCATATATTGTGACCGTTTACAAGGGGTATACTAACAAAAATGTAAAATTCACAGATAAAAACCTGAAAATAAAACTTTTATTTTATTTTTTTTGCTGTTTTGAAATTCTAAAATGTCACAGTAAAAGCCTGTGATACCATGTCAGGCCACTAGGGGCAGATAAAGCAAAGTTTAAAATGCAAAATCCGATGTAAAACTGCAAATGATACCAAAAATATCAAGAGATATTGAAAAATCTCTTGATAAGTGCTGTGTTGGTGTGGATTAGAGGCTGAATATGGATAGAAAAGTGCGTGGATAAAATAAAAATTAGTGTATTTAGGGCCTGAAACACTAAAATAACTGTTAAAGTTTCATAAATGGGAAATTTAACAAGTTCATCCTTCGGTAAAATTCAAAAACATCAAACACAAAACCTCCTCATGAACTCATTATCACAGGAAAAGGTGAATTAAATGTATGAATTATATTTAATTATATGAATAGATGACAGAACTAACTATTAATGACCTGAAATTACATTAATTTGAACGATTATTAGTAATTTATTGGAATACAGTTAACACGACCTGCACAAAACTATAACTAACTGACAAATGAAATAAAAAAAAGTCAAATAAATATTAAATAAAAGTCCAAGCAGGCTTTAAACAGCTTGTGTGCACATAAACTACATCGGTCAGGACTCCAGATCTTAATTTTTACAATAAACGATGCATGAGATTCACTTTTAACGCTTCCAATCAGTTATCAAAGTTGGAGACTTCTCAGTTATTTTATCCCATTAAACACAGAAAAAATCAGATCAAACACATCAGCATCATCTGCTCTTGTGTTCTGAAGCATCTCTGAATTATATCTTTCACCAAATCACATTCCACATAATCTCCTTTTGACAATTTATGTAACTAAGATGAGATACGTAGGGAATATAATTAACAGCTGAGATATTTTTCGCTTCCATTAACTGAGGCTCCCTCAGGGAGTCCCGCCTCCCACTTTGATCTAAATTGATCCTGTTTAAGCTCAGTTTTATGTCGTGAGAAGCTTTAAATCGCCGAACGTTGACGTGGAATCTCCACGTCGAAGTATAACGAGAGGAAAAACACCAGCGAGCACGGACGACGGAGACAAACGAGGCTTCTTATCACAAGTTGACATCAACAGTTTACGTGTGTGCAGCAGAGAGGAAGGCAGTGAGCTCCGACAGAAAGATCGGGTTAAAAAAAAAAACAGAAAAAACAGATCCGCAGTCGTCTGTGTGAGGATCCATGCACTCAAACACAAACATGCTGAACGTTTCAGAGCTGCAAAACACAAAACTCCCAAAACTCCACCTCCAGGGTCATGCTACGTATCAGTAACACGTTGAAAATACAAACTCAGCAGAGGAATATTTTAAAGATGGAGTCTTCTCCAGGTTTGGGATGTATTAAAGCCTGTTAAATCGTCTAAATTCAAGGTTTACTTGTTCTTTAGAGGTCGTGAGGCCTTATATCGCCTCATATATTGGTGTGTTGAGTTTCTACTTTCAACATTTTCTTCTTGTTAAAACACCCAGGTGAAAAAAAGCTTTCAGTCCGTCCTGAATCAGAGCTCATTTAAAGGATCGTTCCAATGATTTTCTATAATTTCCTTAGCATTTGGATCCGAACCAACAATGAACTGACATACTAATGAGAATCGTGTGCTTTTTAGTCCTGATGTGGCTTCTACCAGGTTCCAAAGGTTGAGATGTGTAGAAGAGCCAGTGAAGAGCCATGGGAAAGGGTTTCTCATGTTAGAAATTCACAAAATAACTCTAGTACCGTTTCTAAAACTCTTCATGATGAAGGAACCTGTAACAACGAAGGTCTACGACACCAAAGAAGAAGAACATTTTTACAAATGAGAGTTTGGACCAAGGTCTGAACCAAAGGTCAAGGTTCGCAGAGAACATATACATATCTGGGTTGTCTACCTTTGATTGGTTGGTAGAGGGGTTAGCGCTGTTGGCTCAAAGCAAGAAGGTCGCAGGTTCAAGACCTCCTTGGTCCTGGGTCTGGGACCTTTCTGCATGTTCTCCACAGTCCAAAAACATGCTGAGGTTAATTGGCGACTCTAAATTGCCCGCAGGTGTGAATGGTGTGTGTGCCCCATGATTGGCTGGCGACCATCTGGGGTGTATCCCTGCCTCTCGTCGTAGTGCGCTGGGATTGGCTCCAGCAGATCATGTGACCCTAATGAGGAATAAGCAGGTATAGAAGATGAGTTTGGACCAAGGTCTGAACCAACCCTCAAGGTTCGCAGAGAACAAAAGACCTTTACATGACATATCTGGGTTGTCTACCGGTATTTGACATTGATTGGTTGGTAGAGGAGTTAGCGCTGTTGCCTCACAGCAAGAAGGT
Source organism: Lepturacanthus savala (assembly GCA_030544235.1). Taxonomy (NCBI): domain Eukaryota; kingdom Metazoa; phylum Chordata; class Actinopteri; order Scombriformes; family Trichiuridae; genus Lepturacanthus; species Lepturacanthus savala. Next base: position 21,006,786 of record CM060474.1, read on the forward strand.
CGCAGGTTCAAGACCTCCTTGGTCCTGGGTCTGGGACCTTTCTGCATGTTCTCCACAGTCTCCAAATGGTTCTCCACAGTCCAAAAAATCAATCAATCATCAATGCTGAGGTTAATTGGTGACTCTAAATTGCCAGTAGGTGTGAGTGTGTGAGTAAATGGTGTGTGTGCCCCACGATTGGCTGGCGACCATCTGGGGTGTATCCCTGCCTCTCACCGTATTGTCCTGGGATTGGCTCCAGCAGACCACGTGACCCTAATGAGGAATAAGCAGGTATAGAAGATGAGATGAGGTGAGTTTGGACCAAGGTCTGAACCAAAGTTCAAGGTTTACAGAGAACAACAGACCTTTACGTGACATATCTGGGTACCTATATTTGACATTGGTTGGTAGAGGGGCAACACGGTGGTGCAGAGGTTAGCGCTGTTGGCTCACAGCAAGAAGGTCACAGGTTCAAGACCTCCTTGGTCCATGTTCTCCACAGTCTCCAAATGGTTAATTGGTGACTCTAAATTGCCCGCAGGTGTGAATGGTGTGTGTGCCCCATGATTGGCTGGCGACCATCTGGGGTGTATCCCTGCCTCTGGCCGTAATGCGCTGGGATTGGCTCCAGCAGATCATGTGACCCTAATGAGTAATAAGCAGGTATAGAAGAGTTGGTTGGTAGAGGCATGTATTTGATGTTGGGGGTTTTTGAGGTCTGTCCTTGTCTTGGGTTCCTGTTCTGTCTCTCTCATCCCTGGAAAGTTTTCACCAGTATTCGTTTTTATCACATCATTGGACATATATCAATTTAAAACTTGGGTCTCCTCCTCTCCTGCAGTAATTCTGGCTCAATCTAGATAGATGTGAAAACACTGTATGATCCATCAGCTTTGAAACACAGTAGATCGGTTCTTTGTTGGTTTGGATCCAAAACCTGAAGGAAACTTACCAGAATGATTCTTTAAACAGAGACAGATGAGAAGATGGTTAAACTGCACATCCCAACAACTCCCAAACTATCTCACTGTTCATACCTTTATCTTGTTTATTACACACAGGTAGAAATAAAACAGAATGAGACATAGTGATGGTATGAACAGTTAGTGCTGGTTAGCATAACTGCTACTCCTTCAAAAGAGTGAAAGTCTGAGGGAATCAAAGACTTTCCAGTTTGTCAGAGGGGAGTTTTAAGTGATGACATACATGTAATGATGTCTTTTACAGAAACATGGGTTAGCATAGCTTTTCTCTTTAATGCTAACACTGTACATAGGCTGAGGGCAAGCTGAAAATCCAGTTAGCATTAATGCTAGTTTGTGCTTTTTTTGTAGTTTAGGATCCATTTAAATTTGAGTCTTTGTGTTAAGCTTCAAGATTTTAACCCCAGCTGATTCTTGAATCAATTAACTTAAATCAAGTTCAACCAGCTTCATTGATAAGACTTGATGTAGCGAGGCTAGCTGTTCCCACCTGCTTCCTGTCGTTGTGCTAAGCTAAATAAAACATGTTTCCGAGCTAGATATCCATGTTCTCATCTGACTCTGCTACCAAGCTCCCAAAATGTCCTTAAACTACCTTTACTCTTTGTATTTTAAGACATCAAATTCGAAGACGTACAAGATTGGAAAAATAGCAATGTGATATTTAAACGTGTCTCGGGAAGAGAACAGTCCTCAGCCGAGCTGCTACCAGACCGTCTGTTCCTCCGGCTGCTGGAAGGGAAATTCTTTCCGGAGAGAAAAGAGAAAGAAGAACGTAATCCAAGGCCAGGTGAGCTGAGTTCGAGTGTGTTCAGAGCGATGTTTTCCGTCCACCGTAGGTCTGAAGTCTTCAAGTTGACCCGTCGCTTCGTCGCAGGTCGTCCAAACCCGGTGAGTCCTTGTTGGTGCGGGGGCCGTCGACCCCTGACCCTGTCGTCCTCCGGCCGGGGCGGGTTGTGCTTCTTAATCGGCGGAGTCTAGAGCGCGGACACCCGGACGACATTGGCCTGGGAGTAGTCGGCGGAGCTCGCTGATTCGTCGCCTTCGGGCGTGGTGCCGGGCGGCGTCGGCAGGCTGATGGTAGCGGCGGCGGCGATGAACGGTTGCTCACAGTTCAGGGGAACTGTCTCCTCGAATTTGGCGTTCAGACTGGAGCGACTACAGAGGAACAAAGAGAGAAAGAGAGGTAGGGAATTTACAATAAACTGAACTAGGATAGAAACATACTTTTCCTGTATCGTTTAACAACCTGGGCATGTTACCGTTATCATCTGTTGGGTGATAGTGCTGGGATTTCCTGAGGGTCTGTGAACACATCTTGGAGTAAGACCTGTGTTAGCGTCAGGAATAAAGTAGGAGCTAAACCGGCTAACGTCTTAGCGTGTGGTTTTTGAGAAACGGGACAACAGAACATTGAATTGTAGTGAAAGCGCTGGGAAGCAACAGGAGGAGGAGCTGTGATATGGAGCTTTACACTGATATTAAAGTGCTGCTGCAGGACAGAGCTATGGGAACTTTTTATATTTGTCTTTGGCATAAACACCTTTATTATACAGTAGACAGACAGCAGATGCTCTAGCCCTACACCACCACAGCACATGAGCGATTTAAACCTTTAATGATAATAATGAGGTTTTGAATAAACACTACTGTGCCATGACTAGCTATATTATATAATACTGCTATATATTCAGTTTTTCCCCCTGTTTTCCAATGCTTCTCACATATCAGCAAACAAAGAGGTAACATCAGCTTCTCTAAATCCATTTCTGCTGTTTCAGCTTCATTTCCAGAACAGTCAAATACTCTTTGGACCATCTGGATGGAGAAATATTCTTTGTGCTGAATGACGTCCAGGTAGCTGCGGGGCTGCCATCTTTGATCCAGAAACGGAGTCACAACTTAGCTAAACGTCTTTATTTTTAAGCATTCAGACTATTTTTTCCGTCCAGATGACGTAAAGAGTTTTTTTTTTTTTTTTTTTTTTTTAGGATTCTGCTGTCAGAACAACAGGAAGCGTTTTTTAAACAATGTTCTGGGTTAACGAGCTTTTAGAGAATGTGGAGCAGCTCCACAGATTCACTGCAGCGTCTCCAAAATAGACCAAAACAGCGGCTGTGATAAACAATTTTAAAGCAGACGCTGGTAAAACCTCCTCCGCTGACATTGCAGGACGCACTTTTATACCGCATTAAAGGTCACGGAAGGAGGCTGTAAATATATTTATCATAAGTGAAGGTAAAACTGCTATTTAAGACTATTTAAATGCATGTAGCATCTGCCGTGGTCTGCTAACACGTAGGGAAGCAGCAGAGACTCACACAGAAGTCTGGGCTCCCAGCTGTCCATGTTCAGGAGAGAGTTCCCAGACCTCCCACAGCCTCCCACAGCTGGACATACTCTGGATTCCTGCTCACTGACTCAACACGGGAACACACGGTCACATGATCTCCGCTGGCATGTGTTTATATACAGTCTGTCCCTGCCTCCCGTGCAGCTCACTTTATCACTTCCCGTTATATTGTCCAGATTTTAATGCCCGTCGGGGTGAAGCTGGTTCTGCTGGAAAGGAATAAGAAAACCTCTAAAACCTCCTCAAGGTTCATTTCAACCACCTTAATGATCTGTAAAGGACCTCTGAAACACAGGAAACTAGAAGTTCTTCTTCTGTCATCTGCTACTTCCTCTGTAACCCATTGCAAAAATGGTATGCCCAAGTTGTATGTAGCACAGTTCCCACATGTCACATGTTGTTCTAAAGCCTCGGCTATTGGCTATCAGATGGTGGATGGGAATTTTCCATTGTGTTGCACTGCTGTCCATCAAACCAAAATTGGTCAAAGTTTTGGCTTTCAAACTGGATATCTCCTTGAACCCATGCTTCCATTGGTTCATGCATGGTGTCAATCAATCGGAAACAACTTTGAGACCATAATTGTTGCCTTATTTGTGCCTAGAAACCAACAACTGAAGTGTAGTATTGCCATAAATGCCTCCTCTACCACTCACCATAGTGTGTCTTAAGAGGTTATTATTCAAACCTCATCAATAAAATGTAAAACCCTCCTCGACGACTCTTTAATTCTGTTTCAACCTTCACAGACAATCTCTTCACAAGTACTTCTACAACGTCTTTGTCTAAACACCTTAAGGACTCCTCTGATGTCTGTGATTCCCAGGACTTGTCAAGGATCTTTGATACCTCTTCAAAGACTCACGAAACCTTTTGAAGGAGCTCTGATACACTACCGTTCAAAAGTTTGGGGTCACCCAGGCAATTTTGTGTTTTCCACGAAAAGTCTCACTTTTATTTACCACCATGAGTTGTAAAAGGAATAGAAAATATAGTCAAGACATTGAGAAGGTTAGAAATAATGATTTGCATTTGAAATATTTCCTTAAAATTTCGAAGGAAGGTCAGTTTTTTAGCTTCTCTAAGCAGCTAAACTGTTTCCAGCTGTGCTAACATGATAGCATCAAGGGTTTCCTCTATACATCTATGTAGATATTGGACATTTGCAGCTAAAATAGTCATTTACCACATTAGCAATGTATAGAGTGCATTTCTGATTAGTTTAAAGTTATTTTCATTGAAAAAAACAATGTTTTTATTTAAAATATAAGGAAATTTCTAAGTGACCCCACTACTTCTACAACATCTTTAACCCCGTGGAGACCCTTGACGTGACGGCGCGTCAAAATCACATGACAGGTCTCGGCCATCGTAGCTGGAAGACGCAGCCTCGCAGAGTCTCCGTTTTAACTCTTGTTGAAAGTGCGGACCACAAACTTTACATCGGTCCATAAATTGTGTTGATAGGCCGAGTAAAACCAGAGCTGTGATAAGTTATTTACGCCATACTTTCGTGCATATTTTCGATCGGTATGATATGCTATTATATGATCGGTGACCCATGGCAACCCCCCCATGACAACCCCGTTATACATATTTGTGGTTTTCACAGTAAAAAATCCAACTAAATTTAATAATAACTAACTAACTTACTAACTTAATAATCATCTAAAGGACTCCTCTGTGATTCCCAAGACTCGTCAAGGATCTTTGATGCCTCTTCAAAGACTTGTGAAACCTTTTGAAGGAGCTCTGATAACTTTTAAAACCTCCGCCACCTTCATGAGGAACTTTAAACCCTCTGAGATCAGCAGGACCTCCTCGGGGGACTCACCAACCTCAATGGTCACCATTGAACTACGAAATCCTCCCACCTGTTGGTCAGCGGCCTCTCTCGGATCTGGATGGTGCTGAGCTCCTGCAGGCTGCCCTGCAGACCCGCCGACATGTTGGAGTTGGGGACGTTGAAGCTCTTCCTCTTCCGGCGGGAGCAGCAGGAGGTGAAGCCGTGAGGTGAGGAGGAGGAGGACAGGGAGGAGGTGCGAGACACCTGCTTCACCAGAGTCACCTCCCGGCAGCTCGCCTCGTACGTCTGCTCGTCCACAAAGTCGTGATTCTGAGGCAGAGGTTAACAGATAATATGTCTGAACTGCTGCTAACGAGCTCAGCCGATTGGCTGCTGAAGGAGACTGTTTGACCAATCAGGAGCCTGATGTCATTTCGTTAGTAGACTTGTGAATATCCCCTTGGAATTATGCACGGCACAGTCCAAAACCTTTAGAAAACCACTGTGCAACATCACTTGTGCCTGCAACTCCTTCAAAAAGAGCGAAAGTCTGAGGGAATCAAAGACTTTCCAGTTTGTCACAGGGGAGTTTTAAGTGATGACATACATGTAATGATGACTTTTACAGGAACATGGGTTAGCACAGCTTCTCTCTTTAATGCTAACACTGCAGGGAAAATCCAGTTACCCAGTCATGGTGAGAAAGATTCAGAATAGTTAGAAGATGACGTAGTAATGTCACCTGGATTCATCCTGCTGTTGTTCCACTTAAAGAGCTTAAAGAAATAGAATGTTCCTTTAATTGTGGATATCAACCAGTTAACGAGATTCTATAGTTGTGTGTGTGGGTTTCTTCTCACCGTGGTTTTCTCCAGACAGTTCAGAAGGTGATGATGATGCACCTCGAAGTTGGGGTTGACCTTACACACCAGCGCCTGTCCGGCCTCCTTAGACGCCTTCAGGACAAAAAAACAACATAAAATCACACGTCATTGGAAACGATCCCACCCAGAAACACAAAGAGCATCACACCTGGATGTGAAATGTTTAAAAAACCCATCACCAATGCTGTTAAATGTAAAACAACGCGTTTCTTCATTGGTGAAAAGTTATAGTCACACCCCTATTCCTCAAAGTGGTTTGGTCCAGATGCTGTTTTCCAGTGGGCGGGGCCAGTGGCTAACGGCTAGCTAGTCGCTAGCTACATGGAAGAAACTAATCTCATATATAGAAGCCACTAAGTCATTTATCACACCTCTTTTTTACCATTCTGCTGTTTAAGATCAGGACCTAATGATCGTTAACGAGCTCTAACGATGAAGTTACCATAGCAACAGCAACAAGGGGGAGGAAGATGAAAGATTTTACCAGTTTTTCCCTCATTGATTCATGACCTCATATGTATAAATATAAATAAATATGGAACATTGCTATAACTGCTGTTATTAATTTAAATTCTATTGTTTAAAACATTTGAACATGAGTGTTAATTGTCCTCCCACATCAATAAAACGGGATCTTCGCCCCTGACTGATGGAAACGCATCAATATGCAGGCTGCAGGAGCTGGGAATCCAATCACTGATGTTCTCGGCCACATGTTTGTGTCGTCTCTCTGCGGAATAAACAAAATTCTCCAGCTGAACGGTCACGTGTCGACGTGGAGAGGAAGCGAAGCGCCTTCCTCTCTGCTCTCTCCTGTGGATTCTACACGAGCTGAGACGTCTAAATTAAGAAAAGAAGGCAGGACTTAAGCCGAGCTGTGATCTGCACATGATAAGGACTGACACAGGGGTGTCAAACATGCGGCTCAAGGGCCAGAAGCGGCCCACTAAAGGCTCTAACCCGACCCTGAGATGAAATAAGTCGACACGATTTGTGATTTTCTATGAACAAAAGTCTATGTTTATAGAAAATCCCAAAGTCTACGACTGTCATTTGATATTTGACCCATTTAAACCCAGATGCATCTATTTTCTTCTCTTTTCTTTGCAGGAAATAGCATTTTAACAGTTATTATAGCTACAGCTTCCACAAATATGCCTGTCAATCATCCTCTAGTTATTATTATAAGACACAAAACACACACTTTAGAAAAAAATATAAATATATATAATAAAATAATAAAGTCTACAAGTTTCCCCATAAACAAAAATCTATTTATCCCATGTCCACAATCTAGAGACTTGAATTATTAAATAGATTTATACATGTCAGGGTTGAAAATTATAATAATCTAAATAAAATGACTCTTTCTGGGAGGGTTTGTCTTTGCCATGTTCTCAGGATGGAGGGGACAGGAAGTTGATGAGGTCACATGACAGGAAGCACTTGGAAACTTATATATTTTTTTTAATTTAAGTATAAAATGACATGTATAGACTTAAAGGCTCATAGGCTTCAAAGGGTTAAGGGTCAGTTGACCCACATGAACTCCAGATGGTCTGTAGTTGACCTCTTTCATTCGTTCAAAATGCCATCAATGAGTTTGGAGGAAGTGTTGGAGGTTAAAGGTCATCATCACCTTCTGGGCTCGTCTCTTCTCGGCTCTCTGGCTCTGGTGGTAGATTCGGCTGAAGTTGGAGACGATGACCGGCACCGGCAGAGCGATGACCAGCACGCCGCTCAGCGAGCAAATGGAGCCGACTATCTTCCCTACGATGGTCTTTGGAACCATGTCGCCATATCTGTTGGAAAGAGAAAACAAAACGGTGTCTTTTGTTGTTACATTCATTGAAATGAGCACAAATTAAAGTCTGATCTCTCTTTCTGATCAGCTCTTTTTCCTCCAGAACGACTTCTGGAGACAAACAGCTGCAGCTTTATGACTAAAGGGTGAATCCAGACAGAAACTTGATGTGTAAACTGAACAGACGGAGCTTTTTTTTAACAAGAATCAGCAGAAAACGGAGCCGACGCAGCATCGTGTCCAAGCTGCAGTTCCGGCAGCGTCCACACGGAGGAGCCAGAGATCTGCAGAAGTCGTCGTCACAGGCAGTGAAGCGAGTTCATCTCAAAGTCCTGAATGAAAACTCTTTTTCTGGCCTAGTTTCAGTGCTCTTTGAAACACGTCTCAGTCATGATCAGCGGACACAGATAAATAGAGAGATATTCTCTCTGACGGCCGGCGCTGCCTTCCCAGCATGCTCAGCGCTCAGATCTTCAGATGGAGGAGAGTTCAGTTTGTCTCCATCGGCTCAAATTTAAATCCTACAGCAAAGCTGCAGGAAACTTTGTTCACAAAGGATGATATGACACGACAAAGGACTGTCAACTGACCACTGAGTGACCATCATTTGACCATCAAGTGGCCACTAACACACTATCTATCTACTAACCACTAACTGACCATCTTCTGATCATTAACTGACCAGCATTTGATCCTTAACTACTCACCATCTGACCACAATATGACCACCAACTGACCATCAACTGACCATCAACTGACCACCAACACACCACTATCTGACCACCAACTGACCATCATCTGACCACCAATTGACCATCGTTTGACAACCAACTGACCATCTTCTGATCATTAACTGACCAGCATTTGATCCTGAACTACTCACCATCTGATCACCATATGACCATCAACTGACCATCAACTGACCACCGAATGACCATTAACTGACCACCACCTGACAACCAACTGACCAACATCTGACCATCTTTTGACCAACATTTGACCACCACCTGACCATTATCTGATTATTAAATGACCACTATCTGACCACCATCTGACCACCAAATAACTGACCATCATCTAACGACCGACTGACCATCTTCTGACCACCATCTGGTCCCCAACTGACCATTATCTGATCATCAAATGACCACCAATTGACCTCCAACTGACCATCTTCTGACCACCAATTGACCAACATTTGACCACCAATTGGCCACCAGCTGACCATTATCTGATCATCAAATTACCACCATCTGACCACCAAGTAACTGACCATCATCCAATGACCGACTGACCATCTTCTGATCATCATCTGGCCACCAACTGACCATTATCTGATCATCAAATGACCACTATCTGATCATCAAATGACCACTATCTGACCACCATGTAACTGACCATCATCTAACGACCAACTGACCATCTTCTGACCACCAATTGACCAACATTTGACCACCATCTGACCACCTTCTGATCACCTTCTGACCATCTTCTGACCACCATCTGACCACCATCTGACCACCATCTGACCACCATCTGACCACCTTCTGACCACCATCTGACCACCATCTGACCACCATCTGACCACCATCTGACCATCTTCTGACCACCATCTGACCACCATCTGACCACCTTCTGACCATCTTCTGACCACCATCTGACCACCATCTGACCACCATCTGACCATCTTCTGACAAGACAAAGGACTGTCAACTGACCACTGAGTGACCATCATTTGACCATCAAGTGGCCACTAACACACTATCTATCTACTAACCACTAACTGACCATCTTCTGATCATTAACTGACCAGCATTTGATCCTGAACTACTCACCATCTGACCACCATATGACCATCAACTGACCATCAACTGACCACCGAATGACCATTAACTGACCACCACCTGACAACCAACTGACCAACATCTGACCATCTTTTGACCACCTTCTGACCATCTTCTGACCACCATCTGACCACCATCTGACCACCATCTGACCATCTTCTGACCCAGAGCGGTTACAGTAAGAACCAGAGTTATAGGTTTGTATGAATTAGTGAGTTTTTCCTCCAACACATTAAATGATTGAAGTAATTTCTGCTGTTTTAATGAACTCAAACATTTCAGTGAGAACGGGTTTGTCCTCAGATCCTCCATCAGACCCTGTTTAATCCCTGATTTACTTTTTACTCTTCTTAAAACACAACTTCCTGCTTCTCCTTGAGTTTTTATCTCCTTTGAACTGTCTCTGAGTTCACTTTTTATTATAGTCTGTTTTCCGCCGCCTTTGAAGCTCTTCACATCGAATAACCGCTTTCTGTGTCTTATTTAGGGATTTAACACATTCACTGACCCTTCAGAAGTGGATCCTCACGCCTGCGTCATGATTAACCTGCTGATGCCTTCACGGTCTTTTGAAACAAGAACAGTAATTTATGTTTTCAGCCTTTTTTTCCACCAGCTCTAACTCAATTTCCAATTTTCCTGACAGGACCTGACAAATAAAACAGATAGCGGTAAAGAAAAGTCCGAATCATCATCCGTGTGTTTCGTCGGTTCGGACGTTGATAACTCAGCCGGGGTCTTTCACGTTGCTATGGTTACAGGTTGGGTAGCAGCTGAATTTAGAACAGCTGATTAAACTTGAACCGTTTAATCATTTTTTTTGGCACGACTGCTAGCCAATCAGAAGAGAGAATTCACCCAGGACCCGATATAGATAATATTACAAGGGGAATAAAACATGGACCAGTGGAATTAGCCCATTAAAGCCCATGAGCCTTTAAGTCTATGAAAAAAAAATCTATGACATGAACGTAGACAACTTCCTGTCACATGACGTCATCAACTTCCTGCCAGAAAGAGGTCATTTTATTTAGATTATTATAATTTTCAATAGATCTATTTAAACAATTCTTGGCAGATTTGTGCAAGCAGCAACTATAACAGCCATTAAAATGCTATTTTCTGCAAAGAAAATGGAAAAAATACATATATAACATGACTGTTAGTGACTTAACTGATATAATTATATGCATGAAATATGCATGGGTTAATACATTTAGTATGTAGGTGTATGTGTGTATCAATGTTTATTAAATAGAGGGATCCTCCCCTTCCTGTTTATTTTATTCTATCTCTAATTATAATAAAATTAAAGGGGATGATTTATGGTCTAAAAACAACAGAACACAGGTTGTAATGAGCTGTGCAGCCTGAAGGAGGCGCTGACAGCGTCTAACGAGGGTTAATGATTCCTAATGAGCTGCGGATCCTTGATGAAGGACGCCTGTACTCTGACCGTGTGTGTTTCTAATTCTGTATGCGTGACTGTTATTGTAACACAAACACACACCCTGACAAGGTCGCCGCCTCCGATTGGCTGAGAATTCAGACGCCGCGACTCAAGGTTCGGAGGTTTGAAAGGAAGAGACGGGGCGATCAGTCAATGACACAAACTTTAGCATCACCTTGGAGAGCGTGTCGCCATGACGACGCTGAAACTTCCTCTTCTGCAGATTAGAACAAAGCAGACAGCTGGGAGGTCTGAGGCTGTCACTCACTGCTTGTTAAAAGACAACTTGACTCTTATTCTTGTAGGTTTTTCCATCTTTCCTGCCAGTGGCAATAAGTCAACTACTCTCATTTTAGTTTACAAATGTCCCACGGTTATTTTAGTCTCCAAATGTCACGTGCTTGTTTAGTTTTGAATGCTCATATTGTTGCCTGAATGTCCCATATTTGTTTAAGTCCCTGAACCATGCACATTTAATTTTCAAATGTCCTACAATAATTTTAGTTCCTGAATGTCCCATTCCTAAATATTCCATGCTCATTTTAGTTCCTGAAGGTCCTCAATTAGTTCTCAATTGTCCCATGTTTTTTTAGTTCACAAACGTCCCACACACATTTTAGTTCCCGAATGCCCCACAATATTTTTAATTCTCCAATGCCCCATGCTTATTTTAATACCTAAATGTCCCACATTCATTTTGGTTCCTGAATGTCCCATAATCGTTTTAGTTCCCAAATGTCCCATTACTAAATATCCCATCCTGATTTTAGTTCCTGAATGTCCCATGCTCAATTTTGTTCTCGAAAGTTCCATGTTTTTTTAGTTTGCAAATGTCCCACGTTCATTTTAGTGCCCGAACATCCCACGTTCATTTTAGTTCCCGAATTTCCCATATTCGTTTTAGTTCCTGAATGTCCCATTACTAAATATCCCATGCTCATTTCAGTTCCCTAATGTCCAACGTTAATTTTAGTTCCGAATGTCCCACAAACCTTTTAGTTCCCAAACGTCCCACATTCATTTTAGTTCCCAAATGTCCCATATACGTTTTAGTTCCTGAATGTCCCATTACTAAATATCCCATGCTCATTTTAGTTCCCTAATGTCGAACGTTAATTTTAGTTCCGAATGTCCCATACACCTTCTAGTTCCCAAACGTCCCACATTCATTTTAGTTCCCAAATGTCCCACATTCATTTTAGTTCCTGAATGTCCCATTACTAAATATCCCATGCTCATTTTACTTCTTGAATGTCCCACACTCCTTCTAGTTCCCAAATGTCCCATGCTCATTTAGTTCCCAAATGTCCAACGCTCATTTTAGTTTCCAAGTGTCCTAGTCCCAAATGTCCCATATTCGTTTTAGTTCCTGAATGTCCCATTACTAAATATCCCATGCTCATTTTAGTTCCCTAATGTCCAACACTAATTTTAATGCCTGAATGTCCCACACTCCTTTTAGTTCTCAAATGTCCAACGCTCATTTTAGTTTCCAAGTGTCCTTGTCCCAAATGTCCCATGCTCATTTTTGTTCTCAATTGTCCCGCACTCATTTTAATTCCCAAATGTCCCATGTTCATTTTAGTTCCTGAATGTCCTTCACTCATTTTAATGCCTGAACGTCCCACAATCATTTTAGCTCCTGAATGTCCCCCACTCATTTTTATTCCCCAATGTCTAATTTTCATTTTCGTTCCTAAATGTCTCTCACTCAATTTAACTCCAGAGCGTCCCATGTTCATTTTAATGCCTTAATGTCCTCCTCTCATTTTAGTTCACATTTGTCCTATCTGCTCTTTCATTGATTAAAAATAGTTTTAAAAAAGGGACAATTAAGAATGAAGTTTGATTTAAGGAAAACATGAATATACGAACTGAAAATGAGTAAAAGCTGTGGGAGCATTTCCTCTGCTCCTTCAGAATTAAAGCCCCATAAAGCTGATGAGAGGTTAGTCTTAGACGTGACGGGCTTTTAATCTGTTAATGATGTGATGATGTGATGGAGTCTATTAAGAGTCGCGGCTCAGAGAAGCTGATTGGCTGAAGGGTAATGGCGTTAATGACTGAGTGGGTCGAATTAAGTGACTTCAGCAGTTTGATGGAGCGACAAGATCCGGCTCGGTGTCTTCACCGTCTTTTGTTTCAGCAGGAAATAACGAAATGAGTCGCACATAAATCTTTAAAGGGTTACTTCAGTTTACTGTCCTGAAAACGATTTATTTAATTAGCATTTAACGCAACCTAATGATTTACTTATGCATATGAATGTGTTTGCAGTCGGAACATGTTTCAGTCATTTTGCTGCAGAGATGATGCGCTGAACTTTCCTCTAAATCACCTTCATCATCAGGTAACACACACACACACACACGCACACACACACACACAGGTTTTATTGAGCACATGAGCTCCACAGAGAGTCGTGTGTGTGTTAGATCGTCCTCTGTCAAAACAGATATCGACTCTTGATGCAGCCGTCAGCATATTAGCGTCCCGACGGATTCACGAGTAATAAACTAATCATCAAACACTTAAAACTCGAATGTCCCACACTTATTTTAGTTCTTGAATGTCCCATTTGCAAATGTCCCATGTTCATTTTAGTTCCTGAATGTCCCACACTTATTTTAGTACCCAAATGTCCCATGTTCATTTAGTTCTTGAATGTCCCACATTCATTTTAGTTCTTGAATGTCCCATGTTCATTTTAGTTCCCTAATATCCCACACTCATTTTAGTTCTTGAATGTCTCACACTCATTCTATTTACTTAATGTCCCATGTTCATTTTAGTTCCCAAATGTCCCACACTTATTTTAGTCTCCAAATGTCTCACGCTCATTTAGTTTTCAAACGTCCTTGCTCATTTTAGTTCCCAAATGTTCATTTTAATTCTTGAATGTCCCACACTCATTTTTGTTCTTGAATGTCCCATGTTCATTTTAGTTCCCTAATATCCCGCACTCATTTTAGTTCTTGAATGTCCCACATTCATTTTAGTTCTTGAATGCCCCATGTTCATTTTAGTTCCCTAATATCCCACACTCATTTTAGTTCTTGAATGTCCCATGTTCATTTTAGTTCCCTAATGTCCCACATTCATTTTAGTTCTTGAATGTCCCATGTTCATTTTAGTTCCCTAATATCCCACACTCATTTTAGTTCTTGAATGTCCCATGTTCATTTTAGTTCCCTAATGTCCCACACTCATTTTAGTTCTTGAATGTCCCATGTTCATTTTAGTTCCCTAATGTCCCACATTCATTTTAGTTCTTGAATGCCCCATGTTCATTTTAGTTCCCTAATGTCCCACACTCATTTTAGTTCTTGAATGTCCCATGTTCATTTTAGTTCCCTAATATCCCACACTCATTTTAGTTCTTGAATGTCCTACATTTATTTTAGTTCATGAATGTCCCATTCCAAAATGTCCTATGTTCATTTTAGTTTCCGAATGTCCCTCATTCATTTTAATGCCTGAAGATCCCACTCTCACCTTAGTTCTTGAACGTCTCACACTCATTTTAATTACACAATGTCCCGTGTTCATTATAGTTCCTGAATGTCCCACGCTTATTTCAGTGCCTGAATGTCCCGTGCTTATTTTAGTTCTCCAATGTCCCACGTTCATTTTAGTTACTGAATGTCCCATTCCCAAATGTCCCACGCTCTTTTTATTTCTAGAAAGTCTTGAATTTTCAAACTTCAATAGCCGATTTTCTACTTTGAACTTTTAGTTCCCAGAACGCCTGACGCTCGTTTCAGTCCCTGAACGCCCCACGCTCGGTTAAGTCCCAGAACAGAAAACTTTACTTGAATCTGCTGAACTAAAGGAGAAATCGTTGCCTTTTGTTGTTCTCTGTTATTTATATCCTTAATAATTATAATCTCTAACCACACTTCCCCCGTGCTGATAGATGACAGACTAAATATATTAATAAACTCATATTTATTCAATAAAAATATAAAATCGGTGTTTCTTTTGCCGTTTAATGATTTGTTCAGTGTTTCGCATCAGGTAATTGTTTCTGTAATGAGGGTTTGTAAGGTGGTTAACATCATTATCATTATATCACACCTGGTTGGTTGTTTGATGTGTGTGTGTGTGTGTGTGTGTGTGTGTGTGTGTGTGTGTGTGGACATCATGTTTAATGTCTCGTGAAGTGAACTCTTGTGACATTGACCGCTCGCTGTATCTGAAACATTTAGGCGGAACGCCGCCTCCAACATTAGCATTGAAGTGGTTTGACAAATAGCTCACACACACACCTGACACACACACCGTATTTGTTTATCTATCTTAGTGGGGACATTGACCTGAAAGATTTTTTTTGGAGCTGAAACTACATTAACCTTCAAAAGTTTTGGATCATCCAGATAATATTGTGTTTTCCATGAAAATCTACCCAAGACAAGGTTAGAAATAATGATTGATATTTGAAATTATATAAACTTTGTACCATTAAAACACTGATAGTTGCTAGAAATGGGCCTCTATACACCTTTGTAGCTATTGATGCACCAAAAAACAGACATTTGCATTTCATATGTGCAACATTTAAATGGTAATAAATGTCTATCTTATGTAGAAAGGGTGGTCCCCACTGTGTAGGTCCCCACAGAGTCACACAAACAAGTAAGTGTGTGTGGGATGTTAGTTGTAAATGGGTTATATTCATTATTAACACCATCTGGTTACAACAGGCTACAAACAGACTAAAACCTGGAAGGACAATCACCTCCGTTAGTTTGACCTCTGACCTCAGGACAGACAGGCAGCTCAGAGGACGTCCATGGCTAAATTGGTACACGTTAACCCTCATGTTGTGTTTGTGGGGTTCAATTTAATCAGATTCACAGAAGATTCCACGACTTTATGATGATTCTTAATGGAAAGGTCAAATTTGGGTAAAGGTGTTAAGGACGTTTTGCTCAGACTCGTCTGTGTTTTCGGTTTCAATCCACATGAAATGTTTGTTTCCACCCACTCGTGAATATCAGCAGATAAACAGTCGCTGCCATAAACGGTTGCAGACAAAGTGAGATGACGTCACCAGAAGATCGTCAGTCACACCTTTTCTATTTGTGGCCTCGCTGTGATTCAACTGTATTTATTCTATCTCTCACTGTGTGGGTTACAATCTACAATAATATGTCCTACGTGTCATTTATTCCCTTCTAGACACAGACAGAGGAGCCTCTATTGCATTAAATATTACCTGAAAAGTGTTTTAACATCAAAATTTATACTTTTTGGCTGCTCACATGTCAAATGTCCATAAGCAATAGGGATATCCTGGTCATGTGACCTCATAAATTGCATGTCCTTCAAAATAAAAGCCCCCTTTTCACACCTAACTGTAGAAACACAGATGTTATATCACAGCTTTTTAGAAAAATGATAATTATTGCCATATGGTATCGCTAATAGTCAGAACACATGATGCTACTTTAGCCTGGGTCCATTATTTCACTAACTGAGTGTTTGAGGCTCTAGTAGATTCTATGAACAACACGTGGAGCCTCAGTTCAGAAGAATCAGTGCGTGGAGAAGCTAAGATAGCTGCTAGATCTCTGGTCCAAGGCCAAGAAACAGAAACCACCGCATGAAGGCTAAAAATGGACGTAAAGGACATATATATGTGTGTGTTTTACATAAACTGAAGGTTGAATGACGATAAAAACAACCTTCCTCTGATCATCAGGGAATAAACTGAGCCGGTTTACCTTCAGGAACCAGCAGGGGGCCCTGACACACAGCTGCTACCCGCAAACCACATGAACCACCACTGGAAACATCACTCATTCATCAGATTTACATCTGCAAGGTCAATAACCTCGAACCTGCGGTGAAACACGACTCTGGTTTGTCTCTTCTTCTATAAACTGGACTGAATTGAACATTGAAGCTGTATGACCTCATTTTTATCAGGTAATTAACCCATTAATGTCACCATCTTCACATTTTGAATTAAATATAACCTAATTAAAGTGTCACTTAACATTCTGCCCCACGAGCTTTGGATTATTAACCCTTTGTTTTCCTTCTGAGATGCATTATGACTTCATTATTATCAGATTATCTTTAATACGCATGTTCCCGCTGAGTTGGAGGATTATACACAATATTATTAACATGTTCCCAATGTTATTTTCCAACGTTTATCCTCCAACATTTAAATAAGCCCATTTTCTCTCGGGTCATTATCCCAGCAGCCTGGTTAAAGATGGACCTCATTTATCTCTGTTTCCACCTCGCTCACATTCATCCACAGACAAACACCAATTAGGAAGCAGCTGTGGCGCCTGAGCAGCAGAAGAAGAAGCGAGAGAGGATGCAAATGTACAGCTGGACTCAAATCAACCAGAGAACATACAGATAGTATGATCTGTTCCACCACGAGCCTCCAGAACAGCTTTGGTTTGTTTTTTCACAGGTTCTATAGCTATAATGGAGGAATAGTGTCCTCCTAAAACATATCCTGTAGAACCATTACCTGGACATAGCAGAAGAACATCCTAGAAGACTGTGGAACCATCTAAAATACCCATAAAACAGAGCTTCATTTGGGTATGCCATGCCTCGTCTATAGTAGACACATTTTCAATCATAATTAGGAGTTTTAAAGTTAAATAAACATCAGAGATGTGTCCAGAGTCCTGGTTGTGTAGGGGTGTCCAGGTCAATATGACTGAAGCTTGTTGGGTTTGTGTTCCACATATTTTTTGAGCATTTTCAAAGCAAAACCGAGGTTTGACGCCATTGAGACCATTTATAACCATTAAAAGACACTTGCCTGCAGCATATTTGTCCACTCACATGTTAGGAGTGTTAAAAATATCCCTTTGAGATGCATTTAGAACAGATAAAAATATGCTATTATTTGGCAGGTAGCTCAATCTGAAGGCTGATATTATGCGTTAAGAGTGATTATTAACCCGTTAAACACCGGGGCCCTGAGATTGCTTCACTAATCATGTACAAATATAGTGAAGCTATACATCAAATTAAACAGGAGAAACTCCACTACAAGCACATATAAGTCATATTTACACACACCAAACACAACTCCAACACCAAGCTAATTAATTAACAAATATGAAAATCGGTATACGATCATAAAGCCAACCCACTCTCCACATTTTGATGGCTAGCGCTCTGATACTTCATGTTACACAAACACATGACATCTCATATGAAAGCTGAGACTGTGACGAGTCCAACGGTACCATCAGTGTAGCTTTATGACAAAAACTCAGTAAACTAGCAGCCAAAAAACACTACAGTAAAAAGTCGCTTGTTTGAAGCGACTAACAAAAAATGTGTTTTTTTGTTGCTGTTTTTGGATGAAAATTTTTATTTCAGATCAATAAATGGTCGTTTTTTATTCCAGAGACATACGCTACTGACTATGGGTATGTCCTAAACCTAAAAAAAGGCTGGAGGTCCAAGGGGTTAATAGTCTATATCTTGATTTTGCTCTCAAATCATTTAAATTTGCAATTTTCTCATTTTTCTAACCCTAAGCCCTGACTCTCCTAGGAGGTTGTGTCTCTTGCACTAAAATGAAAAGGCATCACTGCCCTAAATGGTCCTAGATGACCTCTTAAACCTCTTACACCAGCACTCAGACCACACGTAGAACCTGCTGAAGGACCCTCAGAAGACCCTGAAGGACAAACAGCGAGCATTAAAACCCTCTTGAAACCTTTCACTGGACCTTGGAGCCAGCTGATACTATCACCTCCAACAATCAGTGCACATCAACCTTTAAAGAAAGCTAGAACCTCTTTAATAACCACAAGACGCATCTACAAGAACCCAACCAGCATTGGAATGGTCTCTAGAACCTTCTCAATGACCCCATGATGAAAGGTCACCTGGTCCAATGGTCCAGTAGAATCCAGGAGAAGCACATAAATCTCCAGAACCTTCTACGTCAACTGTTAATTGCTGCACGTACACACAGTGACCTGTTCTGTTCCCTCCAGTCGAGAACAGAAAGTCATCTTGTAGTTTTTTTCTCAGGGAGTTTAGCTGTGATCTGGGTTCAGGTGTGTCAGGAAGTGATTTAACAGCAGCTTCAGCTCTTATCAGACGGAGAGACTCCTCCGTCCTTGCTGTCCTCCCCCCTCCATCTTTACATAATTAATCCTGCCTCCGTCCTGCAGAGAGATAAGAACTTCCTCCTTCATCTGTCTCTATCAGACCGAAACTAGCAGCTCTGAGATTATCTCACTTCACACTTCTTAATTACAAACTCACACTTCAATTATCCAGATGGAGACGCTCTAACCTCTGCTCAGAGGTCAGAGGGAATCTGATCCGTGGCAAAATTAAACACAGTAGTCAGTTCACAGAACGTGATGTAATGAGTCACTGGTAATGGCACGGCGTGTTTTTATTTATCATTAGTGTGAGAATTGAGCTGCTTCTGAGATTAAAGGGAAAACGTGGAGTCTGTGTGAGGACAGTGATGATGATGATGATGATGATGATGATGATGATGATCTGCAGCTGTTTATAAAAACAGAGCGAAGCTTTAACTTCTCTCAGCTCGATCAATGACGTCACAGCAGGAGTTGACCTTAGACTAGTGAGACTAGCAGTAGTGAAACTAGTTAGAGAGACTAGTGTAAGTGATACTAGTATTAGTGGGACTAGAGTTAATGAGACGAGTATTAATGAGAATAGTGTTAGTGGACTAACACTAGTGTTACTAATAATAAAGTGTCACTAAACCAATGATCACTTATACTAGATTAGTGAAACCAGAGTTAGTGAAACCAGAGTTAGAGACACTTATTGTTATAGAGACTAGTGTTGGTGAGTATAGAGTTACTGAGACCAGAGTTATTGGGTCTAGACTTAGTGGGACTCGTGTTAGTGAGACTAGAGTTACACTAGTGTAAGAGTTAATGAGATTAGTGTTACTGAGACCAGGGGTAGTGAGACTTGTGTAAGTGAGACTAGATTTAGTGACACCTATTAATGTTAGTGAGACTAGTGTTAGTGAGACTACAGTTAGTGACACTAGTGTTAGTAGTGTTAATAAGTATAGAGTTAATGAGACTAGAGTTAGTGAGACTAGAGTTAGTGACACTAACATTACACGGATACTAGTCTCATTAACTCTATACTCACTAACTCCAGTCTCACTGATACTAGTCTGACTAACACTAGTGCTAGTAGTGGTAGAGAGACTAGTGTTAGTATTAGAACACTAAAGTTAATGAGACTAGAGTTAGTGACGCTAGAGTTAGAGAGACTGGTGGTACTGAGACTAAAGTTAGTGAGACTAGATTAATGAGGCCAGTTAGTGGGATTAGAGTTAGTAAAACTAGTACTAGTGAGACTAGTTTTAGTGAGATTAGGGTTGAGACCAGAGTTAGTGACACTATATTTACTAACTCTAGTCTCACTGATACTAGTCTGACTAACACTAGTGTTAGTAGTGGTAGAGAGACTAGTTTTAGTAAAATTAGGGTTGAGACCAGAGTTAGTGACACTAACGTTACTAACACAGGTCTCACTAACTAGTCTCATTAACCTTATACTCACTAATTGTAGTCTCACTAAAACTAGTCTCACTAACTCTGGTCTCACTAATACTAGTGTTAGTAGTGGTAGAGAGACTAGTGTTAGTGAGACCAGACTTAATGATACTAAAGTTAATGACACTGAAGTTATTGAGACTAGAGTTAGTGAGACTAGTATTAGTGAGATTAGGGTTGAGACCAGAGTTAGTGACACTAGTGTTACTAACACAGGTCTCACTAACTAGTCTCATTAACATTATACTCACTAATTGTAGTCTCAATAAAACGAGTCTCACTAACTCTGGTCTCACTAATTCTAGTGTTAGTAGTGGTAGAGAGACTAGTATTAGTATTATAACACTAAAGTTAATGAGACTAGTGTTAGTGAGACACTAACATTACTAACACAGGTCTCACTAACTAGTCTCACTTATACTAGTCTCATTAACTTTATACTCACTAATTGTAGTCTCACTGAAACTAGTCTCACTAACTCTAGTGTTAGTAGTGGTAGAGAGACTAGTTTTAGTGAGACTAGACTTAATGACACTAAAGTTAGTGAGACCAGATCTAATGAGACTAGTGTTAGTGAGACCAGATCTAATGAGACTAGTATTAGTGGGACCAGGTCTAATGAGACTAGTATTAGTGGGACCAGATTTAATGACACTAAAGTTAATGAGACTAGTGTTAGTGGGACCAGATTTAATGAGACTAGTGTTAGTGAGACCAGATATAATGACACTAAAGTTAATGAGACTAGTGTTAGTGGGACCAGATTTAATGAGACTAAAGTTAATGAGACTAGTGTTAGTGGGACCAGATTTAATGAGACTAGTGTTAGTGGGACCAGATTTAATGACACTAAAGTTAATGAGACTAGTGTTAGTGGGACCAGATTTAATGAGACTAGTGTTAGTGGGACCAGATTTAATGACACTAAAGTTAATGAGACTAGTATTAGTGGGACCAGATTTAATGACACTAAAGTTAATGAGACTAGTATTAGTGGGACCAGATTTAATGACACTAAAGTTAATGAGACTAGTATTAGTGGGACCAGATTTAATGAGACTAGTGTTAGTGGGACCAGATTTAATGACACTAAAGTTAATGAGACTAGTGTTAGTGGGACCAGATTTAATGAGACTAAAGTTAATGAGACTAGTGTTAGTGGGACCAGATTTAATGAGACTAGTGTTAGTGGGACCAGATTTAATGACACTAAAGTTAATGAGACTAGTGTTAGTGGGACCAGATTTAATGAGACTAGTGTTAGTGGGACCAGATTTAATGACACTAAAGTTAATGAGACTAGTATTAGTGGGACCAGATTTAATGACACTAAAGTTAATGAGACTAGTATTAGTGGGACCAGATTTAATGACACTAAAGTTAATGAGACTAGTATTAGTGGGACCAGATTTAATGAGACTAGTGTTAGTGAGACCAGATCTAATGAGACTAGTGTTAGTGGGACCAGATTTAATGAGACTAGTGTTAGTGAGACCAGATTTAATGAGACTAGTGTTAGTGAGACCAGATCTAATGAGACTAGTGTTAGTGGGACCAGATTTAATGAGACTAGTGTTAGTGGGACCAGATCTAATGAGACTAGTATTAGTGGGACCAGATTTAATGAGACTAGTGTTAGTGGGACCAGGTCTAATGAGACTAGTATTAGTGGGACCAGATCTAATAAGACTAGTGTTAGTGGGACCAGATCTAATGAGACTAGTATTAGTGAGACCAGATTTAATGAAACTAGTGTTAGTGAGACCAGATTTAATGAGACTAGTATTAGTGGGACCAGATTTAATGAGACTAGTGTTAGTGAGACCAGATTTAATGAGACTAGTATTAGTGGGACCAGATTTAATGAGACTAGTGTTAGTGAGACCAGATCTAATGAGACTAGTATTAGTGGGACCAGATTTAATGAGACTAGTGTTAGTGGGACCAGATCTAATGAGACTAGTATTAGTGGGACCAGATTTAATGAGACTAGTGTTAGTGGGACCAGGTCTAATGAGACTAGTATTAGTGGGACCAGATCTAATAAGACTAGTGTTAGTGGGACCAGATCTAATGAGACTAGTATTAGTGAGACCAGATTTAATGAAACTAGTGTTAGTGAGACCAGATTTAATGAGACTAGTATTAGTGGGACCAGATTTAATGAGACTAGTGTTAGTGAGACCAGATTTAATGAGACTAGTATTAGTGGGACCAGATTTAATGAGACTAGTGTTAGTGAGACCAGATTTAATGAAACTAGTGTTAGTGGGACCAGATTTAATGAGACTAGTATTAGTGGGACCAGATCTAATGAGACTAGTATTAGTGAGACCAGATCTAATGAGACTAGTATTAGTGGGACCAGATTTAATGACACTAAAGTTAATGAGACTAGTATTAGTGGGACCAGATTTAATGAGACTAGTGTTAGTGAGACCAGATCTAATGAGACTAGTGTTAGTGGGACCAGATTTAATGAGACTAGTGTTAGTGAGACCAGATTTAATGAGACTAGTGTTAGTGAGACCAGATCTAATGAGACTAGTGTTAGTGGGACCAGATTTAATGAGACTAGTGTTAGTGGGACCAGATCTAATGAGACTAGTATTAGTGGGACCAGATTTAATGAGACTAGTGTTAGTGGGACCAGGTCTAATGAGACTAGTATTAGTGGGACCAGATCTAATAAGACTAGTGTTAGTGGGACCAGATCTAATGAGACTAGTATTAGTGAGACCAGATTTAATGAAACTAGTGTTAGTGAGACCAGATTTAATGAGACTAGTATTAGTGGGACCAGATTTAATGAGACTAGTGTTAGTGAGACCAGATTTAATGAGACTAGTATTAGTGGGACCAGATTTAATGAGACTAGTGTTAGTGAGACCAGATCTAATGAGACTAGTATTAGTGGGACCAGATTTAATGAGACTAGTGTTAGTGGGACCAGATCTAATGAGACTAGTATTAGTGGGACCAGATTTAATGAGACTAGTGTTAGTGGGACCAGGTCTAATGAGACTAGTATTAGTGGGACCAGATCTAATAAGACTAGTGTTAGTGGGACCAGATCTAATGAGACTAGTATTAGTGAGACCAGATTTAATGAAACTAGTGTTAGTGAGACCAGATTTAATGAGACTAGTATTAGTGGGACCAGATTTAATGAGACTAGTGTTAGTGAGACCAGATTTAATGAGACTAGTATTAGTGGGACCAGATTTAATGAGACTAGTGTTAGTGAGACCAGATTTAATGAAACTAGTGTTAGTGGGACCAGATTTAATGAGACTAGTATTAGTGGGACCAGATCTAATGAGACTAGTATTAGTGAGACCAGATCTAATGAGACTAGTATTAGTGGGACCAGATTTAATGAGACTAGTATTAGTGGGACCAGATCTAATGAGACTAGTGTTAGTGGGACCAGATCTAATGAGACTAGTGTTAGTGGGACCAGATCTAATGAGACTAGTGTTAGTGAGACCAGATCTAATGAGACTAGTGTTAGTGGGACCAGATTTAATGAGACTAGTATTAGTGGGACCAGATTTAATGAGACTAGTATTAGTTTTTACTTGGACCACAGTTTTATCCAGGCAGTGTGTGTGTGGGTAGAACAGGTCTGGGAGCAGCTGTATCAGTCAGAGCAGACATCACACTGTGTTCATAAAATACAAATGTTCCTAATGTTCATCATCATTATTATTACTACTTAGCTGCCTGCGTTCATTACTTTACTGATTTCTGTTCTTAGACCTTTTTAACGAGTCTCATTAAAGCTGGAAACTTCTCTCATAGGAACATAAAACTATTGTTATTATAATGAAACGAGTCTCTGATTCTAATGAGGAAAAGTTGTTTTATTAACATAACAACACCAAAGGAAGCCTAATTATCCACTGAAGTTTTGGAGCTTTTTCATCGCTCAATCGTAATAAAAAATAACGAAGCCGAAATGAAAATGGATGGTTGTGGCATGTCAAACGGTGCTCTCAGGAACCGGCAGATATATTCAGCTCCTGTGTGCCGTTACAGATGCAGACCGGTCCGGCGGTAACAGAACCCAGAGTTATAAACATCAGGCTGGAAACTAAATCTGATGCAATAAATAAGTGAAAGAAGCTACAAAAATGAAAAATTTCCCCTGAAATATGACTCATAAAGCTGTTCAATGCTGCAGATAGTTCATATATCCTGCCTGTGTGTGTGTGTGTGTGTGTGTGTGTGTGTGTGTGTGTGTGTGTTCATCATGCATTGTGTTGGCTGGAGGGTAAGAGGATCAGACATGGCGATTAAACTGCCACTGAAGGCCTTTTGCTTCTTTAATCTGTTGAACAGGAACCAAAATGAACACACACACACATGCACGACACACACACACACACACACATATAAAAACTAATGTTTGTAGTTTGAAGCAGAAGATGATGAGATAAACATGAAAGTAAACCAGTTAAATGACGCCACTCGTCTCTATTTCACAGTTAATAGAGTGAAAGATATTTGGGGCAGAGTGAGACATCCCAGGCGGAACTTAGTTATATGAAAGAAGCATTTTAAATATTCCGAGTCTCTTTCCCAACCATTTTTCAGTCGTTCATGCAAAATCCAAACATCATTATCTTCCCCCCGCGAACGCATCTCCATCCCCCATTTATCACAATAACTTCCTCATCGGCAAAAAAAAAAAAAAAAAAAACTTTTCTGCTTCGAGCGTCTGTGAAAACTTTTCTGCAGCACGAGGGGAAAAAACTTCCAGATCTCTCATTTCATGCTTCCTCCTCTAAAACCTCCAGAGGCAGAACCAACGAAGACAAATACAGACAAATGAAGACAAATATAGATGAATGAGGATAAATATAGTGCTGCAGGTGTGTGAACATGTTTCTATTAATAACCCATGAGAAGCTACTGGTGTCACCGCCCCTTTAAATGGTCTGGGAATTTAATTTATCCTTAATTTAAACCGATGAAGGGAAGTTAATGGTTTAATTATATGTCCTAGAATTTAAAAAAATGCATTGTTTAACCAAAAAACAATAGTTTTAATCGTAATTGAGAAGCCTTAATTTAACCTGCTATAAATAAATTGATATACTAAACAAGCTGGGAAAATATGGCTTTTAAATTTAAAATAGTCATAAAAAATCTTTAATTTAAACTGATTATTATTATTTTAATCATTTGTATTTGCATATATATGCATATATATGTATTTTATGCAGGATTTGATATATCTTTATTATAGCTTATAGCTAATGTTGCATGTTATGTTCAGACTGTATTTCTAGATTAACAATAAGATATATAAATATACAAATATGCAATATATACAAAAGATAAAATATAGTGATTGAAGAATAAATGCTATGCTAAGAATGGGTAATTTGCTGCCATATATATATATATATATAAAAGAAAATAATATATAATAACAGCATAAGCAGCAGTAAGTTAAAGATATTATAAGAGACTATAAAATGGTGTTTCTTCTCATTCATTATTAGTAAAATCAAATAAAACTTGTACTTATTTCATCAAAATTCAGACCAAATAATAAAATCTCTCATGTAAAATACAACCTATTGTAGCCATTGAGTGGTATATACTGAGGAAATGCAAATAAAACCCTGCCAGGCTGATTCATTTAGTGTGTTCCATGTGCTCTATTGCTCTGTTTTATATCCCCCATAATTTTCCTTTAAGCAGAAATAGGTCCAGGTTCTTATGTGTTGAAATATTAATGTAAACCTCATTTGCTCCTGACACTGACCTCTAATAAAATAAATATAAATCTATAACCTCGACTAAAGTAAACATTAATTTATGGCCTATAATAAAGCTGAATTATTCCGTGACCTTGAATAAAGCAAACGTTAATCTACGTGACCTCTAATAAACTCCGTGACCTTGAGTAAATGTAAATGTGTGTGATCCGTTTTCATTTTCTTCAGTAATCTGTCGCTAGTCTTGAGGAGGAGAAAAGAAAGAAGGAGTGCAGCGTTCCGTCTCGTCCGGAGGACAAAACCATAAATCTGGATCTCTGCGGATCCGCCTCCGGACCGGTTCTAACGCCGCTAATTGTGTGTCGCCGCCGACCTTTGACCCCTGCTGATTCTCAAACCGTGAAATTCTGTTTAATGAGCTGATCGCTGTAATTGAGCCAGATATCTCTATATCTGATACTGCGTGGGGAAGGAGGAGCTGATGTATGTTATATATAAAGGAGTAGGAGGAGCTGCTGTATGTTATATATAAAGGAGTAGGAGGAGCTGATGTATGTTATATGTCCTGCAGGAGGAAGGAGGAGCTGCTGTTATATATAAAGGAGTAGGAGGAGCTGCTGTAGGTTATATATAAAGGAGGAGCTGCTGTATGTTATATATAAAGGAGTAGGAGGAGCTGCTGTATGTTATATGTAAAGGAGTCTTATATGAGGAAGGAGGAGCTGCTGTATGTTATATGTCCTGCAGGAGGAAGGAGGAGCTGCTGTATATGATATGACCTGCAGGAGGAAGGAGGAGCTGCTGTATATGATATATAAAGGAGTAGGAGGAGCTGCTGTAGGTTATATATAAAGGAGTAGGAGGAGCTGCTGTAGGTTATATATAAAGGAGTAGGAGGAGCTGCTGTATATTATATGTCCTGCAGGAGGAAGGAGGAGCTGCTGTATATTATATGTAAAGGAGTCTTATGTGAGGAAGGAGGAGCTGCTGTATATTATATGTCCTGCAGGAGGAAGGAGGAGCTGCTGTATATTATACGTCCTGTAGGAGGAAGGAGGAGCTGCTGTATATTATATGTAAAGGAGTCTTATATGAGGAAGGAGGAGCTGCTGTATATTATATGTCCTGCAGGAGGAAGGAGGAGCTGCTGTATATTATATGTCCTGCAGGAGGAAGGAGGAGCTGCTGTATATTATATGTCCTGCAGGAGGAAGGAGGAGCTGCTGTATATCATATGTCCTGCAGGAGGAAGGAGGAGCTGCAGCTCCCCATAGATCCTGATGGACTTTCCTCAGATAACATATCACCACCAGAGAAGATCTGAAGCAGCGAGAGGAGATGAACTTGAACATTGAAATAAAGATGGTTTTAATCACTCAGCCCCTCCTCCCCCCCAACACTTCCTCTTCCTCCCCCACCTCTTTTGAAGCTCTAAGGGATAAAAGAAAGCCTTGCTCCGGTTTAAGCTGAGAAGCTCAAGGTCGTGAAAACCAACGAGAGAAAAGATTTATAAAAACAGCCTGAGAGTTCACAGCAGACGTCTGTGGAAGAGAAGAAGAAGCAGGTCAGTGTTTTCCCTGGTGGCTGAGACAGTTCATCCTAGTTTTTCTGTCTTTTTGTCTCTATCTGTCTCATCCTCATCAACTTTTAATGATCAGTGATCCGGTTTCTGAAGATCTTCTTAATCCGATGCCCTGAACACACACACACACACACACACGCGCTCACCAGAACCAGGACCAGAACCGAGTCAAATCCAGCCTGAGACGGACTGAAGTCCAGTATCAGCTGCATGATTCATGATGAAATATGAGTTGGACACTTATAGGAAAGAACCGCTGATGTGTGTGTGTGTGTGTGTGTGTGTGTGTGTGTGTGTGTGTGTGTGTGTGTGTGTGTGTGTGACTACAACAGAGGGATGAGTAGAAATCCTCGGGGGTGACAGAGTTAATTAAACACGGAGGACACACACACACACACACATAGGCTGCTGATGTATGCACCACACACACACTCTCCCACACACACACACTAAGTATGCATTGACTGCATTCCCTCTGTCCCACATCCAATCTATATCTGACTTCATTTGCACAATGCTCATATTCACATTTATTGTGTTAAACAGCATAAAAAGAAAAAAAACACATGACAGAAGAAGAAGCAGCAGCAGCAGTAGCAGTAGTAGCAGCAGCAGTAACAGCAGCAGCAGCAGTAACAGCAGCAGCAGCAGCAGCAGTAACAGCAGCAGCAGCAGCAGCAGCAGCAGCAGCAGCAGCAGCAGCAGCAGCAGCAGCAGTAACAGCAGCAGTAGCAGCAGCAGCAGTAGCAGTAACAGCAGCAGCAGCAGCAGCAGCAGTAACAGCAGCAGTAACAGCAGCAGCAGCAGCAGTAACAGCAGCAGTAACAGCAGCAGCAGTAGCAGCAGCAGCAGCAGCAGCAGCAGCAGCAGTAGCAGCAGCAGCAGCAGCAGCAGTAACAGCAGCAGCAGCAGCAGCAGCAGCAGCAGCAGCAGCAGCAGCAGCAGTAGCAGCAGCAGTAACAGCAGCAGTAACAGCAGCAGCAGCAGCAGCAGCAGCAGCAGCAGTAACAGCAGCAGTATCAGCAGCAGTAACAGCAGCAGCAGCAGCAGTAACAGCAGCAGCAGCAGCAGCAGCAGTAGCAGCAGCAGCAGCAGCAGCAGTAACAGCAGCAGCAGCAGCAGCATTAACAGCAGCAGCAGTAGCAGCAGCAGCAGCAGCAGCAGCAGCAGCAGCAGTAACAGCAGCAGCAGCAGTAACAGCAGCAGCAGTAACAGCAGCAGCAGCAGCAGTAGCAGTAGTAGCAGCAGCAGTAACAGCAGCAGCAGCAGTAACAGCAGCAGCAGCAGCAGCAGTAACAGCAGCAGCAGCAGCAGCAGCAGCAGCAGCAGCAGCAGCAGCAGCAGTAGCAGCAGCAGTAACAGCAGCAGTAACAGCAGCAGCAGCAGCAGCAGCAGCAGCAGCAGCAGCAGTAACAGCAGCAGTAACAGCAGCAGTAACAGCAGCAGCAGCAGCAGTAACAGCAGCAGCAGCAGCAGCAGCAGTAGCAGCAGCAGCAGCAGCAGCAGTAACAGCAGCAGCAGCAGCAGCATTAACAGCAGCAGCAGTAGCAGCAGCAGCAGCAGCAGCAGCAGCAGCAGCAGCAGCAGCAGTAACAGCAGCAGCAGCAGTAACAGCAGCAGCAGTAACAGCAGCAGCAGCAGCAGCAGCAGCAGCAGCAATAACAGCAGCAGCAGCAGCAGCAGCAGCAGCAGCAGCAGTAACAGCAGCAGCAGCAGCAGCAGCAGCAGCAGCAGCAGCAGCAGCAGCAGTAACAGCAGCAGCAGCAGCAGTAACAGCAGCAGCAGCAGCAGCAGCAGCAGCAGCAGTAACAGCAGCAGCAGCAGTAACAGCAGCAGCAGTAACAGCAGCAGCAGCAGCAGCAGCAGCAGCAGCAATAACAGCAGCAGCAGCAGCAGCAGCAGCAGCAGCAGCAGCAGCAGTAACAGCAGCAGCAGCAGCAGCAGCAGCAGCAGCAGCAGCAGCAGCAGCAGCAGTAACAGCAGCAGCAGCAGCAGTAACAGCAGCAGCAGCAGCAGCAGCAGCAGCAGCAGCAGTAACAGCAGCAGCAGCAGCAGTAACAGCAGCAGCAGCAGCAGCAGTAACAGCAGCAGCAGCAGCAGTAACAGCAGCAGCAGCAGCAGCAGTAACAGCAGCAGTAACAGCAGTAACAGCAGCAGTAGCAGCAGCAGCAGCAGCAGCAGCAGCAGCAGCAGCAGTAGCAGCAGCAGCAGCAGCAGCAGCAGCTCTGTTTTAACACATAATGTTCTCAGCTATCAGAGAGTGAGGAGATTATTGGAGCCTTAACGTGACACATGAGTATCAGAACATCTACATGTCTGTTCCTGCAGATCAATAATGACTTCGGCTCAATTCACATTCATCATGAGGCCTCAGATCTACGACGCTGTGCTGCAGGGAGCAAATCTGCTGCAGATGAAGATGGTTTTTTAAAAAGCGCTGAAACTAATGATGTAAAATCAGAGGAGGGAGAAGAAGTGGAGGATATTTAACCAACAGGTGCAAAAAAAGGCAAAAAGGTGCATAAAATAACCACTTAAATGCCTCTGGTTCGTCTGGTTCAACAAAATAAAACTATAACAAAGCTATAATTATAATAAATAATAGATGCTTGATCTCTTTATCCAGTTTATCTGCACAAAAACAAGCAATTTCAATGATTTTACCATTTTTTTGAGAAGTAAACTCACAAAAAAGACACCAAAACTTATTTATTTATAAATATTTTCATGGTTAAAGAGATTAGAAACAAACTGATGGATAAATAATTGTTTTTAGTCGATTTTACAGCAGATTTAAGACATTTTTTTTGCATTAATTTAAATATTTCTTTCTACTGTAATAGAAAGAACATTACAAATAAAATGTCTTATCAGTTATCAGTTTTATCACCAGTTTATCACCGTGTCATCACTTCAGAGACAAAGATGATTTTTTGATATTCTCAGTCGATCCATCATTTGAGTCCATGAACACGTCGTGACAAGCGGCGAGAACCAGGCCTGTTTTTCACAATAAAAGCCCACGTGAAAAAAAAAAAGCAAGAAGGCGTCTTTTATAATAAGGAAATACATGTTTCATTAAAACAAAAACCTTTC
The DNA here is from genome assembly GCA_030544235.1 of Lepturacanthus savala. Lineage (NCBI taxonomy): Eukaryota > Metazoa > Chordata > Actinopteri > Scombriformes > Trichiuridae > Lepturacanthus > Lepturacanthus savala. The sequence continues at coordinate 21,037,836 of CM060474.1, forward strand.
ACGCTGCGTGTTTCAGTCGCCTCAAACGCCTCAATAATTAATGGGAGTATGAGTAACAGAGAACCACTTTCTAAGTGTGGATGATGTGCTGTCAGCGTCCCTGCGTGAATAATAGAAGACGAGGCAGAAGGAGTCGTGATGCTGCCGAGCCGTTTCCATGGCGACCATAATGCTTGGGCCCATCTGCGACAGCGTGAACAAACAGTTTGACGCCTTCAGGCGTCTCAGTGGAAGTTTGTCACTAATAAAAAAGTGTCTTGGGTGATTTTCAGTTTAACAACCGACTTTTCATCTTGACGAGGAATTAAACGACCTGACGATTCGTTTTTCTGTGTTTCTGATGATTCTGACTCTAATGAGGCAGCTGTTGAACTGTTTAATGGTTCAGAACATTGGGTTTTATTAAAAATTATACACACGATGCACCGATTATCCCTCAGTCGTTACTCTGTCTCACCAGAGGTGGTGGTATGAAAACAACCAGGTAAAAAACAGGTAAACAACCTGGTAAACGACAAGTAAATGACCAGTTAACCAGGGAAATGATGAGGAGACCAGGTAAACAACAATAAACAACCAGGTAAACAACAAGTAAATGACCAGGAGACCAGGTAAATGATGAGGAGACCAGGTAAACAACAATAAACAACCAGGTAAACAACAAGTAAATGACCAGGAGACCAGGGAAATGATGAGGAGACCAGGTAAACAACAATAAACAACCAGATAAACAACAAGTAGATGACCAGTTGACCAGGTAAACAACAGTCAACCAGGTAAATGATGAGGAGACCAGGTAAACAACAATAAACAACCAGGTAAACAACAAGTAAATGACCAGTTGACCAGGTAAACAACAGTCAACCAGGGAAATGATGAGGAGACCAGGTAAACAACAATAAACAACCAGATAAACAACAAGTAAATGACCAGTTGACCGGGGTAAACAACAGTCAACCAGGTAAATGATGAGGAGACCAGGTAAACAACAATAAACAACCAGATAAACAACAAGTAGATGACCAGTTGACCAGGTAAACAACAGTCAACCAGGTAAATGATGAGGAGACCAGGTAAACAACAATAAACAACCAGGTAAACAACAAGTAAATGACCAGTTGACCAGGTAAACAACAGTCAACCAGGGAAATGATGAGGAGACCAGGTAAACAACAATAAACAACCTGGTAAACAACAAGTAAATGACCAGGTGACCAGGTAAATGATGAGGAGACCAGGTAAACAACAATAAACAACCAGATAAACAACAAGTAAATGACCAGGAGACCAGGTAAACAACAAGTAAATGACCAGGAGACCAGGTAAATGACAATAAACAACCAGGTAAACAACCTGGTAAACAACAAGTAAATGACCAGGAGACCAGGTAAATGACAATAAACAACCAGGTAAACAACCTGGTAAACAACAAGTAAATGACCAGGAGACCAGGTAAACAACAATAAACAACCAGATAAATAACAAGTAAATGACCAGTTGACCAGGTAAACAACAGTCAACCAGGTAAACAACCTGGTAAACAACCTGGCGACCAGGTAAACAACACTCATCCAGGTAAATGACGAGGAGACCAGGTAAATAACAATAAACAACCAGATAAACATAAAGTAAATGACCAGGTGACCAGGTAGATGACAAGTAAACAACCAGGTAAACAACCAGGAGACCAGGTTAACAACAAATTAATGACCAGGTGACCAAGTAAACAACAGTCAACCAGGTAAATAATGAGGAGACCAGGTAAACGACAATAAATGATGAGAAAAATAACAAGTAAATGACCAGTTGACCAGGTAAATGACAGGCGACCATGTACACAACAAGTAAACAACCAGGTAAACCACCAGGAGACCAGGTAAACATCAATAAACAACCAGGTAAACAACAAGTAAATGACCAGTTGACCAGGTAAATGACAAGTAAACAACAAGTGACCAGGTAAAAAAAACAAGTAAACGACCAGATGACCAGACCAAGTCAGGTGAACCACAAGTTAAAAACCAGATGACCAAGTCAACAACAGATGACCAGGTAAACGACA